>SKCR01033367.1:0-363447 GCA_019454045.1 Zanthoxylum bungeanum | reverse complement strand
AACTTTTACGAAAATATTTTTCCGTAAAATATCGTAAAACTCGTTTTTGACCGAACCGACTACCCAACACTTATGGGGACTGCCCAGGTCAGCCCCAGTAGTGTTTGGGCAACTGTCACCCGGTTGGATCAAAAGTCACCCGGTAATCCCGTTTTTCACCGTTTTCGCTTATTTCAACTCCGAAATAATTTCCAGTAATTGTTCCAGCACCCAAAACACATCCAATACATTCAAAAGACATTATTTTCATCACAATCAACCTAGATTTTCCCGATCTGATTTTACAACAAAAATAATCAATTTTCATGCTTTAAATCCAACTTTCTCAACATTAATCATATTAATCAAAACACCAATTCAAGTCACCACCAATGAAGTACCCAAGAATAAATATAAGCATTAAAAGAGTGGTTATAACACTCTAAAATGACAACTTATCATCAAATGACAAAATTGGATTAATATTACAATAATATTGTCCAAAATAACTTCACACATGCACAACACTTCCAAATCCATCATCCATCACCAAAAGCCCAAATTTTAACAAGTAAAAAAAACCCTAGAACTATTCTAACAATACAAGAACAAGAAACTAAATTTCCAAACTCAAGAAGATTAAAGATTACCTTTTAATCTCCAATTTTCCTAAGTTTTTTTTTTCTTGTTTTCTCTTTGTTTTCTTCGTGAATCATCAAATATGATTTGAGGGATTTTGGTGATGATGATGATCGATCATAGTTAGGTTGGAAAGAGAAAAGAAAAATTTTCCCCTTTAAGAATACAATGATCGACTCAAACAAGGGTATTTTGGTCATTTTCCCCTTTTAAATTCATTAAATTAAAAAGAAAATAAGATAAGCTTTAACTTGGACAAATCAAATTTGCACACTTAATTTTAATAAAATCATGCCATGTGTTTCAATAATAATTAAACATATTTCATAACATTTATGAAATATGGATATTATTTAACTATTCAAATATTTAACAATTAAATATCTAAATAATTAATTAATATAATTATTATTATATATGTATTTTATTTACATTAAATAACAAATACATATATTAATGGCATGTCTCAAAGTCTCATTTGACAAATAATTAATGTGTATCTAATCATATTATGTATCAAATACAAATACAAAATAATTACGATTGACCAAAAACCCCTAAAGCATGTGTTTTCGTTTAACCGATTAAAACGACTCGAATTTACTCATTTAATCCGATGAAGTATTATGAATAATCTGTATTATTCATAACGCGTTGCCCAAGTGCTCAACGAGTACACTTCATATTGTGGGACTTTCTAAGTTTAAGTTTATCCGTCACGAAATCCAATTTTGTGTCCATAATTCACCCACTCATGAATTGTGACGACCACGGATAATCTCGCTAAACTATGCAAGTTAAGGTCATTGCATACGTATAATCCCACCGTCACAGGCTATCCATATTATACCTGGGATATAGATAAGAACGTCAAATCCTTACGGTATTATATAGTCGACTTTCAAACTTATGATCTCTAAATAACACTCGGAACTGATTTCCAAAGTTATACCACGACCATGGATTTACTAGATCGTAAACACGTGTAGGATACCTATGCCCAGTACACAGGACTGACAGATTCTATCTTGATACACACAGGATATCATGAGCATCAGTCCACACCCAACGAACAGACGGAGGTCTGATCTAAATAGATCAGTGACGTGACTGCCATCAAAGTGTGGAGGATAACTCATATATCCACAGTGGTATCTCAAGTCAAAAGACCACTATGCTCGCTCAACTCGAGAATATTCCTATTGACGTTAGTGTATTATCTATTAGGAAATCTTCCGTGAGTCGTTCATTATTTATCAAATAAACAACTACATGTCTATACGAGTCTCCCGAGACTCATGGTTCATTGGGATAAACCAACAGACCAAGTCACGATATACGACTGTACTGGTCTCAGTGGATTTTACTAACCAACATGTGTTAGCAAATCTTGACCAGGAACTTTATTTAAGGATATACAACTTATAGTGATGCTTCTCAATGTCAATTACAAACTACGTTGTAACTGCGCAATACGTTGTAAATCCTAGGGTCTTTGTCTAATATACACGTATCACTGAATCAGATTTAGTTTCAATCTAATCATAATTAGATATCTAATCGCAATTAGATCGAATATGTGTATAAAAGATAAGAGGTACTACCATTAAATAAGTAATATTATGGAAAAAGGAATTGTTCGTATTTATGAATTAGACATAAATATAATCCGGATTGGCACTCTGAGCACCAACCCTAACAATTTCTCCCATTTGCTCTAGTGCCAATCCACGGTATCATATACACATCTCAATGTATATCACATACTCATGCCCTCAAGAGCTCACCTAGCACTCAAGAGGTAGGCAACAACAAGTAAGCCCGCTTTAACAAATTGAGTCTGTCCAACAAACTCAATCGTTTTCCTTAACCAGCATCATTCATATTTTGTAGAATCTAAATTCCACATCAATATGACTCAGACGTTATATCAGTATTATGTTATAGCTACTGAGTTGTCTATGTATTTAGAGATCAAATCCAAATACTATGAGACAACTGCAAGCACTACACTAATACGAAAACTTCTAATCTATAGGGTCACTATGCAACTTCATAAGTCAATACTTCATAAGTTGCAACTGATTCCTCTATTTTAGTAGAATCAACGGTGACACTTCCACTGCATCTTTTCTGACTTTATATGACATAGAACATCTAATGTCAAAATTAGAATCAAAACTAATCTGACCTTATGGTTGCATAATAAATTCTCCATGAATAGGAAACTCATTCATAATATCTCTAAGATCACAAAGGACGTGTTTCAAGACACATCCTATGGTCTACAACATATCAAAATAATTTGTAACTATTACGATTAAATTGATATCTTTAATCCTACATAACATAGTATTCATTATGCTATCATCATATGAGGCATCAGATTGACTAGACATTCTAATCAATTTCTCTTTCGACAAAGGAATCATCATTTATGAAAGATCAATACTATATACAAGAGACACACTAACTGTCAAACAGTTATACTAACTGCCATACAGATAGTTTTTCCTGTGTCCTTTATTAGACCATATCTAATGCACGACTAATGGGAGTTTTCTCAAGTCACTTGTTTTATATCATATATAAAACTTTATATCAAATATATCAGAGACTACTCCCACTGCTTTCACGAAGAAAAGAAGACTTAGATAAACCTTTTACCTCACAAACATTTCATTATTACATTAATAATGATAATGTCGTTAGGATATATAACACTAGAAAAAAATTTGTATGCTCCCACTGACCCTATTATCAAATATGCATTCTCTATACTTTGTTAAAATCAGACAATCCGACTGTATCAAAATTAGAGAACATAATTTTTCGGAAAGCTTATCTGAGTCTACAATAGGCTCTATAAGCTAGTATATCAAACTGTGATCTTAGCAGAATACAAACTCTAGGGCCATTCTAGAATGAACTCTTCAAATAAAGAAATCACGACGGATCTCTTATTCAATGAAATCACTCAAAAACGCCATTTTGCATTCTTTAGCCAAAATACATAGTTTAATATCAACATTAACCAACAGATTTTTAATTGTTCAATTAGTGTGACTTGAGACAAGTTTTCTCAGAATCTATAATAGATCACTGAGTATAACCTTTCTCACTGTCATACTATAAAGGTCAAACCTTTATCAAGCTCACTTTGTTTTTGCTACGCAAACAATCTACACATTTTATGAACGATTCATAACGAAAACTTAATCAAGTTCAAAACCTGATCTTAGTAAGCTATGAACAATCTTATATATATGATTCAATGCTAAGTTCCGAAATCAATATCAAATATCGCTCCCAATAAAAAAACAACAGAATCATTAAGTATCAAATACTTTTATAAATGATTCTGACATCCCATTAAACTTATACAGAAGATATCGTAGAGTCATTTCATCTAATTAATTATGTAGTTCCATTACAATATATCACTCTCACATTTGACTTCAATAAGTTAAGTTTTTTCTACAATCGTTAACATCCGATGTTACACACTAAGTAATAAAACAATCTTATTACTCGGGATCGTAGAAAAGATATTCTATCAAATAGAATACAATATTCTATTAAATAGAATAAATGATAAATTTTTACTTGTACATCCAAGGCGCAAGTACTTTTCAACTATATAACTATTATATAAAAGAAAGATTCAAATCTCAAACTTTTCAAGACTTGAATTTTCTACTTATACATATCATATACGTAATTGTAGAAACTAATGGAACAATAATTAAAAGGATGAATTAGTGTATCTGGAGCATAACCCCAAGAGTATTGAAAACTAATTCGGTAACACTCAATATCAAACGAATCAAATTATATAAGATTCGATTTCTCCCACTGAACAATTCCATCACGATGGAATCGTAGAAGAAAAATACTGAGTAAGAATCATATTCATTAAATAACTTTAGAAGTAATTGCCATAAATTCATATATTTGATCATATCAAACATCTTTGAACAGTTCAAAGACTCACGATGAATTTTAAAATTATAGTTTTCAACACTTCAAATAGAATATCTTTGAACCATTCAAAATATTCTATCCGCGTTTCATCAGAAACATATTGAAAGTTCTCGAACCATTCAAGGTTCAATATATATTCTTTTAGAAATATATAACTAAGTCATGACAACTCATTAACTAAGTTACGAAGTAAAGAAAACTATCCAAGGCAGTTTGTAATTCATTAAACTACATACATCCAATGTATTAGTTTAATAAATTTGTGGTCCAATGACGATCATTGATTAAATGATATTTAATCACATCCTGAATACAATATTCACTAAATGGATAAGGATATGTGGTGTGATCTTGTATCAGACCATCCTTAACCAAAAGGAACAAGCATCTAATGCTTATATGATAAAATCTCATAAAATATTGTTCTAAGTTATTTAGTTAACCGGACATTTTCTTAATGTTTATCTTTTCATTAATGACACTACTAGTCATATTAAAATATGTAACAACTGTTTACATAGAACAAGTAACTATCCAATAGTCACAAGTTCTGATATCAAATATCAAAACAATCATTAAACATTATTTTAAATAACTAGACGGAAGATCTGGTATCCAATACCTACAGTTGTCGTATTGTGAGAATCGATATTCTCTATACACAACTATACACATCTCATTTTTTAAGCTCTATAATTTTCCTTCAATCATTCACAACAATTGCAAATAATTGTTTAGCAAACTGTGTCAAACACGTGACTTCTAAAAGTCACTAAAGCCAAGAAATGTCATTATAAGATAAACAAATACTAATGGGGTTTTCCTAATGCCAATCAAGAATCTCGAGACATGAACTAATTCAAGTCAATTCTTACTGCATAAGAAACTATTCTTACTAGATAACTATATCAAAAACAAATATCTATTTAGATTACTAATCGTGACTTAGTAACTAAGTCACTAACCATCTTGATTTTTCAAGAAAATCGGAACAATAGTTCCCGATGGTTTGAACTAATCTAACAATATCTAAGTCTACTGTCATTCTAGAACCTATTCTAGAAATAAGCAACCATAAGTAAAGCCAGAAAATATATTCAAGTAATATGCTATGCAGTGGATTAGAAGTATAATTCTATAAACAATATAGAATAAAGGAAAATAAAAGTAGCAAATTCCATAAAATTACACACTGTTTTAGTTATGGATTTTTAACCCAGCAGTGTCTCCCACTACTTTACGTAATACCGTAATCCCCAATGGAGAACTGGAATTCAATAATTAAATCGAATTCCATAGTGAAAGTATGATCCCATGAATATATTTCGACTCACAGCTTTGGCACAGTCTCGCCTACGTATATTCATTAGGTAGACAACTCATTGTCAATCACTCACCAGTGACTCCTGATTTTGGTCCTGACCGTTTCTTGTTATGATAGCTTTGGAACATTCACAATGAGGCGTATCAAGGCTTTACTTGCCAATGTCAAACTCAAGCTATCGATGTAGTCTTGACAGCTTTGGCACGTTCAGGATTTCCACTTTCACTTGAATTTGTCTAGTATCAATATACAACCGGCATGGATAAAATTCTATCGACTACACCCTCAATACTTTGGCACGATCTCGGATGTAGCCATAGAAAGTTACCCATAAACCGTATTGACAAGACGGACCAAGAAACATGCATCAAATACACGTTACTTTACAGCCTTATTTAAGCGGTGATATTCCTGAAGGAAGCATTGTTCTACATCATATGCAGAATTTTAATCTAGATAATTTTCTAAATAGTTCAATTCTACCTTAGAAAACATAACTTAACTTAAAGATTAAATTTATGTTACGTTTCCTGTTAGTGTAGAACCGAAAAGTCAAGAAACATATAGATTACGTGCATGTGCAAACATCAAAATTGGATTATATATCATATATCAAACATGACTAATGTAATGGATGAAAGATCAGACCTGCTCTAATACCATTTTTGTTGGGGTTTTTGGCAAAGGACGCGGAGGAAGCGCTGTTTGGGCGAAATCGTAATTTTAAAACTTTTTAAATTACCGAATGAATTATTCAATATCCAATATGAATAATTCATTCATATTTCACCTAAATATATTTATTCGATATCAAATAGCGACATAAATAGTTAAGAAATGTCGCATAACTTTTACGAAAACGTTTTTCCGTAAAATAGCGTAAAATACATTTTTGACCGAGCCGACTACCCAACACTTATGGGGACTTTCCAGGTCAGCCCCAATAGTGTTAGGGAAGTTCATGGGCTGCCCAAATAGTGATCAATTCACTATTTGGGTAGTCGTCACCCGGTTGGCTCAAAAGTCACCCGATAACCATGTTTTTCGCCGTTTTCGCTTATTTCAACTCCGAAATAATTTCCGGAAATTGTTCCAACACCCAAAACACATGCAATACATTCAAAAGACATCATTTTCATCACAATCAACCCAGATTTTCCAGATCTGATTTTACAACAAAAATAATCAATTTTCATGCTTTAAATCCAACTTTTTCAACATTAATCATATTAATCAAAATACCAATTCAAGTCACCACCAATAAAGCACTCAAGAACAATTCTAGGCATTACAAGAGTGTTCATAACACTCTATAATGACAACTTATCATCAAATGACAAAATTGGATTAATATTACAATAATATTATCCAAAACAACTTCACACATGCACAACACTTCCAAATCCATCATCCATCACCAAAAGCACCAAATTTTAACAAGTAAAAAAAACCCTAGAACTATTATAACAATACAAGAACAAGAAACTAAATTTCCAAACTCAAGAAGATTAAAGATTACCTTTTAATCTCCAATTTTCCTAAGCTTTTTTTCTTGTTTTCTCTTTATTTTCTTCATGAATCATCAAATATGATTTGAGAGGTTTTGGTGATGATGATGATCAGCCAGAGCTAGGTTGGAAAGAGAAAAGAAAAATTTTCCCCTTAAGAATACAATGACCGACTCAAACAAGGGTATTTTGGTCATTTTCCCCTTTTAAATTCATTAAATTAAAAAGAAAATAAGATAAGCTTTAACTTGGAAAAATCAAATTTGCACACTTAAGCTTAATAAAATCATGTGATGTTTTTCAATAATAATTAAACATATTTCATAACATTTATGAAATATGGATATTATTTAACTATTCAAATATTTAACAATTAAATATCTAAATAATTAATTAATATAATTATTATTATATATGTATTTTATTTACATTAAATAATAAATACATATATTAATGGCATGTCTCAAAGTCTCATTTGAAAAATAATTAATGTGTATCTAATCAAATTATGTATCAAATACAAATACACAATAATTACGATTGACCAAAAACCACTAAAGCATGTGTTTTCGTTTAACCGATTAAACGACTCGAATTTACTCATTTAATCTGATGAAGTATTATGAATAATCTGTATTATTCATAACGTGTTGCCCAAGTGCTCAACGAGTACACTTCATATTGTGGGACTCTCTAAGTTTAGGTTTATCTGTCACGAAATCCAATTTCGTGTCTATAATTCACCCACTAATGAATTATGACGACCACAGATAATCTCGCTAAACTATACAAGTCAAGGTCATTGCATACGTATAATCCCTCTGTCACAGGCTATCCATATTATACCTGGGATATAGATAAGAACTTCAAATCCTTACTGTATAATATAGTCGACTTTCAAACGTACGATCTTTAAATAACACTCGGAACTGATTTCTAAAGTTATACCACGGCCATGGATTTACTAGATCGTAAACACGTGAAGGATACCTATGCCCAGTACACAAGACTAACAGATTCTATCTTCATACACACGGGATATCATGACCATCAGTCCACACCCAACGAACAGGCGGAGGTCTGATCTAAATAGATCGGTGACGTGACTGCAATCAAAGTGTGGAGGATAACTCATATATCCACAATGGTATCTCAAGTCAAAGGACCACTATGCTTGCTCAACTCGAGAAGATTCATATTGACGTTGGTGTACCATCTATTAGAAAATCTTCAGTGAGCCGTTCAGTGTTTATCAAATAAATACCTACATGTCTATACGAGTCTCCCGAGACTCATGGTTCATTGGGATAAACCATTGGACCAAGTCACGATATACGACATGTACTGGTCTCAGCGGATTTTACTAACCGACCCGTGTTAGCAAATCTTGACCAGGAACTTTATTTAAGGATATACAACTTATAGTGACGTTTCCCAATTATAGGCACTGCATTTTTACACATAAGTCCCTATGATGAGTCTCATTTTGGAGACACTACCTTTTAAGTCACAGAGGTCACGGGAAAGGGACATCGGAAGGCGAAATTCAGAATAAACAAGGTTCACTGTTTTCGTTGGTGCTGCGTTCGTTACTTCGTTCGAACGTCAGGCAGATTGCGGACGTTCGTGCCACGTTCGATGAGGCGTTCGAACAGTGTCGGTAATTCTGGTTTTACTGCTAGCCTCACATTAAGCCCAATTCGCCCAAACCTTGGCCCACACGCCCAAGGCCACTTAAAACACATATTTAACACATGGTGAAATCAAAAAAAATCTAAAAATCATATACCAAATTAAATAAAATACTTACACAAATTAAAGAAATTGCATGCCTAATTAAAATCAACCAACAAACTAAATGCCTAATCTAAACCAATCAAATATAATCATACCAAGTTAAAATCAATCAACCAATATATTATTCCCAAACATAAAATATTGTATGCCTAATCAACATAAACTAAATATTCAACCTTCCCTATCTAGCCAAGATTTGTCCCCCTTCAATCTTTGACTTCCTTTATCCAAGCCAATCAAATCCCTTTTCTTGTCAAGCCCAACCCTTTGCCTATAAAAAGAACCCTTCACCAACCTTCTAGTCCCTAGTAGCTAGCTCATAGACACAACTCTCCCTCACTCTCAATAACAAGAAGATCACAAACCAAAGAACCCTCATCGCCTTGACCAAAACACATCCCGAACAGTCCCCCCTCACCTCACCGAAAAACACATCCCAAGCAGCCCTAAACACACACATAAAACAGCCCCCGAACCACACCATAACACCACCGAAAATAACACCCAAAACAGTAGCCAAAACATCCCAAAAATAGTAACTAAAATACAGCAGCAAAACAGTAGCAGCGGCAGCGAATCGGAGTCAAAACAGCAGCAAAAGACGGAGGACGACGACCCAAAATAGTAAGACAACAACGAGAGCAGTGAACCAGTGAACCGGAAGAGTTGCGGAGCTTTACCCCTTCCGATCTTTGTGAAACGCGAGTCCGAGAGACGACTTAAAAGGTTAGACCTGAGGGCAATTTTTCATTAGTTTCTATCCGTTTCTTTTGTTATTGAATTTTATTCGCATGAGAGTCGTTTATGGATGCATGTTGTAGCTTGAATGAAATGGAAGAGTGTCGTCTCTTGTGGTATATAGGATGGAAACCCAGACGTAAATTCCGTAGCCGAATCCGAATGGACGGTAGTGCGGTCTGTACTTGGGACACAACTCCACGTACCACTTGAGTAAACGGCACCTTCTCTTGTTTTGTGTTGCTTTGGTTTATTTAATTCTTGTTATTTAAATTCTGCATGTTGTCTATTCCCGTATGATACGATCGAGTGCATGGGCTTAGTAAGTGCGATGAAAGGTTCCCTAATTGGAGGGTTAAAATCCTTCACCAAGATGCTCTGCCGCACCGATTGATGTGTGTTCAATTGAATGCGAAATACGTTCAATCGGACATACCTGGTTTGATATGATTGTCCTTATTTTCGTATGCATGATTCAACCGAGCGCATGGGCTTAGTAAGTGCGATGTGAGATCCCCTATGGGGAGGGGCTAAAGCCCTTTATCACGAGGCTTTGCCGCGCCGGTTGATGTGTGTTCGGTTGGATATAAGATACGTTCAATCGGGCACACTATGTTTAATATTATTGCTTTTCATTCTATGTATGCATGATTCAGTCGAGTGCATGGGCTTAGTATGTTGGTCTAAAGGTCCTCTCTTTGAGAGATCAAGAGCCCCAAAAGGCCACCTTTACGGCAGTACTTCGCCGCGCCCCCCCTTTATTTTGTCAGTTATGTATTGCGTCCCATTTTCATGCATCAGGTCTGTTCCCGTTCGAACGCGTTTACGAACGCAACTCGAACGCGCATGTATTTTGCCTTGTCATGCATCAGGTCTTGCTTAGGTTCGAACGCGTTCACGAACGCCATATGAATGTGAGCATTCTGTTTCATTTACGTTCGAACGCGTTATCAAACGCCATACGAACGCGAGCATTCTGTTTCATTTACGTTCGAACGCGTTTACGAACGCCATACGAACGCGAGCATTCTGTTTCATTTACGTTCGAACGCATTATCAAACACCATACGAATGCGAGCATTCTGTTTCATTTCCGTTCGAACGCGTTTACGAACGCTACACGAACGCGAACCTTCTGTTTACCGTTCGAACGCGTTTACGAACGCTACACGAACGCGCACACACTGAACTGAGTTTGTCTTATCATATTCACGCATAATTGCCTCTTGGTTGATCTTTCTTGTGTTATATAGCCAACCGTATTATTTGTATTCTTGCATTTATCCATCTATGTGTTCTTGGGATT
Organism: Zanthoxylum bungeanum; assembly: GCA_019454045.1. NCBI lineage: Eukaryota > Viridiplantae > Streptophyta > Magnoliopsida > Sapindales > Rutaceae > Zanthoxylum > Zanthoxylum bungeanum. The sequence continues at coordinate 352,172 of SKCR01033367.1, read as the reverse complement.
GTATTCAAGCATGATTAGGCTGTTAGCAGGTTATTTGGTTAATAGGCTCATGAGACAGTACTCAAGCATGATTAGGTTGTTATTAGTTTTCCCTATCATAGGATTGAAATATGTTCATGAGATTGTCATGTGATGTTGCATGTTGTGATGAACTTGTTGATGTATGCATATGAATCTAGAAGCATGATATTTTTGGAAATAAATGTTATTTAAGCCTGGTTAAATTATTACATAAATCCTTTTATTACAAGTGACATAAGTAAGGGACCATTCCGAACCCAACGGTTTGAGGTCTTCCCTTACGAGGGGTGAGTGCGGCCTTAAATCTTTGTCCCGGTTCACACCGGGTGGCGACTCCATATTATTTAGTATTTCCCAACTAGTGCCGCGAGCCTAGGAACGGCGTCGCCCAGGTCCTGTGTCCTACAGTCTGGCGACTCCACTGGGGATAGAGAATTGGCCCCGAAATATTGTCTTGTAATGTTTGGATTTATGTTTTAATTGACCATGTCTATAGTGGATAAAGTGGGGGTTTAATCAAGGGCACTTTGAGGCTAGGTAATGGTTTGGTGTCTTCCTTCACTCACTACCTTTCTAGAAGGAAAAGCTGTGAAGGCACCTAGATAGCCATCTACTCGTAGCCTATTGTGATGGACTAATTTGGAGGACTCGTTGTTTATTCCTGACACCAAGCGATAATAGCCTAAGAGGCTTGGGTATTTAAGTGAGCCTCGCTCCACCTTCCCTCTGGGGAATCTACAACGGGAAATCCATTTGACAGTCCGTCACACACCATAGCTCATTGGCACGTACCTTAGTGTATAAAAAAGGGTGCGCTCACTTGGTTGCTCGAACCCTTGAGTGGGGAGACCTAGTTGTGGGCCATCCTTCGCCGGTGAGAGCCTTTGTCTATACTCTTGCTAACCCACCCATAGACCGGTTTGTATGGTTAAAGTAACAATTATTTCCTTGAATATGTGCTTATGGACCATCCACATTTGGATGCAGTTGGACTATTGTCAGAAATGCGGGCTTGCTGGGCCATTTAAACTGGGGCAAGTTCGTACCATATGACTATTAGGCCCAAAGCTTCTGAAATGTTGATGGGCCATTATGAAAAAAATTATTATGTTATGTTTGCATTATCTCTCTTCTATGCTTGTGTTTGGGAACATCATCGTTTGGATTCATTTGGACTATTTGTCATAAGATATGGGCTTGTTGGGCCATTTAAACTGGGACAAGAACGTATTTTATGACGATTGGGCCGAAGGCTTCTAAGTGTTGATGAGCCACCATGTGCTTGTGTTCGGAATGTTACCATTTGGATTTAGTTGGGCTCCTTGCCATGAGACGTGAACTTGTGGGGCCATTTAAACTGGGATGAGTTCACTCATATGACAATTAGCCCGAAAGCTTCTAAAATGATAACAGGCCGATTTGTGTGAAAATTTTAATTGATTTAGTATGTTATATATGTTACATGCATCTCACGCACCTCATGCATACATACATCATGCTAACCCTTGTGTTCTAAAAGCCATCATAGACTCCCGTTGGGTTAAGGAAGAGGGAAGACTCACCAAAAGACCGGTAACAGACATGAGTACATCCGATAATGAGGTATCCCGGATAGATCAGTTGGAAAATGGTTTGGCCAAGATTACCGAACAGTTGCAAGCCTTGACTGTTGCCATGACAAATATGGCTGTGCCCCGTGCTAGGGGAAACTCTGAGAATGTAAGACGTGAGGAGACTCCGAATGGATTGGGGGATGAAATCCCCGCTTTTGATGATGATATGGCTGATTATGCCACTGGGAGAACAATTGGGTCTCAGGCAGAATTGCAGAAACTCCGTGACCAGGTAGAGTCTGTTACTCGTAAGATGAAGGGTAAGGATGAAGACTTACTAGACTATGAGGCGATGACCTTTGAGGAACAGTTGCCTGCTCAGTTCAGAATGCCCGACATGGCCAAGTTTAATGGGAATGGAGATCCGAGGGTGCATCTCCGTCAGTATGTGTCTGTTATGAGTTCAGTTGGCTTGTCTCAGCGCCAGGTACATAAAATGTTTGGGATGTCACTCGAGGGGGCACCCGTAGTATGGTACCATAACTTGGGCAAACAGGTTAAGGAAGATTTGAGGGAGCTAGCTGATGCTTTCTTAAAACAATATGTCACGGACCTGGAGATTGACTTGTCACTCCGTGACTTAGAAAATATCAAGCAGAAGCCGGAGGAAAATTTCAAGGAATATGTGGACCGCTGGAGGAGCCAGCTTCTGAAGATGCAGACCCGGCCCTCAGAAAAGAACCAGATCAAAATGATCATCAAGGGCACCAAGCCCTCTATTTATGGCAAACTGAGGAGAATGACTTCGATGATTACTGATTTTCGACAGCTGAGGGAGACAGTTATGGATATTGAGGAGGAGGAAGCCGAGAACAGAAAGTTTTATGGACAGAACAAAAGGAATATTGGGGGACATTCAGGGACTATGCCTTCTACTGCTGAGGTCACTGCCATTAAGAACAGACGATTTTCTAACCTTGGTAAGCCTCTTTCAAAGGTATTCGAAAAGCTGAAGGTGCAAGACTCTTAAAACCTTTGGAACCTAGGCCCATTCCAAATCCTGTGCCACCTCACATGAACTTAAACTTATACTGTCACTTCCACCAAGAAAAAGGCCATGACACCGACAACTGCGCCCGCCTCAGACATGAAATCCAAAACCTCATCGATGCCCATACAATACCCGACTCAGAGAAAGAACAACCCAGTGCCTACATGATCAACTCTGGCCTACCCGAAACCCTTGTCCTCCAAACTCTCAACCACTCAGCTTCATAGGAATAAGGGATAACAATGGTGAAGAACCATGGGCTGAAGAAGATGGCACTGTTGTTTCTCCTAGTTTATCTTGCACTTTTAATAAAGACATTGATTTTGTTTACCTGTTCAAACGTTTCCTCAACAATAATAAAGGCGATCATTTCATTTATCTACCTAAAACTATTACTTTCAAACTTGCAACATGAGTGTGTTCAATCTTGGTAATGTGATGCTCAGAGTGTAGGGAATCCTCAAAAGAAGCAAGCAGAAAAGATAAGTTAGCCATTCAGGAATTGGGAAATGGAGACAATGGGACTGTTAGACTTGGAAAGAAAAGGGTTCCTGGAACAAATCAGGGTAAACAGGTGGAAATGGTACTTTCCCTAAGAGGAGAATGGTCATCAATGAATCGAAGAAGACCTAACCCAACGGGATAAGAACATTCATACATGCATACACGTAACACATTTTGCATCCTTTCGTGTTTGTTCTGTTTTGTATTCACAGGTTTTGAAGAAGAAAAAGAAAAATGGCAAAGACAAGCCAAACAGAAGCAGTAACAGTACGATGTCAGCAGTCTTCAGGAATGAATCACATGGGTAAGGCCCATATCAGCAGTATCAGTCTCGGGGCGAGGCCCACTTCAGTATCAGCATTGCCGGGTATGGCATTCTGGGGTCGAGGCCCACTTCAGTATCAGCTTTGCCGGGTATGGCATTCTGGGGGCGAGGCCCGCATTACGTCAGATCAACATTGCCGGGTATGGCATTCTGGGGGCGTAGCCCGCATCATATCAGGTCAGGGGAAGAAAGCCTCATGTCAGTTCAATTCGGGAATAAAACCCACACTCAGTGCAGTTCAGGAAGAAAGCCTGCATTCAATACAGTTCGGGAATAAAGCTCGGGAGGAATAAAGCCTCATCTCAACAGTTCGAGAATAAAGCTCGGGAGGAATAAAGCCTCATCTCAACAGTTCGAGAATAAAGCTCGGGAGGAATAAAGCCTCATCTCAACAGTTCGAGAATAAAGCTCGGGAGGAAGAAAGCCTCATGTCAGTACAGTTCGGGAATAAAGCCCACACTCAATACAGTTCAGGAAGAAAGCCTACATTCAGATCAGTTTAGGAAGAAAGCCCGCATTCAATACAGTTCAAGAACAAAGCCACACAGTCAGCTCAGATCAGAGAACAAAGCTCGGGAGGAATAAAGCCTCATGTCAGTATAGTTTGAGAACAAAGCTCAAGGGGAAGAAAGCCTCATGTCAACACACTTCAGGAACAAAGCTCGGGAGGAATAAAGCCTCATCTCAACAGTTCGGGAATAAAGCCCACATTCAATACAATTCAGGAAAGAAGCCTACGTCCAGCAAACTCGGGAATAAAGCCCACATTCAGTACAGTTCGGGAATAAAGCCCACACTCGGCTCAGTTCAGGAAAAAAGCCCACACTCAGTGCAGTTCGGGAATAAAGCCCACATTCAATACAATTCAGGAAGGAAGCCTACGTCCAGCAAACTCAGGAATAAAGCCCACATTCAGTACAGTTCGGGAATAAAGCCCACACTCGGCTCAGTTTGGGAACAAAGCCCACACTCAGTGCAGTTCAGGAAGAAAGCCCACATTCAACATAATTGAAGGAAGAAAGCCTAGAGGAATAAAGCCTCATCTCAACACAGTTCGAGAATGAACAAGCCGGGAATGGCACTCCAAGAATGGAAGTACAGTTCGGGAATGGACCACATCACAACACGGTTCGGGAATGAACCAGGGGTCGTAACACCTCACCACCCAAATCAACTCAACACATGGTAAGTCAAGTGGCAGCTGGCGAGCCAGGTAAGTAGAAATGCATTGCATAACTTTGATAGGATTGTCACTGTTGTACATTACACAAGTCCCATCAAAGTGGGGGCGACTGTAGGCACACTGCATTTTTACACATAAGTCCCTATGATGAGTCTCATTTTGGAGACACTACCTTTTAAGTCACAGAGGTCACGGGAAACGGACATCGGAAGGGGAAATTCAGAATAAACAAGGTTCACTATTTTCGTTGGTGCTGCGTTCGTTACTTCGTTCGAACGTCAGGCAGATTGCGGACGTTCGTGCCACGTTCGATGAGGCGTTCGAACGGTGTCGGTAATTCTGGTTTTGCTGCTAGCCTCACATTAAGCCCAATTCGCCCAAACCTTGGCCCACACGCCCAAGCCCACTTAAAACACATATTTAACACATGGTGAAATCAAAACAAATCTAAAAATCATATACCAAATTAAATAAAATACTTACACAAATTAAAGAAATTGCATGCCTAATTAAAATCAACCAACAAACTAAATGCCTAATCTAAACCAATCAAATATAATCATACCAAGTTAAAATCAATCAACCAATATATTATTCCCAAACTTAAAATATTGTATGCCTAATCAACATAAACTAAATATTCAACCTTCCCTATCTAGCCAAGATTTGTCCCCCTTCAATCTTTGACTTCCCTTATCCAAGCCAATCAAATCCCTTTCCTTGTCAAGCCCAACCCTTTGCCTATAAAAAGAACCCTTCACCAACCTTCTAGTCCCTAGTAGCTAGCTCATAGACACAACTCTCCCTCACTCTCAATAACAAGAAGATCAAAAACCAAAGAACCCCCATCGCCTTGACCAAAACACATCCCGAACAGCCCCCCCTCACCTCACCGAAAAACACATCCCAAGCAGCCCTAAACACACACATAAAACAGCCCCCGAACCACACCATAACACCACCGAAAATAACACCCAAAACAGTAGCCAAAACATCCCAAAAACAGTAACTAAAATACAGCAGCAAAACAGTAGCAGCGGCAGCGAATCGGAGTCAAAACAGCAGCAAAAGACGGAGGACGACGACCCAAAATAGTAAGACAACGAACGAGAGCAGTGAACCAGTGAACCGGAAGAGTTGCGGAGCTTTACCCCTTCCGATCTTCATGAAACGCGAGTCCGAGAGACGACTTAAAAGGTTAGACCTGAGGGCACTTTTTCATTAGTTTCTATCCGTTTCTTTTGTTATTGAATTTTATTCGCATGAGAGTCGTTTATGGATGCATGTTGTGGCTTGAATGAAATGGAAGAGTGTCGTCTCTTGTGGTATATAGGATGGAAACCCAGACGTAAATTCCGTAGCCGAATCCGAATGGACGGTAGTGCGGTCTGTACTTGGGACACAACTCCACGTACCACTTGAGTAAACGGCATCTTCTCTTGTTTTGTGTTGCTTTGGTTTATTTAATTCTTGTTATTTAAATTCTGCATGTTGTCTATTCCCGTATGATACGATCGAGTGCATGGGCTTAGTAAGTGCGATGAAAGGTTCCCTAATTGGAGGGTTAAAATCCTTCACCAAGATGCTCTGCCGCACCGATTGATGTGTGTTCGGTTGAATGCGAAATACGTTCAATCGGACATACTTGGTTTGATATGATTGTCCTTATTTTCGTATGCATGATTCAACCGAGCGCATGGGCTTAGTAAGTGCGATGTGAGATCCTCTATGGGGAGGAGCTAAAGCCCTTTACCACGAGGCTTTGCCGCGCCGGTTGATGTGTGTTCGTTTGGATACAAGATGCGTTCAATCGGGCACACTATGTTTAATATTATTGCTTTTCATTCTATGTATGCATGATTCAGTCGAGCGCATGGGCTTAGTATGTTGGTCTAAAGGTCTTCTCTTTGAGAAATCAAGAGCCCCGAAAGGCCACCTTTACGGCAGTACTTCGCCGCGCCCCACCTTTATTTTGTCAGTTATGTATTGTGTCCCATTTTCATGCATCAGGTCTGTTCCCGTTCGAACGCGTTTACGAACGCAACTCGAACGCTCATGTATTTTGCCTTGTCATGCATCAGGTCTTGCTTAGGTTCGAACGCGTTCACGAACGCCATACGAACGTGAGCATTCTGTTTCATTTACGTTCGAACGCGTTATCAAACGCCATACGAACGCGAGCATTCTGTTTCATTTACGTTCGAACGCATTTACGAACGCCATACGAACACGAGCATTCTGTTTCATTTACGTTCGAACACGTTATCAAACGCCATACGAACGCGAGCATTCTGTTTCATTTCCGTTCGAACGCGTTTACGAACGCTACACGAACGCGAACCTTCTGTTTACCGTTCGAACGCGTTTACGAACGCTACACGAACGCGCACACACTGAACTGAGTCTGTCTTATCATATTCACGCATAATTGCCTCTTGGTTGATCTTTCTTGTGTTATATAGCCAACCGTATTATTTATATTCTTGCATTTATCCATTCTATGTGTTCTTGGGATTGTATTCAAGCATGATTAGGCTGTTAGCAGGTTATTTGGTTAATAGGCTCATGAGACAGTACTCAAGCATGATTAGGTTGTTCTTAGTTTTCCCTATCATAGGATTGAAATATGTTCATGAGATTGTCATGTGATGTTGCATGTTGTGATGAACTTGTTGATGTATGCATATGAATCTAGAAGCATGATATTTTTGGAAATAAATGTTATTTAAGCCTGGTTAAATTATTACATAAATCCTTTTATTACAAGTGACATAAGTAAGGGACCGTTCCGAACCCAACGGTTTGAGGTCTTCCCTTGCGAGGGGTGAGTGCGGCCTTAAATCTTTGTCCCGGTTCACACCGGGTGGCGACTCCATATTATTTAGTATTTCCCAACTAGTGCCGCGAGCCTAGGAACGGCGTCGCCCATGTCCTGTGTCCTACACCAATGTCAATTATAAACTACGTTGTAACTGCGCACTACGTTGTAAATCCTAGGGTCTTTGTCTAATATACATGTATCACTAAATCAGATTTAGTTTCATTCTAATTATAATTAGATATCTAATCTTAATTAGATCGAATATGTGTATAAAAGACAAGAGGTACTACCATTAAATAAGTAATATTATGGAAAGAGAAATTATTCATATTTATGAATCAGACATAAATACGATCCGGATTGGCACCCTGAGCACCAACCCTAACAGTTATTACAATGTGATTTGATCTAATTCCTAATCAACAAATAGTATTAAAGTCGATGAAGACGCGATTTCACCGTAAATAATTTGCTCACTGAACTAGCCACAAACAACAATAAACCCATGAAAAGTAAAGAGAATATAAAATATTCTCCTGAGCGGTACTTAAACCTTCTCTCCCTCTTGTCATGATAATAATAGATGAAAATAACACGCATCAAGATACTACTCAGAGAAAATCATGCAGTAGAATCAAAAGTAAGCACACTTGCTACTCGAAAGATAACTTACTCCCCCTCACTAACAGCACAACTCAGTTAGTAAAAATAATACATGGGAAGAATAAGAAATAAGCTCATAACTATGCAATGCTAAATGAAATACAATATGCAATGGCATGAAGCACACACAATGAGTTGAAAAAATCATAAAGAAATAATTCAAATTGACTAAAACAGTATTACAAGCAAGTATAATGATGCTCAGTCAATACTCACATGTTTATGACACGATATAATATGATATATTTTCGATCATGCGTAAGAATACACATATGCATATGAAGTAAACACCAAATCATTACAAGCACTTGCATGAAAAATAAGTTCACAATAAGTCAATGCTTATGATATAATTTTATGAGTAAGACTAAGCTAAAGAAATCATATCTCATGAAATACTAAGTCCATAAAATAGATGTCCACCACTAGGACCTGAAAAGAAGCAACATTGGTTATATACTATTATTTACTCCCCCCAAAATATGAGTTCATCAATAACCTCTTTCGAGTAAAGGGTTTTTGCCCTAACATTGGTACATTGGCTCTTTTGAGTACTTTTGAATTGAATTACTTGAGACTCATTAGAATAACAATTATTTTTTTAAGGGGATAGCATAAAGTCATCTAGTCAAAGGTCACCTTATTTAGTGATCAAGTATGACAGAGATTAGACTGCCAGTCCAATAACTCATACATGCGACCAAGCCTAAAAAATAAAACTAATGTGTAAGTGAGATACAAACACGAGATAAACTAAAAGTCTTCATCACACACTCATGCACACGGAGCATTAAGAAAAAAACATATTCCACATGTATAACCATGTATCTTACATACCAGGATCAACATGCACAAGATTCTACATGTTATTTCAAGCCATATAATCTTTTTGGACTTTTTCATTTTATAAATTTTTTTTTTTTTTCTTTTACAATAAAAAAAAAAATAATAAAAGACACAACAAGGCCTGTCATTATCCAATGGTACGTGAAGTTATATTCCGAGTGTATATCATACTACCATCAATTCGGAATTCACTACGAAATTTATGTTCGGGTTTCCATCCTATATACTAATGGAGATATAAAAAAAAAAACCACACCACCCATATCCAGTGAAATTAAAAAAAAATGCATTAATGTAAAAATAAAAGACACGCACACACACACACAATGTAATAGAGGAAAATGAATGAAAAAAATAAAAGACACGCACACACACACACACACAAGCATGCTTCTTATCAGCAGTTCTTCACTCTTGTGCCATGTAACCCTCGTATTGTGGCATAAATCAGTGATCAAAGATGGGTGAGGAAGGCCAAGTGTAGTTTTACCTCTTACAGCATCAAGAATTGAGTCTTGAATTATACGCCCAACATTAATATATTTGCCAGTGATAATTGCATAAGTGAGAGCAGCATGATCTTTTGTCACATGAGATGTGTGGCTGGCTGGCATAAGTTTAGCGGAAACGAAAAAAACAAGCCTTATCAAACTATCCAAGGTTGTCTTGTTAAAGTGCAATGTTATTCCTTGATTTGTTTTGCAACTAGCACATTCTCCACATAAGGTAGTGATGATCTCCTCGTAATCAAGGTCATCTGCCGAATATGTCGTATACTTGTCTTCTTCAATGTCTGGCAACTGATAAAATATGTTGATAGTGTGTTGGTCGAACGGTGCCATTTTTCCCATGACAAGCACCTTCAGGCCTTGTGGCGCACCTTCAAATTTGAACAGAATTCCCGGACCACAGGCACAACCGCATCAGCCGGGGGTCTAGTGAACTCTTCCCATCCACTACTTATAATCATATATGCTATATCGGAGTCATGTTCCATGGAGACCTTAATTCCCCGCTCCGAATTAGGTTATTTGAAAGCAACGCATTGAAATTGTTAAATGCCTCATCATCCTAAAAACATTCGGGGTCGTAATTAAGTGAGGAGATGGTCTTTTATTTCTTCTTCGGGGCCACAATACCACTCTTGCTTCCAATATTGTCTACACACCACACACCCAAACTTCTAAACAGATGCAAGAATTATTACTGGGACATTTCATTCAACACTTAGTAGGCAAGGTGGATAACAATAACATGATACCTGTATTTTCTCCTATTATACTCCATACATGCCATAGGAACAAGGTTCTATTGTCCAACGTACGCCCAACACACTCTTAGAACTACCTAATAAAAGAATTAATTGGTCGATTTGGGAAAAAATACACAGTTTGTGTTTGGATAAAAGACAAATATACTACCAAATTGTTACACTACCAACCTAGCTTGGAGGAGAATCAAATGAACACATTTATTGGAATTATAATGGAGAATATGAAGGATCAAAAACCTATTTTTCCTGCACATTAGAGGGCGAGATGGATCCAAAGCAAGTGGCTTATTAGCAAAATTTCGTAATTGTGTGGTATTATTTACTTTTTAAAAGGGGGCTTTGCGTCGCGATGCCAAAATTGGCGTTCCAATGCCCCACTCTCTGGACTCTTGTATGGCATGTGTCTCGCGTTGCGTCGGGATGCCAAAAGTGGTGTTGCGACGCGTCTCTCTCCAGAATCTTGTATGTGTGCTGTATGGCTCCGTGTTGCAACGCGTCTTATTTTTTAACTACCTATTTCATTGGGTTGCCTCCCAATAAGCGCTTGATTTATTGTCTTCAACCTGATATGATGCCATTCTTACTTCGGGTCGTCTAGAAGAATGTTGTTGACTGTTCTCTCTTCAGTCCAATAGTAGTGTTTCAGACGTTGACTATTAACTTTGAAAACTCACCCATCCTGACACTGAACTCCAATTGCCCCATATGGAAAGACCTCTTTGATGGTAAAAGGGCCAGACCATCGCGATTTTAGTTTACTAGGAAATATTTTGAGTCTCGAATTGAATAACAAAACTTGATGGCCAGGACGAAATTCTCGCAAGAGGATTTGTTTATCATGCCACTGCTTGTTCGTTCTTTATAGATCTTGGCATTCTCATAAGCATTATTTCGGAATTCCTTCATTTCATTTAGTTGAAAGAGGCACTGGTCACATGCGGCCTTTAGATCGAAATTCAATTTTTTTACCACCTAGAAAGCACGATGCTTCAATTCAAAAGGTAAGTGACACGCCTTTCCAAATACCAATAGGTATGGTGACATCCTGATAGGCATTTTAAAAGCAGTCTGATAGGCCCATAAAGCATCATCAAGTTTCATGGCCCAATCATTTCGGTTGATATTTACTTTTTTCTCAAGAATTTGTTTGATCTCCCAATTGGATACTTCAGTTTGGCCATTAGTTTGTGGATGATAACCCAATGTGACTTTATGCTTCACACCGTATTTTTCAAGAAAAGAATTGAAAAGCTTATTGTAAAAGTGTGCACCTTCATTACTCAAGATGGCTCTTGGGGTACCAAATCTGGTAAAGATGTTCTTTTGTCCGAACTTGATGAGAACACTCGCATCATTGGTAGATACTGCTAGGGGTGTTCACGACCCGCAACGACCCGACCCGACCAGGTCGGGTTTATAAAAAAATTATAAAATTTTGACCCGACCCGACTCGAAATTTTCGGGTTGGGCAACGGGTTTGATTCCCTTGACCCGACCCTATATAAATTTTATTATTTTTTTAAAAATTTTTCTATTTTTCTAAAATATTTATTATTATTTTTAAAGTTTTTACTATTATTTCATTGTAATCATTAGTCTGTAGAGTTTTATCCAGCTTTTAGGACTTGTTGACGTTTTTGTATCAAAATATGACTTTTTTTTTTCATTTCTCCTGTAATGTTTCATTCTGCTGGCTAGTGTCTTATAGTAATAATAATTTTCAGACTCATATTAATATTTTCCATGTTTGCAATCTTCAGAAACAAGTCAGTGAGCTTCAGGCTCAGTTAGCCAAGACACATGCCGAGCTTGTCACCATGCAAAGCCAACAAGGCAATTTATTAGCTCTGATTTACATGGAAATAGCACAATCTCAAGAACAGGTCTTGCATCGGCAGCATCAACAACAACAGTTCATTGACACAAGTTATTTTTTGGACGAAAATACCTTTGGCTCAACCTTGGAACCTCTCTGGACATGATCAAGAGAAATTAAAGCAATAGAGAGTTGAAATTTTAACCTTTAAGAAATTATAAAGATTACATAAAGCTAACATACTTAATTAGAAAGGTTTCTGATTAATAATTAAAGTAATTAATTTGATGCCGTAGATGTGGGTGTTATTATGTGCTTTAATTTTCATTAGTGATCATGTTGAAATTTATTTTGATTTCACACTCATATGAAGGATACTTATGTATGCATTAGTGACTTGGCTAAGAAGTTCGGTAATAAATTATTGGCTGATGAAGCTATTTCATTATATGGGGTAAGTTATTATCCAATTACACTATTTGTTTGCTAAGTTGGATTGTAATTCATTTGTTCCAACTCTTCAAAAAAAATTCACTTTTATAAATATATGTTGCTCCACTCATTTGTTGAAATTCTATTATGTTGGGATATAAATAACTAATATTTATATTTCAAAATAATTAATTCAAAAAAAATTAAATGACCCGACCTGACCCGAACCCGAACCCGATCGGGTGCCACTTCCCCACGACCCGACCCGCGACTCGACTTTTCCTTGACCCGACCCGATCGGGTCTAACAAAATTTTAAAAACCTGACCTGACCCGACCCGTGAACACCCCTAGATACTGCAACAACTTCCACCCACTTGGATATATAGTCAACTGCTAATAAAATATATGTTTGGCCAAATGAATGTGGGAATGGCCCCATAAAATCAAATCCCCAGACATCAAAGAGTTCGACCGCTAAGATGTTAGTTAAAGGTAATTCCTAGCGCCTCGAGATATTTCTGAGTCGTTGGCAAAAATCACAAATTTTGACAAAATGATAGCTATCTCTAAAAAGTGTTGGCCAATAAAACCTAGATTGAAGTACTTTAGGAGCAGTTCTTATAGCTCCAAAGTGTCATCCATAAGGGATATAATGGCATTGACTAAGGATTTCTTTAACTTCTTCAGGCGGGACACATCTCCGGATTATTTGATCTGGGCATCTCTTGAAGAGTAGGTGTTCATCCTATAGGTAAAACTTTACATCATGGAGGAATTCCTTCCATTGCTGGTAAGTACTATCCAGTGGTAATTCTCCACAAGCTAAATAATTGGCATAATCAGCAAACCAATGAATTTTTGTAAATATCTCGAAGAGTTGCTCATCCAGAAAACTCTCTTGAATAATGCCATCATTGGGGGCTTCGAGCTCGATTCTGGATAGGTGATCAACAACCACATTCTCACTCCCCTTTTGTCCCATATTTTGAGAACGAATTCTTGTAACAGAAGAACCCATCGTATCAAACGCGGTTTGGCATCCTTCCTTGCAAACATGTAACAAATAGTTGTTTGGTCTGTATAAACAATCACCTTCGTCCCAATTAAATATGGACCAAATTTGTAAAAGGCAAACACGACCGCAAGTATTTGCTTATCGGTGGCGGTGTAATTTTATTGGGCACTATCCAACATTCTGCTTGCATAATAGATTGCTCTGAAAATCTTATCACGCTTTTGGCCAAACACTACACCAACGGAAAGTCACTGGCTTCACACATCACTTCAAATGGTTCACTCCAATTCGGGGTTATCATGATCAGAGCTGAGATCAATGCCTATTTAATTTTGTTAAAGGCCTGTAAGCAGTCTTCATTCATCACAAAAGATACTTTTTTTCCAAAAGATTTCAAAGTGGCTTCGCAATCTTATAAAAATTCAATATGAAGTGTCCATAAAACCCAGTATGACCAAAGAAACTCCTTATTCATTTAACATTTATTGGTGGTGGAAGTTTTTCAATCACTACTATTTTAGCTCTATCTACTTCCACACCATTCGAGGATATCTTATGACCTAGCACGATACCTTCCTGAACCATGAAATGGAACTTCTCCCAATTCAACACCAAACTCTTCTCCTCGCATCTCTGTAGCACCAAGGATAAGTTGTGCAAACAGTGATAAAGGTTGAGCCAAATACGGAAAAATCGTTCATGAAGATCTCTAGAATAACCTCTACCATATCTGAGAAAATGGCCATTATACTCCGCTGAAAATTGGCAGAGCATTACACAGTTCGAAGGACATCCTCTGAAATGCGTATGTACTATAAGGAGAAGTAAGGGTTGTCTTTTCTTGATCTTCTGGTGCTATGGCGATTTAATTGTATCCGGAGTAGCCATCTAGGAAATAATAATATTTACAACTGACTAATCGGTCTAGCATTTGATCTATGAATGGAAGAGGGAAATGGTCATTTCTGGTGGCCTTGTTGAGTTTCTTGTAATCTATGTAAACACGCCACCCAATAACTATTCTCGTGGTGATGAGCTCATTATTGTCATTCTTGACAACTGTCATTCCTCATTTTTTTGGTACCACTTGGACTGATGACACCCATGAACTATCCGAAATGGCATAGATGATTCCTACTTTTAGCCATTTCAGCACCTCACCCCTTACTACTTCCTTCATTGCTAGATTCAACCTCCTCTGATGTTCGATATAGGGTTTATAGGTGTCATCCATCAAAATTTTATGCATGCAAACTGAAGGGCTAATCCCTTTTTATGTCAGCTATTGACCATCCCAAAGCAGACTTATATTTCCTTAGGATTCGCAGTAATTTATCTTTTTCCACAGTGGAAAGTGTAGAAAATGATTTCTGGAAATTTCGAGTTCTCACCTAAGAATTTATAGCGGAAATGCTCCGATAGTGCTTTTAACTCCAGTGTATTCTTTTTAGCATGCATTGATGATGGATCATGTAATGCTTCGACTTGAGCCATTGTTACTGTTTCTCTTGGCAAGCTTTTGAGTGCCAATGTCATTTTTTAAGGTCCCAATTATCAACTGGTATCTCTATGTCGATGATAAATTTTACAAGACACCGTTCCAAAAGATCCGTTGGCTCATTTTCCATGCATTTTTCTTAAACACAGGTGTCTGCCACATCTACTCGGTTACATATACTTACTTCTTCAGGATATTTGATGGCATTGTAGATGTCGAATGTCATTTCTTCCTCTCTTAATCTCAACGTTAATTTTCCTTGCTGCACATCAATTAGAGCCTTCCCAGTTGCCAAGAATGGGCGCCCATGAATCAGAGGGATTTCCTGATCTTTTTCCATATCCAGCACCACAAAATATGCTGGAAAGATGAAATTATCCACCTTCACTAACACATCTTCAATGACTCCCCGAGGATAAGTGAGAGATCTATCTGCCAACTACAATATGATAGTTGTTGGCGTCGCATCACCAAGGCCCAGTTTTTTTAAAACAAAAAGAGGCATCAAATTAATGCTAGCTCCTATATCACATAGGGCTTTAGTGAAAGTAGAGCCTCATATGTTGCAAGGTATAGTGAAACTCATATGATCCTTAAGCTTTTGGGGCAATTTCTTTTGGATAATTGCACTACATTCCTCCGTGAGATTCACTGTTTCAAAGTCCTCCAACTTTCTTTTCTTCGACATGATATCTTTCATAAACTTTACATAATTGGGCATTTGTTCCAAAGCATTTGTGAAGGGAATGTTGATATGAATGTTCTTAAAATGTATAGAAATTTAACGAATTTAGCATCCAACTTCTTCTTCTGAAAGCGTTGAGGAAATAAAATAGGTGTCTTAGGAATTTGGGGTTTCACATATGCTGGAGTGGTTTCACTCTGGTCTTTGTCGTCATTGTGTCCCCTTGTGGCTCTACTTCCTTTTCCTGGCTGCCTTGATCATCATAGGTGTTACTGATATATCTTCCATTTCTAAAGGTGATAGCGTGACATTGTTCCTTAGGGTTGATCTCGGTGTTGCTCAGAAATGCCCATTTCTATGGATTTATAATAGAGGAGGCTAGCTGGCCAATTTGAACCTCTAATGATTTCATCGTCGCCCCCATATTTCCCATGTGGCTTTCAATATTATTGATCTGTGACTCATTATTTTCAAACATCTATGTGGATTTGGCGATAAATGTGCTCACGAGGTATTCTAATGATGGTTTTTGCTTTGACATCTTGTATTGAAACCAGGTGGGGGTAGCAAAGCATTCTTTGTGTTGGCATAAGAGAAGTTCTCATGGTGACGAAGTCGAGGATGATAGTGGTTTGATGCAGGGTTACCTCTATAATTGTTGAAGTTCTTATTATTCACATATTGGACTTGCTCAAAACTCGAGTCTCATTCCAATAACAGCATATTTGCAGCCGCTGCAAATTCAATAGATGGTTGTACTCGTTGATTGGTTAGGGCTACGATATGATTCGATAGGGTTAAAACTTGAGCTGTTAGTGCAATAAGAGGATCCATTTCATGTATATCTGCCACCTTGGTCACCGTAGTGCGTTCACTTGGCCATTGGAAGTTGTTAATGACCATATCTTCTAATAGAGTGTAGGCATCCTCAACTGACTTCTTGAATATAGTTCCCCCAGCGGCTTCATCAACCATAGTCCTATTTGGACCATTCAGCCTATTATAGAACAACAAAATCTATACCCATTCTGCATAATTGTGTTGTGGTCATCTTCAGAGTAGATCCTTAAAGCACTCATATGCTTCGTACAGATTCCCAGTCTCAATACGCTTAAAAATGCTAATCTTCGTTCTCAGCTGGGCTGATTTAGCAGAGGGAAGAATTTCTCCAGAAATTATGTGGCCATGTATTCCCATGTGAGAATGCTCCCCATAGGTCAGGATTGTATCCAGCACATCGCTTTGTCCATCATGGAAAATGGGAACAAGCTCAACTTAATTGTGTCAACCTCATCCAACCCATCGCTTTGTCCCTCTTTGGTTACCCCATTCATTTTAATTGTGTCAACCATCTCTAAGAACATTTTTAAGTGAATGTTAGGGTCCTCCACAGCTGATCCCCCATATTGGTTTTGTTGTACCATGTTAATAAGGTCAGGTTTCAGTTCAAAATTGTTAGCATTAATTGGTTGGTACGCAATCTCAGAATAATTATCGTCAATGAAGGGTTTAAAATGGTCTCGGATTGGTACCTTACGCGGGTTGTCTTCTCTATTTTCAGCTACCATTGTTATCTTTTCCACTTTCTTCTCCTTTCTTAGTCTTCTTGTTGTTCGCTCGATTTCAGGATCAAACAAGAGTGAATCGAGACATATGGATCATCTCATTCACTACCAAGTATCGAAATAAAGAAAGAAATAACAAGATAAGACTCAAATAAACGTAAAAAGCAAACAAATAAATAAAAATCTAAATTAAAATTAAGTTTAGTGTGTAATGGTATTAATATGAATTAAATTCACAATCCCCGTCAACGACGCCAAAAACTTGTTGTGATATTTTATATTGTACCGCAAGTGCTTGGTGTCAAGTTTTAGTAGATGATAAGTATGAGTGTCGAACCCACAGTGATTGGAGTCTAATTTGCACTGAGTACTATAATTACTAACCCTAACTTTATCTAGAAACAAAATCTAAATTTAAAGTAAATGGAAACTTAAAAAACAAAAACAAATAAGAAACTAAACGGTTTTTATTGCAAAATCAGTTACGAGATGAATTCTAGAGTCTGATTTCACCTAGCTATCCACTATGTATTTGTGATGCAGAATTAACTACTATTCAATTTCTAAGTTTATAAGCATATAATCCTAGATTATTTCACTCTCTCTTCCGAGCAATAGTGAAAAGATCATTAATTACAGACTTCGATATCCTTATAAAAATCTAATAATTAACAATTTATTATGTCTTATGATTCTTTACTAATTTCTTTCAAGGAATTACAGATTCTCTCGAACTATATAAACTTCCAAGATTATGTTTTATGGGTCCTATTCAAATCCCCACTCCCGAGCGATAGATTTCAATACACATTCATGAAATTTGTGGCCAGCGAATAAGAAACATTAAGCATAAGAAAACATAAATAAACTAGATGGAAACTTCATAAAACTTATTTGGCAATAAATACATAGTTTCGAGCATTAGGCTACATCATACTCTGGACAATAGAATTAGTTCATGGCTAATTTAAAGAACAACAACATCTGAGTCAATAACATAATGATAATTAAAAGAGTTTTGAAGAGGAAAAATAAAGTGTGAAACTATAATCAAATTCCTTTAGGTTCCGGACTTCACCACCTTTGTCTCATTCCCTTGTTCTTCAATCTCCTCCATAGGATCTCTCAATATTTATGTTTTGAACTCTTTTGTTGTGTCTAATGAGCTCCCCTTATGGTTTTGGACGTGTTGTTATATTTATAGGAAATCCTGGAGTCCTATTGCGCATGTGCCGCTATTTATTCCGAAGATTCTTAAAATTCACCGTAGCGTCGCGACGCCAGAAGTTGGCGTCACGGTGCCAAACCCTCCGGATATTTATGTGAAGTGTGATGGGCGTCGCGATGCCCAGAAGTTGGCGTCGCGACGCTACTCATTTTCCCGGGATTTGTGTTTTCAGCTTGTGGCCGCTTTTTCCGTGTGTTTCCGAATCATCCATAAGCTCCCAAAACCCGTGCGATTCCTCCAAATCCATGCTCTAATGTTGTCTAATAAACAACTCCAAGATATATTAGATCACATGGAATCTAACAAAATAATAAGCTGATGATGCACAAATAAGTGCATATAAATCACACTTATCAGTCCCAAAACACGTACAATTGCTCCAAGATCCATGTCATAATGCTTCCTATCAATAAAACATAAAACAAACTATAAAATACATTAAATGATACGGAATCTAACAAAATAATAAGTTAAGAATGCATGAATAAGTGGGTATAAACCGCATTTATCAAACACCCCCAAACTTAAGATTTTGATAGTCCCGAGGAAAAGACTAAATAAAAACTAAATAAAAATTAACTAGGCCACTTTTATAGGGATTACGATTGCATTTAGCGTATGCAACAAGCCTTTATACCCCTAGGCGGCCCTAGTGGACGAGTTATAATATCGTGAGGGCTTACAGCGACGACACCCACAAACGTCATTCACAAACATGCAATTATATAAAAATAATAAAATAAAATAAAATAGTCTCGATAGCTGCACATAATATTGTCCTAAAAAATTACCTACCAATGAAATCAAAGAACTTTCAAAGTAATCAATGCAACTAAAATTCATGTTCTTGAATAAATTATCTAAGCCAGACTCATAGTGTGTGTGTAAAGGTTCAGTCACAACTCGACTCTTAAGTAAGCCAACTTAATGATTCCGTCTCAAAAATTGAGATCTGATGGGTCAAACCAACCTAAATATCTCAAAAGTACTTTGTAATTGCATTTTTTTTGCTCAGTATGGTATGATTTTTTTTACTTATTTTTTTCATTTTTTTTCAACACACATACCCTTTAAGGTAGCATTTCTCCTCATAGTGGTCCTAACACTTGCCCATGGGTAGCTTCACGCTTATCGGTTATAGGTGGTTTAACTTTTTTCTTTCTTTTCTCTTGCTTTTATTATTTTTCAATCAATTTTTTCTTTTGTTTTTAACCATACCATACATCATAACACTAGAAAATCGAGATAGACATCTACGTAAATGGTCATTTATCAGCAATCAATTTTTTCAACTAGTCACTTTGCCAACTATCTAGGTTCTTACTGCTAAAAACCTTTTGTTAAGTGCTTACGAGTCTAACCTAGATCATCTTCTCAAGACATCAAATAAAAATCATTGGGAACTTATTTTTCCTAACATTTCATCTAAAGCAAACCAAATTCATCATTAGACTTATGTTTTACTATCAAGGATTTAAAACAAAAAAAAAAAAAAATTAAATTTTTTTTTAAAAAATAGCAGGAACTATCACTACATGCACACACCCTTAAACTTAAAACTTGCATTGTCCTCAATGTAAGATAAACATAAGAAATCAAAGTAAGGAATACTACTACCGTGCATGAAGTTGATCAGGCTCCTGCTGGTCATAATTTGGTTGCACGGGCTGTGTGGTTTGCACTAACACCTGCATAAATACACATGCAAACTAATAAACTATCAAATAGCACATAATAAAATAAAACTAAAGAAAATAAAATAAAAATCAACAAATACAAATACAAGGGTTGCCTCCCCGCAAGCGCTATGTTTAACGTCTTCAGCTAGACGCAACCACCCAAATGATCATGGTGGCTTCATTGTAGCAAACCGGGTAGTCTCATGTGTTTTCTTCTTTGGTATCCACCGGTTGTTATGACATGAAAAATATAATATGGCAGGTTGTGGTAGTTTATCCATGGATGGGCCTCCACGGTCTACTGATGGTTGAAAGTTTTGACTGCACATGTGGAAAAATTGACTTGACAAATTTTTGAGCTTCTCAAGGATCATCTTCAAGTGAGCACTGACTTTGGATTTCCTGTTTTTGTGACATTTTGGGTTTGGTTTCAATTTTGGCTGCGGAGGATCTTCGTTTATGCACGACTATAATATGCTCGTAGGTTGCTGAAATACTGATTCACCTTGCGTGTTTGCAACTCTCTTCTCTGTAATATCTACCTTGTGACATTCTGCATCACCTTGAGGACTCGGCATGACTTTGAAAACACTGAAGGTAACTTCTTCATCTTGAACTCTCATTTTCAGTTTACCTTTCTGCATATCAATGATCGTTTTGTCGGTTGCCAAGAAAGGTCTCTAAATGATGATTTGGACCTCATGATCCCCCTTCATATCAAGGACAAGGAAGTCAGCAGGAAAGTAAAATTTACCCACCTTAACCAACACATCATCTACTATTCTTCTCGGGTAGGTGAGGGATCTATATGCTAGCAGCAATGCCACTGTGGTTGGCTTTGCCTCACCTATGCCCAACTGTTTGCAGATGAATAATAACATGAGATTGATACTTGCCCCTAAATCACATAGTGCCTTACCAAAATATCGATTCTCAATAATGCACGGTATGGTAAAGCTGCAAGGATCCTTCAGCTTCGGAGGGAGCTTCTTCTGTATGATAACACTACACTCCTATGTGAGTGCTACTATTTCAAAATCTGCCAGCTTCCTCTCTTGGATATTATCTCCTTCATAAAATTCACATAGTTTGGCATCTGTTCCAAAGCGTCTGTGAATGGAATGTTGATATGGATCTTTTTGAAGATGTCTAGAAATTTAGCTAATTGAGCATCTAATTTCTTCTTTTGAAAGCGTTGAGAGTATGGAAAACGTGTCTTCGGCATATGAGGTGGCTTATATGGGGAACTACTGCATTATTCTCTTCTTTCATCACTGTTTCCTTTTGAATTGTCACCTCTTTATCTTGACGGCATTGGCCTTTAGGAGCATCTCTAATCTCTTTCCCACTTCTGAGGGTTATGGCTTGGCACTCATCTTTGGGGTTGACTTCAGTATTACTAGAAAACACCCATTTATGTTGATTGGATATGGAAGAAGCAACCTGCCAAATCTGCACTTCTAATGACTTCATCGTTGCCCCTATATTGCCCTTATGAGTTTCAATGTTGTTCAGCCTCGTCTCATTCTTCTCAAACCTCTCTGATATTTTAGCAACAAACTTGCTCATGAGGTCTTCTAAAGAATGTTTCTGCTCTGATCTTTGATAGTTGAAGCTAGATGAAGGTTGCAAGAAATTCTCTGTATTAGCATATGACAAGCTCAGATGATACTAGTTAGGCATAGGATTGCCTCTATAGTTGTTGAAGTTATGATTGTTCACATACTGGACTTGCTCATATCCTCCGTCAGGTAAGATCATTCTATTTGCAGCAGCAACTTCAATAGATGGTTGGCCTTGTTGATTGGTCAATGCTGTTAGATGAGTCGTGAAGAATGACACTTAAGTTGTAAGTACAACAATAGGATCCACCTCGTATATACCAACCATATTAGGCACAGTAGTGTGTTCACTTGGCCATTGGAAATTATTGATGGTCATCTCCTCTAATAAAGCGTAGGCGTCTTTATCAGATTTCTTGAACAAGATCCCTCCAACAGCTGCATCGATCATGGTCATGTTTGGACAATTCAATTCATTATAGAATAACTGAATCTTAACCCAGTCTTAAAAATTATGTTGTGGGCACCTCCTAAGTAGATCTTTAAAGCGCTCGCAGGTCTCATAGAGATTCTCAGTCTCCAATTGCCTAAATATGCTTATTTATGTTCTCAGTTGGGCTAATTTAGCGGGTATAAAGAACCTCGTAAGAAATTTTATAGCTATATCCTGCCATGTCAGGATGCTCCCCATCGGTATTGATTGTAGCCAATTCCCCGCCTTGTCCCTTAAAGAGAATGGGAATAAGCGTAGTCTGATGGTCTCTATAGTCACACCATTCATCTTTATGGTATTCGCTATCTCAAAGAACATCTGTAAATACATGTTGGGATCCTCTACAGTTGAACCACCAAACTGGTTCTTTTGCACCATGTTGATCAATGCAGGTTTCAGCTCAAAGTTATTGGCATCGATTGGTGGGTTCGTAATCCAAGAATAATTATCATCTATGACAGGCTTAAAATGATCTCTGATTGCCACCTAGTTTGGGTTATTCTCTCTATTTTCAGCAGTCATTGCTTCTTTTCAAGTGTCCTTTCTTTCCTTAATCTCCTCGTTGTTCTTTCTATTTCATGATCAAACAGGAGCGAGTCGAGACTTGTGGATCTTCGCATTCACGAAAGCACAAAAAGATAAAAAAAAATAATCACAACATTGATTATTAATCACAATAATTTAATTAACCAAGTCACTTGGAGGAGTTAGTTTAAGTTGACCAGACATGGACTGAGCAGTGACAAATATAATTTTAGAAGATGAAGCCTTGTCACAACTCGACTCAACGAAGTCTAATACTCTATTCTCACAATGAGTCATACAGATCCTTAACATGTTGTCTAGCTTCTCAGTCCCACTAGAAAATACAGATATATGTGTTCTAGCATTTTCAAGTTCTATTTCTAAGAAATTGACTCTATCAACTAACTTCTTATTCCTCTCATTGAGGTCATCAACAATAATAAGGCTCTTATCAAGCTTAGCTTGAGCTTCAATCTTTTCTAGTTATGTTTCTTTCAGCCTATAATTAAACTTAACACATGTCTTCTTGATAGTTAAGTTCTCAGTAGAAAAATTCAGTAAATGCTACCTGAATATCATCCTCATCTACAAAGTTATTGTGATGGAACTTTGAAAAATCATCTATGTCACTAACATTAGCCTCTCTCTCACTCACCACACTGGAAGAAAATATAATGTAATTGCAATTCTCCTTAGAAGATTCATCAGAAGTATAGTCATCTTCTGAATCACTATAGGGCACCGTCTTAATTTTCTTGCCCTTAGATCTTATATATGTGAGACACTCAGATCTTATATGTCCAAAGCCTTCACATTCATAGCAATGGATAA
The DNA here is from genome assembly GCA_019454045.1 of Zanthoxylum bungeanum. Classification (NCBI taxonomy): domain Eukaryota; kingdom Viridiplantae; phylum Streptophyta; class Magnoliopsida; order Sapindales; family Rutaceae; genus Zanthoxylum; species Zanthoxylum bungeanum. The sequence continues at coordinate 328,601 of SKCR01033367.1, read as the reverse complement.
CTCAAGGTTTCCTATCATTCTCCTCTCCATACTCTCTATTATTACTGCTACTCTCTATAGGTTTCTCATCATTTATCCTATTAGGGCCAAAAACCATTTTTCTTCAACTTAAGAAATTTCTTGAACTTGTTCACAGACATGGCCATATCAACATATGTGAGAGAATCATCTTCATCATCATCATATGAATCACATGTTACTTCCTTTACGGTTTTCATTGCTATGTTCTTTGGCTTTCTATAGTAGAAAGTTTATTCTCATACACTTGAAGGTTTTCTACGAGGTCCTCTAGTTTTAAGTGATCTAAATCTTTACTTTCTTTAATAGTAGTGATCTAAGCCAAAAACCTTTCAAGTATGGATTTAAGGATTTTCTGAACTATCCTATTTACAGGAATAGTCTTACCTAAGTTAAAATTGGAATTAACAATATCGTTAATCTCCACATAAAACTCATCAAATGTTTCATCATATTTCATCATAGCAACTTCAAACCTCGTAGCAAGCTCTTGTAGTCTATTATTTTGAACGGACAGTGTGCCCTCATAAAAAATATCAAAGATGTCTCATGCATTCTTGGTAATCTCACACATAAAGACTCTCCTAAACTCAACAGAGCAAACAACGATATTAATAATATTAATGGCTTTTTATTCATATTGCTCCCTTCAAACTGTTATTTGGTCAAAATGAGTTTATGTTTAGGCGAAAAGACCCCATCAACCTTGATCACATGAGGTTTCCACTCATACTCTACTGACATCCAGACCCTCTCATCTAGAGATTTATGGAACGCTCTCATGCTAACCTTATAATGAATGTACTTTATCCCATCAAATAACGGGAGACAATTTAAAAGTTGACTTCTATCCATAGTTAATGGGTCAAAGACCGAGTTTAGGCTTTGATACCAATTGAAAATTCGCTCATTTTACAATTCTAAACCTATGAGAAATTATTCAAACCTACTATATCTAAGACACATCAAAGGTAGATTTACTTTGGTACGGTTCAATCAAACACTCTTAACTCTAAACAAATATAAAACAAAGCAATATATCAAAGTAGTAAAATAATTAATACATAGATTTTATTGACGGAATGGAAAACTATTGCAAAGTAAAAAATAACTCTGATTATAGGCTACTGTAGGAGCGAAACGGGGTTTATCACAATACCTAAGACTTTGAATACCGCGGTACTGTTGGGCTCATAGCCCTTAAAGAGTACGGATAGCCCACGTGGAACTAACTAGAGAATAAAGGAGTCGACACTCAGTATGAGACATAAGGAATGATTTAGGACTGCATCACACCCCTTGCAAGGTCCGACCTTAAACCCATTTGGGTTCGGAATGGCCTCTTACACATGGTAGTATTATATCCAGGTTAAAAAAATGATCCACATATCTTATAATGTATAAATCATACAACAACAGTTTATATAACATGCACGATGCATTCATAATAAAAAGAACGATAAAAGAATAAACTATAAAATTACAAAATGTCCAGAGATTATCTAAGCAATAATGAAATGCAAATCAAATATATCTCGAAGCTTGGTCAGACAAAATTTTTTATGCAATTAATGTCTGGCCGAACATAGTGTAAGTTTGGTTGGATATCTTATATGAAACAAAACAACAAAAAGTGCAGGATTATACGTGTTAGAAATAGTATAGTAATAACAAAAGCGAATTCTAAAAAATCTTCCCAACGGTATGTGGAGTTTTATCCCCAGTGCTTACCATATTACCATCCATTTGAAATCGACTATGGATTTTATGTCTGGCTTTCCATCAGATATACCATTGGAAAACATACGGCCGGTAGAAATGGGCACTCAGGCCCCGATGCTCTGATCAGTTGAGATGCTTCGATCTTTGGTGAAAGTCGATAGGGCACTCGGGCCCCCGATGCTTTGATCGGTTGAGATAGAAATGGGCACATGAGCCATAGATGCTTCTATATGTTGAAATAGAAATGGGCACATGGGCCCTTAATGCTTCGATTGGTTAAGATAGAAATGGGTACTCGATCCCCCGATGTTTTGATCGGTTGAGATGCTTCAATCTTTGTTGAACGTTGATTGATAAACCGGCAGGTCCTCCAATGCCTTGATCAATTTGAGATGCCTCAATCTCTCTCTGCAATTTTGTCTATGAGGATTGACGTTTTAAATCCAAACTACATTGGCATTTTAAGTCCAAATGTCTTAGGGGTTCCACGTTTGTTGGCTCTCATATTCCACCTAGCGTGCTATCTTTTTCAAATCTTTCCAAATCCATCGGTGTTCCAAATCCGTTTATCGTTCTAAATATAATGGCGTTCCAACTCCATTGGTACGTGAGATGAAGGACCCTCAGATCCCCTACTTCATTTGGTTCATAGGATGATGGACCATTGGGTCCATTGATTCATTCAGTTGTGAGAGGCATCATTCTACTCTCTTCATTCCCAAGTTATTTCATTTCATTGGCGTTCCAAATCTAGTGATGTTCTAAATCCTTCAGCGTTCTAATTCTACCCAATTTTCTAAACATTTCGATTTTCATCGGTATTCCAAATCCATTGGCATTCTATGTCCATCCAGCCTTCCAAATCTGTTAGTGTTCCAAACACATCTCCAATCCCTTGGCGTTCTAATTCAGTCTAAATTTCCAAATTTTTTGGCATTCCAAACCCTTCTCCAATTATTTTGGCGTTCTAAGTCCATTAACATTCCAAACTCATCAGCGTTCTAATTCTTTGTAGCTTTCCAAATCCATCAGGCTTTCTAATTCATTTTCAATTATTTCTTTCGTTCTAAGTCAATTGCCATTCCAAACCCGTCGGCGTTCCAAATCGATCTGACTTTTTAATTCATTTTCCAATTCTTTTAGTGTTCAAAGTCCATTCCTAGATCTCTTGGTGTACTAATTAATTCGATGTTCTAATTATGTTAGTGTTCCAAACCTATTAGCATTCCCAATCTATTGGTGTTCCAAAGCTTATTTCTAATGTAGGGATTCCAAATCCTAATTGGGCGGCGAGAACTGCCCCGGGTATTTCCTTTCAGATGGGCTTCGTCCCCTGTATTCTCTTCCAGGCTGGCTTCGTCCCTCAGTCTTCTAATTTTGCTCCATAACCGTTGAACACTAAAAAATATACATTTAATAAAAGAGAAATTAATTATTTGGCATTTACAGTTTCATTAATCACCTTAATTCAGCACTTTTGTGAAATAATAATTAAATTTATGTTTTATGTTTTTTATTGTGATTTTTATTTCTTATGTAGATGAAACAATACTTTGTATGCATAACTAGAAAAATAGATGTGACATTTGGATTTTGGAGGCGAGAAACTTAAAAGGACGTTTTAGTAGTGTATAACTTCAAAAGTTCCAACTTTGTGCAATTTTTATATTTTGGCCATAACGTTTTACTCCGATATCGGATTGAGGCAATTCCAATTCCATATGAACGAAGTCCCAAATATCTACAACTTTACTCTTTACAACATTTTCTAATCCTAAGGTTTTCAAGGTAAAAATGGATGAAGAATCCAACTTGTGCTGCATATATATTTAATTATTAGAAAAATTGAATAAAAAAGAAGAAGCAATGTGTACTTTCCACTTTCGGTGGATTGAAAATACTAATGACAAATGTTGGAAAATTATCAAAAAATGACAAAAAAACACCTTTTGATTTTGATTTTGAAAAAATTACTTAAGGGCTGAGCACCTCGCCTATAAATTGAGGTGTTCAGCACCTCAATTTGGTATGTTTTCTTTTTAGAACGCTCTTGAGAACTTGGAAGATAGTGTCTTGTGCGTTTCATTTTCTTTATTGTAATTTCTCTTTCTTTATTTAATAAAATTAAGCATGTTTTTATTCAAATCTTGAGTAACTGCATTATGTTGTGGTAATGGTGAAACACTTAATATGAAAATATAGATTAATTTTATTTATGTTATAATATATAAATTGTAATATGAAAACTAATATTTAATCTTCTCTTATATTTGTGAGTGTCTTGATTCACTGTAAACAATTCCATCTTGGTTGGTACAATTAATACTTTATCCCAATATTATATGAGAGAGTAATTTAAATTTGGACTAATTATCGACAAATCATATCACCACATTTATGAATGTTTTTATATGTTTTGGTATAATTAAGTACATATTTGGACTAGTTATAGACAAACCTTATCACCACATTTATGATGGTTTTATATATTTTGGCATAATTAGATCCTAAAATAAATTAACTGGGTAAAAATAACAATTTATATATTATAAAAGTAAGATTTCTCTATATTTGAAATATCAAGAATGGATCCCTTAGTCTGAGCATTTTATTTCATTATTGCAGCATCTAATTTCCAATCACTTCATATAATCTAGTAATTTATTTGTTCACTTGTATTGTTATTTTATCATATTAAATATATTCTCTGTGGATCGACCCCAGACTCACCAGGTTATTTTATTATCTCGATATTTTTATACTTGCGAGTAAAAAACCACTTTGTGAGTGTGTCAAGTTTTTGGCGCCGTTGCCGGAGAATATAATTTATTAGAAAAAATAATAATTTAATATCTTTCATTTTCTGCATCTCACTTTTTTTATTTTATTTTGATTTTTTATTTTCCTTCTTTATAATTGTGTAGATCTGAAGATGTCTTGATTGTTTTGAAAAGAATTCTGAGTCCAAACATCCCACGTATAGACAAACCCTGTATTTGATTTTTCAAGATTACATTTGATAGAAAACTCAATTAAAATTGAGCTTGCATTTTGCCAAAGAATTTCTTGAATCATCCACATCTAGAGATTCTTGCATAATTTTATGTGAGAACCTAATTCGAGAAATTGAGACAACTGAACGGGAAATAAAATTGAGATCTGAATTAACAAGAATTAGAGGACATTTTTAGGATCTAATCACTGCAATTTTTTTTGTCATTTATTTTTACTAAAATTTGGCTACATAACCTTAGGTCAGGGTCCATCAGAATATGAGATGATTTGCAAGAGTAATTTCTGAAAAAATTCTTTCCCCATCCCATGACAAACTCCTTTTATAGAAGAATCACGACATTCACACAAGAGTCAATGGAAACACTTTATCAATATTGTGAGAGATTTAAAGAAATGTTAAATATTTGTCCACATCACGATTTTTAAACATGGAGGCCGGTTTCCTACTTCTACAAAGGTTTAACGCCTCAAAGTAGACAAAATAGTGGAAATGATGTGTAATGGTGAATTTAGGGATAAAAGTCCCGAAGATGCACTAGATTACCTAGAACACATAAAAGAGAATGTATAACAGTGGGGCAGAGTTGGCATCTATGAGTCCTCTGTTAAACCACAGTCATCTAGTATATGCATATTTAACCTTATAGAAGACCATGACCTTTCTGCTAAATATATATTTCTAACTAAAAAAAGTTGAGGCACTAGAAATGAGGAAAATTGATAATGTCAAGTCAATTCAAAAAGTTACATGTCATATTTGTAATTCAAGTGAACATGTCACACAAATTTACCCAACATTGCTAGCCTTGTAATAATATATCCATAACAAAGAAAGTTCTATAAACACCTTCAAGAGACCAAATCCAAACTCATACTCCCAAACCTATAATTCTAGCTTGAGAAACCATCCCAACTCCAATTACAGGAATGATAACCAAGCACAATCATGAAAATACCTTCTTAGGTACACCCGAATTTCCAAAATTCTCAGAATTACGCATCATATGTCCCACCGCATAGGAAACCCTTGGGGATACCTTGTATGTATCCATTAAGAAACATGAAGCCATCAATAACCAAAACGTGCAAACATTGAGTGATCAAAAAGTTACATTTGCCAAAGTCACATTTACATTAACCATTCATGAGAAATGACAATTTCCTCCACAACTACAACCAAACTCCAAGAGTCATCAAAATCTTTACGAGGGTAATTATGGTAGTCAACACATATACCAAGTTAAAACAATTATTACTCTTCGTAACGGTAAAGTCATCTACAGACCCATTCTTAAACCTCTTGAAGTTGAAAATGAGTATGTTTCAGAGGGTAAAGAAGAGGTTGATGAACCAAAAACTATCGTTGAGAACAATAATTTTTCACATGCACCTCAATTTCCTCAAGCATTGAAAACAAAAAAATTGAACCATTCCCTAAAAATATATGAAATATTCTAACAAGTGAAGGTCAATATTCTTTTGTTAGATGCCATCAAACAGACATCGTCTTATACCAATGTTTAAAAGACTTGTGCATCGTTAAAAGAAAATATCAGGTAAGAAAGAAAGATTTTCTACATGAATAAATAAGTTTAATTCTCTCAACCGATAATGCATTGAAATACAAAGACCTTGGTTGTCCTATTATTTCTTGCATTATTGGAAATCATAAAATTGAACATGCATTACTTGATCTTGGAGCTAGTGTTAATTTGCTTCTATTTTCGGTGTACCAACAACTTAATATTGGCAAGTTAAAACCAACTTCAAATTCTTTTTTATTTGTCGATAGATCATTTAAGGTACCAAAAGGAATTATGAAAGATGTGTTATTACAAGTTGATAAATTCATATATCTTGTGGATTTTATTCTCTTGGAAATACAAATTGTAGCAGACAGTTACAAATCAATTCATGTAATACTTGGTCGTCTATTTTTAGTAACAGCTAATGTTTTAATTAATTGTAGTAATGGAATAATGAATATGTCCTTCGGTAATATGACGTTGGAGATTAATGTTTTTAACATGTGCAAATAACCATACGATAAAGGCAGTGAAAATAAGAGCATGGAACTAATTGGACCAATTTTGGAGAAACATATTCAGGAGAGTTTATCTGACCATATGGAAATTTATACATCTGATTTTCTTAAATCAAGTACGTAATTAGATTCAGATATTTCTAATGATTTTTCCTTACTTGATTCTACAAAGCTATTGGAAGATGATGGAGAAAAGCAAAATTTTGAGGAACCATGAACACTTTAAGAAGAGAAACATAAGGAAGCACCCAAATTGGAATTAAAGACTTTGCCAGAAAGATTAAAGTATGCATTTCTTAGAGATGAACAAACTTACCCTGTGATAATTTTTCCCCACTACAAGCGATTAAAAAGGTAAGTTGTTAAATGTGTTGAGAGAACATAAACTGACAATTGGATGAACTTTAAAAGATATAAAAGACATTAATCTTTTGATCTGCACACACATAATATATTTAGAAGACAATGCCAAGACATATCGTCAACCCCAAAGAAGATTAAACCCTCACATGAAATAAGTGGTAAAAACGGAAGTCCTTAAACTTCTTGATGTAGGCATTATCTACCTTATCTCTGATAGTAAGTGGGTAAGTCCTACAGAAGTTGTGTCTAAAAAGTCTGGAATAAATGTAGTAATAAATGATAAAGGAGAGTCAATCTTGACTCGAATTCCATTTAGTTGGCGTATTTGCATTGATTATAGAAATTAAATGACACCACTAGAAAATGTCATTTTCCTTTACCATTTATTGACCAAATTTTGGAAAGAGTAGTAGCACATCCCTACTATTGCTTTCATGATGGTTACTCAGGTTATTATCAAATTCCCATAGCTTTAGAAGACCGATAAAAGACCACATTCACATGTCCCTTTCAAACATTTGCATTTAAGAAAATGCCATTTGGATTTATAATGCACCAGCAACATTCCAACGATGCATGTCAAACATATTTAGTGACATGGTTGAACATTGTTTAGAGGTCTTTATGGATGATATAACTATTGTTGGAAACTCATTTGATAATTGCTTGAATAACTTGAAAAATATTTTGAAAATATATGAAGAAAAATTACTCGTGTTAAACTGGGAAAAATATCATTTCATGACTAATTCATGAATTATTTTGGGTTATGTTGTGTCATCAAAAGGTATAGAGGTTGACAAGAAAAAATAGAAGTGATCTCTAAATTACCACCATCAAAATCATTTAGGAAAATTCGTTCATTCTTAGGACATTAATGATTTTATAGGAGGTTTATTAAAAAATTTAGTACCATATCCAGGCCATTGTATAACCTTCTATTAAAAGATGTAACATTTGAATGGATAGAAGAATGTCAAAAATCATTTGAAAGATTATTAGTCGTTTAATTTCCGCTCATGTCATGCAACCCCATAATTGGTCTTTGCCTTTTGAGTTATTGTGTGATGCTAGTAACTATGCATTTGGCGCAGTATTAAGATGGAGAAAAAAAGATGTAACACTCCACCACAAGCAGTACGCTAACGGTAGGAGACAAGAATAACCCATCTCCTTGAGCCTCAAAATCCAAACAGAAAACGAACATGACACATACTAAAATTAACAACCTCAATACATAAGGGCTCTGTGCCAAAACATATATTATTCAGATCTTTCATTTACATATATATAACACGTGCTTTGTGCGATACAATATAAAATCGAAAAGTACAGACATTCTAAGCACATATATTTTCCCCAGGACACTAGAAATGGTGATTACAACTTGGGTGATCTTCTCGTCTCGAGCTCAAGCATCCAAAACTTGAATGGCCGACCGATATGGTTGACAACATGCAAAACTAGCGAATTCATATGGTGTGGGTTATGAAACTTAGTAAGTAACCACACACATCACGAAAATATAAATGAATTCCAAATTTTATGTGAATAAACTCATATTTATATATATACATATACAATCGTATTGCCAAAAAACCTTTAAACTACAAGTTGTTCTTTACTAATCTTAAATATAATGTCTTTCAAAATACGTTTTAGTTCGATTCTAGAAACGAAGTTCATAAATCTTCTTTAATACAAATCTTAAACAAATTTATAATTTCTCAAAACATTTGAAATATCATCAAATCAGAACTTTTTATAATTTTCTTTAAGACAAATCAAGTACTAATATCCTTTTTTTACGAAATACCTTACGAATGTTTGACATCCAAGTTACTTATACATACCCGAAAATGTACATGATGCGAATCAGAAACCCTATACTCAAACTTCTTTGAATGCTCAAATCTCGAGTTACATATACATACATACACACATACACATTCATAAATATGTCTTATAAAGACCATCAAACATTCTTCCTAGCAAACATACCATAATCTTCAAGTAAACAGATCAAACGCATATGTCCCACATGAATACTACAAAGTTAGTCTCATCCACACAATAGGAACCGTACAGACATAATAAATCACTACACAATCAAACGACACTCATTATTACAAACAGCATACAATATAAAGTCTTTACAAACAAACACATACATTATTAAACATGGAAATCACATTACAATATTCATACACTTAAATTCACCCACAATCAGAAACGAAAATCAGAATGCAAATACAACAAGTCGAACTCATTCTTTAGCAGAATACGATAAGCAGAAAGTAAATTCCTTACAAACAAACATGTTCACTATTAGATACAGAAAATACAATACAAATTTCTTATAGTCAAACACATTCACTATCAGAAATATAAATCATATTACTAACTTCAAATAGTTATCTCATACTTCATCAAAAATCAAAACACAATGTAATCATTTTCAAAACCCAATATATATAGAAGCAAATCTATTTGAAATCCGAAATCTCCAAAACTATAATCATCAAACTTAATCAGACATCCATTACCCGATGGACTGGGAAATATTCGAACATGACTATGTCAACAGAGGGTAGTGGGCCAACAATTTTCTATATGTTTTCCCTCTTTTGTGGCTTCTTAACTCTTTGGAGTTAGTCATTGCACCATTTTTATCGTAATAAATGTGAGTGGTTTATCCATATCTGGAACTACTTCTAGATCTCCTAAAAATTTATGGAGCCAGACTAGTTCCTTAGTATTGAATCCATGCTTTCTTGTGTGTGACCGATTGAGTGCTCTTGAAGTTGGACACAAAATTGAATCACAGTAATTTAATTAGACATAAATTACCCTCTAATGACATATGTCATGTGGTTGTTATAATTTTAATAACCAAGGTTAACACCTAGCTTTATTCCAAGGTTGTAAATGAGAATGAATGATAATAACTTATTCTGTATACGATTCTTATATGATAAAATCCATCGTCTCGCTATACTTTCTTTGAATGACCTTGGGTATAGATAGTGTCTACCCTTACGGTCAAAGGTACGATGTTGATATATTTTATGATCGTGCTAATATAAGAATCTTATATAATAAGATTCTTCTTTTATGGCTATAGTCTTAATACATTAATCATATATCTCAGCCTGCGTAGTGAGATATGACAGTCATAACTAAAAGTTATTAATGAGAATTGGTGATCTTATGTTGCATTTTCATAATCTTTATACACATCAATAAGTAACTTAATCACACCCAACAACCAGCTATATGAACCGAAGAAGGATAATATCAAATTTACAAGATATGTGTATCTAGATTTTGAAAACCTCAAGTTAGAGGACTACTTATATAATCATTACTTGAGAATTTACACAAACACATAGGATAAACATTTCATGTGAAAATTTTTGTTGGTCAGTTCGATGGACATAAACCAATCATGTACTTATGTGATACACCAAGCGGTTGAGACCTGCTTGTAGCTTATAAAATTGGCTACCCACTTAAGGGCGGATCATATATAGAATGCTAATATATCCAGCTTGTGAAAATCTTTATTATTCACAAACTTTTGACTTGGAACATTTAGGAGTAAAGATTCCCATAAGACACAAAGCCATAATCTATTACTCCAAGGACTTTTTTATTTATATAAATCATCCCAATTAGATTAAACAACATATGTATAATAAACAATGCCATTTTTATTGTTTAACGTGAATTTAAAAATACAAGTACATCCTTATTTTATTACAAATACATGTACATAAAGCCATCTACAAGTTGGTATAGGACATATTCCAAACAATCTTCCACAAGTATTCGCCACATTGATCCAACCTTAGTGACTTCATACTTTTACCAAGTTGTTTCTCTACTTTACTCTTGAAGTCCCTGAATTTCTCAAAGGCTTCAAAATTGTACCTCATGGGTATTCATACCCATATCGTGGGTGATCATCAATAAAGGTAATAAAGTAAGTGAATTCACTCTTTATGGAAACATATATGGGCCTCTAATCATATCAGAGTGTATGAGTTCCAAAGTCTCAATTGCACGTTGTCTTTTACCCTTAAAGGCAAACTTGATCATTTTATTAAGTAATCAAGATTCTAAAATTTCATACGCTTCATATTTGAAGGGTTTGAGATACCAATCCTTATGTAACTTTGTTAGTCTTGTTTCATTGATATAACCTAAACGACTGTGCCACAAAAGTGATTTGTTTAGATTATTTAAATTTATATTATGTATGGAGCATTCATTGGTAGTTTCCAAGCTATAAACACCATTATATAGAATACCAATCCCATACATTTTTTTATTAAATAAAATAGTACATTCATTATAATTTATTAGGCATAAAGACTTCCTTAGATAAGTAAGAAATTAAAATGATGTCATTTTTTAAAAATGTACTAATAACAATTATTTAAATCTAAAACTAAGCCACTCGACAGATGCACTGAATAGGTTCCACGCATAATGCAGTCTGTTTTGCTCCATTTCTCATTCACAAGTCAATCTCCCCATGTCAGAGTCTTCTACTCTCTAAAAGGCCCTACATATTGTTACGCAAGTAAGTCCAACAACCAGGTCAAGCAACCAAACAGAAGGTTCATAATCATGCCAATAAAGTTCAAATATAAATATAGTACCTAAAGTAGAAGCTTTGTGCTTCTTGGCTTCTCGGGCGTTGGCTACCTTGCACTCTTTATTCCAATAGCCCTTTTTGCCATAGAAAATACAACTCCCATTAGCTATTTTCTTCCATACCTTACCAGTGGGCTTTGGTTAGCTTTGGTTGGTATGGGCATTTAGTCTTATCCTTATTTTTCTTCAAGTCTCTTGGCTTAAGATCCGTACCCATAAGGTCAGATGGAGGTTTGCAACTCCGACATTGTATCATTCTAAACCTCATTTAGCATATTATTCAATTCAGCTAAAGATATTTTCATTTTAGGGAAATTAACATTTTTCCATCTAGCAAATGGTGTAAGTATCATTTTCTATGAAATGTTTGAAATCGTTCTATTTTCTACTAGAAGTTTCAAATGTGTTCACTTTTCCACTTTATGAGGTGGAAAACATATAACATTCTTTAATTATATGGATAATTTGTACACATTTCCACTTATCAAGTGGAAAAGTGAATAATTTTTCAAACTGTAGTCGGAAATAGAACAAATTCAAAGTTATTCATCAGGTAGAAAAATGATAATTTCCCTCTATATTATTCATGTGGAATTGCACGATAAAATTTTATCTATTATGAATTTGATCTTTTTATTCACAATAGAAAGACTCGAGCGCTCTAATTATTCAAGTACCGAACCAACCTTTAAGGAAGATACTACTTTACTTTTTGCAAGAAGAAGTGAATTTCATATCTATGTAATACGTCTCAATTGCACACTAAACTATGCCTTCGAATTATGAAGTTATTAATAGTAATTTCTACACCAATCTCAGCCATGTAAATCAAAGAACACAACCTGCCATGCAAGAGTTAATAATATACTCAGAATTCAGATTAATCCATATATGATCATCTTGTAGACTGATATTAATTTCCTTTTAAAGGATATTAATTTCTTTCTAGTCAAGTCCTACATGATCGCATCATATAAGGCGCATCCAAAGCCCGAAAGGATTGAAGTATCTTACAGCCAGCCGAATGAATCGGCAGACCAACAGGTTTATCTACTATCATAACATGGAATGAACCCTAACCAGTCGAATGAATCAGAAGACTTACGAGTCCATCTATCAAGAATGATTCCAACCAACTGAATGAATCGGAGAGCCTACAAGTCTATCTTCTCTCACAGTTGGGAATGAAGCCGGAGTTGAAATATCTCTGCACCACCAATCGAATTTGGCCCATGTACAACAAGCAAGCTACAACAAGCCAGGTAAGTAAAAGTACATGTATGACTTTAAAAGACTTATTATTGTTACACACTGCACAAACCTACCAAAGTGGGGGAGATTGTAGACATTGGATTTTTATGCATAGCCCGATGATAAGTCTCGTATAGGGGCACCACTTGAAATTTTTGAAAGTTATAAGGTTAAACGCTGGAAAGGAAAGAAACTTCAGAGAAATTACAAAACACCCACACCAGACATCACATAAATAGCCGGCCAGACATCACTATGTCCAGCTAGACCTCTCTCATACATAAAAGGCTGGCCAGACATCAACTAGTTTGGCCAGACCTCTCTCAGACATAAGCAGCCGACCGGACATCACATATATCCAGCCAGACCTTTCTAAGCCGGTCGAATATATATTGAAAATCTTACTTTCAATCGAACATAATGCACATACTAGTTATCTGATACATCAGTTGTATTACGTCAAACTGCTAATATATTTTCCTTAAGATTTATTTTAATTTTAATTCCATTATTATCATGTTAAGTTGATGCCTATAAAAGATAGAGTAGTGAGTTGAAATTAAGGGTGAGAAAAATCAGTTTCAGTTCGGTTCCGCGCAGAACCGGAATCTACCTGGAAAAAACCAATTCCTAAATAAGTGGAATCAGAACCTACCCAATTAATTATGGTACCCTATTAATCTCTTCCGCTCAAATTCCGATTTGCCCTATTTATTTTTTATTTTCAAACTTTGAAAATGTAATTTTTACTCACACTTAAATATTACTTAAAAATTATTGGCAATTGTCCATATATAAATAAAATAATAAATAAAACTGTATATTACATAATATTTTTTGACTTAATACATAATATTCTTATAGGAATTCACTCAATATATAATAAAACTGCATATTGCATTAGAAGGAATTGATTACCTGCTGAAATTTTAACCATGTCACCAATGTCATCGTCAGCAGCTTTATGCATATCATCTTCTTAACAACAGCTAAAGCAATTAAGGATTCAATGCCTCAATAAAGCCTCTCTCTAATTCTAAAAATTTTCAAGTTAATATAGTTAAAATTAGCTGAAAAGACAATTTGAAGCTATAGATTTCTAGATGATGATCATTAAATACTTTATAATGACAACCTTCAAAAAATTCAACAATTCTATCAACAAACATTAGCATGAAATTGGGTTTAAATTGGCTTTTAATTTGGTTCCGGAATTGGTTCTAAATTCGATTCCCAAAACAAGTTTCAGTCTGGTTAAATGGTCCGGTTTCGGTTCCGTTCATGCCAAAACAAGAACCAGACTGTTTAAATTTAGTTCTTTTATTTTGAAACCGAAACTGGTCCGGTTCTAACCAGTTCCGATTCCAAATCCGAAAAAATCCTTCTGGTTCTCACCGGTTCCTAGTAGAACGGGAACCGGTGCTCAGCCCTAGTTGAAACAAGGGGAGCGAGTTGAAAACAGAGAGAATTAGGAACAAAATAAACATAAAAAACTTAAGAGGAAAAATACATAGAGTAAAATAAAGAGGCGAGAGGAAAACACAATGAGAATTCCCTGGAGCTTCCCATCTTCCGGTGAGCAATTCAGAAACTGACCGATTTCAGAGGCGTCTTACGAGCCAAATACACATAAGGTATGAGGGCACCTTTATCGTTATTTCCACTAATTTTACATGATTTTTCTGACAGAGTATGTTCGGCCAGACTTGATTTACATCCGGCTGGACATACGTAAGTCAAAACATGTATGGTCGTATATGGTAGTTCCATGTGGATATATAGGATGAAAACTCATACGTAAATTCCATTGTCCATTCCGAATGGACAGTAATATGGTCTGCACTCGAGATACAACTCCACTAAATATTAAATTATACTTTTATTAAATTATTCTTTTATTAAAATATTAAATATCATTTCATTATTAATTTTTGATTAAATTTATTTATTATTTTAGTATTAATTAATTATTACTTAATTAATTATTATTATTATTAATGTATAAATTACTAATTATTAAATTATTAAATTATTATTTTATTAAAGTATTAAATATTATTTTATTCTTAATTATTCTTAATTTTATTTATTATTCAAAAATTAAGTATTACTTTATTAAATTCATCATTAATGTATAAATTACTAAATATTAATTTATTCTTTTATTTAAATAATTATTTTATTAAATAGTAATATTATTTTATTATTAATTATTGATTATTAATACATTTTATTATTATTTATAAATTAATATTAACTAATTACCTTATAGGCAATATTGTAATTTCTCATCAATAAAAGAATGAGAATCTCATTCCGGGGTGGTAGTGTTGGTTGCCAGCTTCAGCAAGCTGTAAACCGTTGTCCACCGAAAGTAGTTGTGAAAGGAAGCCAACTCATGCAAGTGTGTGAGGTGTGTGGAAGCAAGCTGTGAAAACGTGTGAACAGTGCACACTTTTCACAGCACTATAAATCTGAGCATTTTGAGGCCATTGGATGTATCCCAATGAGTGTGTGTGAGTTTGTATAGAGAGAGTGTTGAGTTTTTGATAAGTTTCTTGGTTGTAAACTTGGTATTTATTCTTGTAGTAATAAATACGAATTCGGTTTTTCCTCAAACACTTCCAAGTGTGATCGTGATTTCACAACAAGTGGTATCAGAGCTTTGGTTCTTCTTGGGATCGAAAAACCGAAGAACGGAGTTTGGTTCGGAAAATTCGAGTTCCGGAAAAGTTGTCAAAAATTCATTTTGAGGGTACCATCCGCTAGTTCACGTCGAGACGAGCACGGTGGTATTTTCCGGCGACCGAACCTACGTCCAGAACGGCCGCACGCGCTCCACGCGCCAACCAGAGAGCTTCCCACGCTCTCCCACTCGCAGCACGCGCGCCAGAGGTTGAAGACGATCCGAGTCAGCATCCACGTCAGCGACACGTGTCAGCCACGTCAGCATACGGGTCCCGCACTGCCACGTCAGCACGCCACGTCATCCTTGCCGCGTCAGCTGCCACGTCAGCCGCCACGTCAGCAAAGCTGGTCCCACTGCCACGTCAGCAGCCTGGTAAATTTCATTTAGCCCCCTGAAGTTTTGAAATTTACAGTTTTGCCCCAGAACTTTTAGGAATTTACAAATCAGCCCTGTGTCGGATTTAGACCAAAGAAGTGTCTATTCCACCATTTTCGACCGTTCCGGACGCAACGGTGACCTCCGATTTGTGAAATTCAGACCCGATTTTAGTGTATTCCATTTTAAACTTTAAAACTTAAAATGGAGATGGAGGATTCTCATTCTGGTGCAATGATTAAACTGGCTGCCACTAATTACTCCCTCTGGAGACCTAGGATGATAGATTTTTTGCATTGTAAAGATCTGTTTGATGTCATCGAGTTGAAGGGAGTGAAACCAGAGTCTGTTAAGGAGTGTGACTGGAATAAACTCAACAACAGAACTTTGGGTCAGATTAGGCAGTGGATCGGTCACAATGTCTTCCACCACGTAGCACAGGACACAGATGCTTATGAAATGTGGAGGAAATTGGAAGACATGTTCCAGGCTAAAACAGCTCGGAATAAGGCCTTAATAATGAGGCGATTGGTGAATTTGAAGCTACGGAGTGGAACTTCCGTTGCAGAACACACCAACGAGTTCCAGAGCCTGGTGAATCAGTTGTCTGCAGTAGACATGCAACTGGCAGACGAAGTTCAAGCCCTCTTGCTACTCAGTTCTCTTCCTGATAGCTGGGAGACTCTGGTGGTTACTCTCAGCAATTCCGCTCCAGGAGGTAAAGTTACCATGCCTATGGTAAAGGATGCCTTGTCAAATGAAGAAGCCAGAAGAAAAGACGTGGGCTCAGATCAAACAGAAGCTCTTGTCTCGGAGCAACGGGGAAGACAACATGAGAAACATCAAGGTGGGAGAAGAGGCAGAAGCAAAAGCAGGGGCAGGTCCAAGGACGGGAAAAAGACATACAAGTGCTTCCACTGTGGCATTGAAGGCCACTTGAAGAAGAATTGCCGGAAACTGCAACGGGAGCAGGGACAAGGCAATAACCAGCCGAAGAAGAATGATGCGGAGACACTAGTAGTTACTACGTGGATGTAGCTATATGCTCCGGCCAGGAAGAAGCATGCCTTCACACCGCAACTCAGGATGTCGAGTGGGTGGTAGATACTGCAGCATCCTACCACGTCACTCCTCACAGGGATTTCTTCACAACATACAAAGCAGGAGACTTTGGAGCAGTGAAGATGGGGAATACCAGTTCTTCTCAGATAGTGGGAATTGGTGAAATACAGTTGCGGACAAATGCAGGGTATACAGTAACCCTGAAGGAGGTCAGACATGTTCCAGAACTTCGGCTCAACTTACTCTCGGGGGTAGCCCTTGACAAACAGGGCTATGCTAGCCACTTCAGCAACGGCACTTGGAGGATGATAAAAGGTGCCATGGTCATCGCCCGAGGACACATCTGTGGAACCTTGTACAAGACTCATGTGAATTTGTGCAGAAAGCCTCAATGTAGCTGAACGGGAGGCTTCTCAGAATCTGTGGCACCAGAGACTCGGTCACATGAGTGAAAGGGGGTTGTCTACCTTGACAAAGAAGGATCTAATCACCGTCTCCAAAAATGCTAATTTGGATCCTTGCAACCACTGTCTATTCGGTAAGCAACACAGAGTCTCTTTTAATTTCTCATCTACAAAGAAATCAGAGTTACTCAGTCTGGTGTACTCTGATGTATGTGGTCCCTTGGAGGTAAACTCACTAGGCGGTAACAAATATTTTCTGACTTTTATTGATGATGCTTCTCGGAAAGTATGGGTGTATTTTCTGAAATCAAAGGATCAGGTCCTGGATTATTTCAAACTGTTCCATGCCATGGTCGAGCGTGAAACAGGGAAGAAACTGAAGTGCCTTCGTACAGACAATGGAGGCGAATACACTTCCAGGGAGTTCGATGCCTACTGCGGAAGTCACGGCATTCGACATGAGAGGACTGTTCCACGCACCCCACAACACAATGGTGTCGCTGAAAGGATGAACCGCACCATTATGGAGAAAGTCAGAAGCATGATCAGTATGGCTAAGCTGCCAAAGCCATTCTGGGGAGAAGCTGTTCGTGCCGCCTGCTACCTGATCAACAGATCACCATCTGTACCGTTGAACTTCGAGATTCCGGAGAAAGTGTGGTCTGGTAAGAATCCTTCATATTCTCACCTCAGAATATTCGGATGTTTAGCATTTGCACATGTATCCAAGGAGCTCAGGCAGAAGCTCGATGCAAGGACTACTCCATGCATCTTCATAGGCTATGGAGACGAAGAATTTGGATACAGGTTATGGGACCCGAAGGAAAGGAAGGTCATCAGAAGCAGGATGTAGTGTTTCTTGAAGACCAGACAATAGAAGACATTGAAAAGCCCAAGATGCCTTCTAAAACCAGTGCCGACAATGCCGATGCAAATCCAGACACAACCCCAGCACCAACCAACACCAGTGGCCACAGATGATGATGGGGTGCAAGACATACCAGAAGCAGAACCAAGAGGAAGGAAGTGTTGAGCAGGGGGAGCCTGCTCCATCAGAGGCTTCGAGTTCATCCACAGATCCGGATGACAACAGACAGCCAGAACCTCCAGTACGAAGATCCGAGAGAGGCCGGATTCCATCAACCAGATACTCAGGATCAGAATACATTCTGCTTACTGACGAGGGGGAGCCAGAAACCTTCAACGAAGCAGTATCTCATAAGGACAAAGACAAATGGCTGCACGCAATGCAGGATGAGATGGAATCTCTGCAGAAAAACAACACTTATGAGATAGTCAAGCTCCCACATGGAATGAAAGCACTGAGGAACAAATGGGTATTCAAGCTCAAGAAAGATGGCAACGGAAAAGTGGTGAAACACAAAGCTCGGCTAGTGGTCAAAGGATTCCTACAGAAAAATGGGATTGACTTTGATGAGATTTTTTCACCGGTGGTAAAGATGGCTTCAATCCGAGTTATCCTAGGATTGGTAGCCAGACTGAACTTGGAGCTTGAACAGATGGATGTCAAAACAGCATTTCTTCATGGTGATCTGAATGAAGAATCTACATGGAGCAGCCAGAAGGATTCAAGGTTTCAGGTAAAGAAAACCTTGTTTGCAAGCTGAAAAAGAGCTTGTACGGGCTCAAACAAGCACCGAGGCAGTGGTACAAGAAGTTCGACTCATTCATGGTGGGTCAAGGCTACAAAAGAACTGCAGCAGATCAGTGTGTATACATTCAGAGGTTTCCAGATGGAAATTTCGTTGCTCTTCTACTGTATGTAGATGACATGTTGATTGTTGGACAAGAGCAGCGAAGATCAGCCAGCTGAAGAAGGAACTCTCCAAGGCTTTCGACATGAAAGACTTAGGACCAGCTCAACAGATTTTGGGAATGGAGATTGTTCGTGACAGACAGAACAAGAAGCTGTGGCTTTCACAGGAGATGTATATTGAACGGGTAATCAGGAGGTTCAATATACAGAAAGTCAAACCAGTCAGCGTTCCGCTAGCGCACCATTTCAAACTGAGCAAAAGTTCGTGCCCCTCATCCAAGAAAGAGATAGAGGAAATGTCAGCAATACCATATTCTTCAGCTGTTGGAAGCCTAATGTATGCAATGGTATGTACCAGGCCAGATATTGCACACGCAGTTGGTGTAGTGAGCCGTTTTCTCTCTAATCCTGGAAAACAACACTGGGAGGCAGTCAAATGGATTCTCAGGTACCTCAAGGGTACAACGAAGTTTCGTCTGTGTTACGGGGGAGCTGATCCGATCTTGGAAGGCTATACAGATTCAGATATGGCGGGAGATCTTGATGGTAGGAAATCTACATCAGGATTCATCTACACTTTTGCAGGGGGAGCTGTGTCATGGCAGTCAAGATTGCAGAGGTGTATTGCATTATCCACAACAGAGGCTGAGTACATTGCCATAGCTGAGGCAGGAAAAGAAATGTTGTGGCTAAAGCGGTTTCTCCAAGAGTTAGGGATCAAGCAAACAGACTACAAGATACATAGTGACAGTCAGAGTGCTCTGGACTTGAGCAAGAACTCAATGT
Organism: Zanthoxylum bungeanum; assembly: GCA_019454045.1. Lineage (NCBI taxonomy): Eukaryota > Viridiplantae > Streptophyta > Magnoliopsida > Sapindales > Rutaceae > Zanthoxylum > Zanthoxylum bungeanum. The sequence goes on along the minus strand of SKCR01033367.1, from coordinate 308,433 downwards.
ATCATGCCTGGACGAAGCACATTGATATTCGGTATCACTGGATACGCGAGGTGATGGATCAACAACTGCTGAGACTAGTGAAGATCCATACAGATGAGAATCCAGCCGACATGTTAACGAAAGTGGTCACCCGAGACAAGCTAGAGTTGTGCAGAGACATAGCCGGGATAGCTTTCAGATGATGTTTGTTTTCAGATACATAGAACTACGATTGGCTTGATCCCACTCAGGGTACGTAGGCAGTCATTCAGATGCAGCCAGGGGAGGATCCTTTGGAGGATCCGTTTTTGGATAATCGATGGTCGGCTCAGATTTTGGGAAATCTTCACCGAGGGGGAGATTTGTTGGTTGCCAGCTTCAGCAAGCTGTAAACCCTTGTCCACCGAAAGTAGCTGTGAAAGGAAGCCAACTCATGCAAGTGTGTGAGGTGTGTGGAAGCAAGCTGTGAAAACGTGTGAACAGTGCACACGTTTTCACAGCACTATAAATCTGAGCATTTTGAGGCCATTGGATGTATCCCAATGAGTGTGTGAGTTTGTATAGAGAGAGTGTTGAGTTTTTGATAAGTTTCTTGGTTGTAAACTTGATATTTATTCTTGTAGTAATAAATACGAATTCGGTTTTTCTCAAACACTTCCAAGTGTGATCGTGATTTCACAACAGGTAGGAATGAGACTCTCATTCCGGTGTGGTAGGAATGAGACTCTCATTCACCATTTCCAAATATGTGGGCTCATTCTTATTTTTATTCAATTTTCGAAAGTAAACAACCTTAATTAAAATAATTTACATTCATTCATTCACATTGCCCTAAAGTAAACACACCATAAAAGTATTTTAGGATTCAAATGTATCGTTTTGTGATATATAAATATACACACACATATTTTTTTAATCAACACACGACGTCGTTTTTGTGCCTAATTATATGGATTGACGAATATGTCCTTCTGAAATAAATAGCTTCTTAACACCGTTAACAGAAAAGTGGTTTCTATACTAAATTGAAATCGGAGGTGTGCAGAGATATTGTCAGAAAAATATTATGACTATTTATATTTTGATTTATTCGAAGGTGGCTCAAAAATAATATCCTTACTAAATATTTAATTTATATCAAATAAATCACAATAAATCTAGCAAAAAAAGAAAAAAATCTACCAACAGACGATTCAAATCATTGTACGATTACAAGTTAGCACAATTTACCCAACCCCGGTCGGCAGATTCCAACTCGTTTAAAAGACGCTCCTTTCCATCAACCGCCACGTGGCAATTCAAAACAAAGGGCCCCATTGGGACCACTTTCCTCCCCGATATAAAATATCCGTCCATTTATCTCTCTACCTCTCTCTGGCTGACACAAGCTCTCTCTCTCTCTCTTCTTCGCCGTCGTTTTAATCGGGCGAATTTTAATAAACCTAATTTATTTTATTTATTATTTACGAACAAAATTGTAATTTTGATCAGCGCATTTAGGACCGTCGGATCTTCTCCGTAACCCGTGGCGAAATTGAAATATCACCAAACATATTGGTATGTTAGTTTCCCTTGATTTATTTTTTATTTTTTATTTTTTTTTATAATCTATCTGAATTTTGGTCCAATTCGGCTTTGTTTGCTCCTAAGAATTAGGGTTGTTTTTTTTCTCTAGCCTGTGCTGGTGCATTTATTGATTGATTGATCGATCGATCGATTTATTACTGAAGCGCAAAGTGCCGGTGCCTCGTTTTACTATCACGCGCCGCCGAGAGATGTCGGGTCCACTGGATCGCTTCGCTAGGCCTTGTGAGTATCTGCTCTTCACTTCCGAACGCTCCTATTTCTGTAATTTTTGCCTTTTTTTTTAATTCAATTCAATTTTTTTTTTTTAGTTTTATGTTGCTCGGGTCTTTTTTTTTTTTCCTCTCTTTTTGGACTGTAGGATTAGCTTCAGATAAGATGTCTGAAATCTTTAGTTTCAAATTAGATTATTTGGTTAAACTTGAACAGAATAAATTGCAAATTCTTTTCAAAATAGATTTGAATTTTTTTTTGATATTTTGGGAATTTTGTGGCTTGGGAGTGCTAGAAACTTGGTTAATATTTGATATCTTGTTTAAATCTTGTGGATATTTAATTATTTTTCTTTATGCTCCTTCACAAATGTGGAATTAATTTAAAAAAAATTAAAGACTGCCTGTTTGTGATTCAATTATATTCAATGTTTACCATGGATGTGCAGGTTTTGAGGGATTCTCAGGCAGTGATGAGAGGAGAGAAAGGAAATCTGATTTTGAGAACTCTGAAGATGAAAGGCGGACGAGGATTGGGTCTCTGAAGAAGAAAGCCTTAAATGCATCCTCTAAGTTCAAGCATTCTCTAAAGAAAAAGAGCAGAAGGAAAAGTGAGGGCCGGGTAAGCTCTGTTTCAATTGAGGATGTCCGTGATGTTGAGGAGCTTCAGGCTGTTGATGCATTTCGACAATCATTGATTATGGATGAATTGCTGCCTGATAGACATGATGATTATCATATGATGTTAAGGTTCTAAAATCCTCTTTTCCATCTAATAATATTTTATGCATGCAACTATTGTTTGCTTTCATTTTCTATCTCTTATGTCATTCTTTTTTTGCTATCGTGCCTTATGTTTACCAAAATACTTTGAATTATTACTCAGAAACTTCATCATTTCTTCCAAGGATCTTGTATCAAGTATTATGTTCCAAGTATGAATCAACAAATTTCAGTTCTGTATCTTAGCGTTTATTTATTTAAGTATTTCTTTTCTTTTTCTGCTTGTATATTGCTCTCCTGATTGGCATTTTATTTGATTTTGTGGGCTTCATTTTCACTGGTTTTCTTAATTTCCCAAGCATGATTGTATGCTTATGATGCGAATTGCCATTTTCCACCTGTGTTTCACTGTTGGTTGTAATAACAATTTCACTCTATATATGAATTTACAATGGTAGGGGCCTTTATATAGGCTACATAGAAAACCAAAATAGAAAAGGAATCCTAATCCTATATAATGAACAATAATAATGAATATAGGAAATCTTCATCTAATAGGGAAATATAATAAAACCATAAATCCTAATGGTAATAGGAATTCTATTTTAGATATTGATTCCATATTCCTTAACACCCCCCCCTCAAACTCAAGCTGGTAACGAAGGAGTAAGCTTGAGGTTGCATCTTGAAATCGGAGAGCGGAGTTCTGAAACTTGGAAATCTTGAAACTTGGAGGCTGGAAACCTTGAGATAATGGATGAGCTTTAACCTACGAAGCTCGAAGGGGGGAGCCGAAGCCCAAAATGATGCCGAAGCAGGAGAGCTTTAACCTACGAAGCCCGAAGGGGGAGCCGAAGCCCAAGAGGAAGCCGGAGCCGGAGAGCTTTAACCTACGAAGCCCGAAGGGGGAGCCGAAGCCCAAAATGATGCCGAAGCAGGAGAGCTCTTTAACCTACGAAGCCCAAAGGGGGAGCCGAAGCCCAAGAGGATGCCGAAGCCGGAGAGCTTTAACCTACGAAGCCCAAGGGGGAGCCGAAGCCCAAGAGGATGCCGAAGCCGGAGAGCTTTAACCTACGAAGCCCGAAGGGGGAGCCGAAGCCCAAAAAGATGCCGAAGCCGAAAAGGGATCGAAATCCCGAAAAAGAGCCGAAGCCCGAGAGTGCCGAAGCCAGAGAGGGAGCGAAATCCCGAAAGAGAGCCGAAGCCCGAGAGTGCCGAAGGCAGAGAGGGAGCGAAATCCCGAAAGAGAGACGAAGCCCGAAAGGGAGCGAAATCCCGAAATAAAGCCGAAGCCGAAAAATGGAGCAAAATCATGAAAGAGAACCGAAGCCCGAAAGGGAGCGAAATCCCGAAATAAAGCCAAAGCCGAAAAAGGGAGCGAAATCCCGAAATAAAGCCGAAGCCGGAAAAGGGAGCGAAATCCCGAAAGAGAGTCGAAAACACGAAAGAAAATAGAAAAACCAGAAATAAGAGTGACAAATTTTTCCAAAATCAGGAAGAAAATTGGCAAGAAAAAAGACAAAAGAAAGGGGTGGCTCATGATAGGTGAAGCACTCATGAAAGGGTGGCGCATGGGAAAAGCAATGTGGTGGTTGGCAATTGGGGGGCGCGTGAGGGTCACGCAATTATGGTAGCCGTGATCCCCCACGCGCCGATGAGAATTAGAGAGAGTGAAACTAGAAAAATCAGAACCTGATGTCTGATACCATGTTAGATAATGAAAGAAAGTCTTGAATTCACTCTATATATGAATTTACATTGGTAGGGGCCTTTATATAGGCTACATAGAAAACCAAAATAGAAAAGGAATCCTAATCCTATAATAATGAACAATAATAATGAATATAGGAAATCTTCATCTAATAGGGAAATATAATAAAACCATAAATCCTAATGGTAATAGGAATTCTATTTTAGATATTGATTCCATATTCCTTAACAGCGTTTATTTATTTAAGTATTTCTTTTCTTTTTCTGCTTGTATATTGCTCTCCTGATTGGCATTTTATTTGATTTTGTGGGCTTCATTTTCACTGGTTTTCTTAATTTCCCAAGCATGATTGTATGCTTATGATGCGAATTGCCATTTTCCACCTGTGTTTCACTGTTGGTTGTAATAACAATTTCAGGTTTTGCATCTCTCAGGTTCTTAAAAGCTAGGAAGTTTGACATTGAGAAAGCAAAGCATATGTGGGCCGATATGCTTCAATGGAGGAAGGAATTCGAAGTTGACACTATTATGGAGGTGACCACAGTTGACAATTTGCCTAAAAATATTGCATTGTCAAAATACCCTTATTCACACTTTGTTTCCTTTTATTATCAGGATTTTGAGTTCAAAGAATTAAATGAAGTTTTGAATTGCTATCCTCATGGTTATCATGGTGTGGACAAGGAGGGAAGACCTGTTTACATTGAAAGATTGGGAAAAGTTGATTCTAACAAACTTATGCAAGTTACCACAATGGATCGGTATATAAGATATCATGTTCAAGGGTTTGAAAAGGCCTTTGCAGTAAAATTTCCAGCCTGTACACTTGCTGCAAAGAGGCATATTGATTCAAGTACTTCAATTTTAGATGTTCAAGGCGTGGTATGTTTTTGTTGGTCTCCTGATGCTAGTGTTATGTTGTTGTTTTTAGTTGCAATTCAAATGTGTATCCTCATCCATAATTTGTTTTTGTTTCTTCAATTCTTTAGGGCCTTAAGAATTTTTCCAAGAATGCGCGGGAACTCATATTGCGGCTGCAGAAGATTGACGGTGATAACTATCCTGAGGTATGCAATCTTAATTTGCTATAAGTCATCAGCACTGTTGTATAAATCCTGCTATTATATGGGGACTACAGTTAATTATTATATCAATCCTTTTTTTTTTTTTGCACTCCTTTAAATGGTGCAGACTCTTCATCAAATGTTTATCATCAATGCTGGTCCTGGATTTAGGCTGCTGTGGAACACTGTGAAAAGTTTTCTAGATCCCAAAACAACTTCCAAGATTCATGTAAGTTATGATTGCTTTATCATAAACATTGTTCATAGTTTTGTCAGGATACAGTAATGATATACCATGTTATATATTTATTTAGATTTATTTTTCCTGTTGGTTGCATCTAATGTAGGTTCTTGGAAACAAGTACCAAAGCAAATTGCTTGAGATAATTGATGCCAGGTAAAATATATGTTATACATGTGTCAAAGTCTCTTTCTTAAACCTGCTGATTATTTATTATTAATTTGTTTTGCCTAATTCATTTTAATTACTTGGTTAACTGGTTTTATAACATACTGAACCTTTTTGCTGTGCATACAGTGAGTTGCCAGAGTTTCTTGGAGGTACCTGTAATTGTGCAGATCAGGGAGGTTGTCTTCAGTCTGATAAGGGGCCATGGAAAAACCCGCAGATATTGAAGGTTATTATTTCTCAATTTGATGTAAATTCTACTATATATTTGCATGCTTATTTTAACAATTAGTGGTTGTTTATAATTTCGAATATTGACTGCAATGCTCATATTCACTTGTACAGATGGTGCTTAATAGAGGAGCGCCGCGTGCCAGGCAGATTTGAAGAGTTTTAAACAGCGAGGGGAAAGTCATTGCTTATGCTAAGCCACCCATGGTATGACCATTTTAATTTTTCTCTGTGTATGAGGTTATTAAATTTTCACTCGTCTGTTTTCCTGCTATTCTGAAGCAGTTAAAAGGTAGTGATACATCCACTGCTGAGTCTGGATCAGAAGCAGAAGATATTGCTTCTCCAAAGGCAATGAAGAGTTATTCACATCTTCGGTTGACTCCTGTCCGTGAAGAAGTAGGTTTTTGGACTCTATTATGTTATTACTTATAGAATTTTAGTATATATTCTTGAAAGTTCAGAAGTAGGTCGACTCATGTTGTATTTATTTTCTTTTTGATAAGCAGCAAGGTAGTTTTACTAAGTGTGTGTGTTTTTACTTAATTTGATTTAAACTCAGCCATGCACATTATGTATAGTAAGTATATCTATCCAGTGAGAGAAAATAAGACACGAGATAAACGGAAGGATGGTAAAAGGAATTTATTATGTTTTATCCAATTCATCAAATGGTGTTTGCAAATAGTAGATGTTATTTATTTTGCTTATTCTATTGGGAATTTCTAGGCTAAGGTTGCAGGAAAAACAAGCTATGCTGGAAGCTTCTCTGGGTATGACGAATATGTTCCCATGGTTGACAAAGCTGTTGACTCTAGTTGGAAGAAGCAAGCATCTCTCCAAAGTCCTGCTTCCAAAGGTTAACAAGTCTGCTATTGTATTAATTGTTTATTTATAACTAGCTGCTTTTTGTCCTTTCTCATGTTTTTTATGCTTGAAACTGCGAATAGGACATCCTTCATATCATGCCTATATGTTACAAATCTCCCCTGGGTACGGCACAAGTTCTATGGTTTCTCTTAAATTAGTTATTTACATTGACTCTTAAGAAGTAGGTTAAATGAATCCCAAGAGTTTGGATTGAGTGTTTAAATAACCTTGTTTTCAACCAAGAGATCAGGTGCTGAAAACCCCTTGAGGCTGCCTACTTGGTACATTATCCCACTAGTTTTGTCATTATCATGATTGTAGAGTCTAGTTGACACAAAAAAATAAATTATTCTTATTTAATATTTTTAGGGTTTGAACATTTGATTAGAGTTATGTTATTTTTGAGAAAGATTTTTACTTTTTTTTTTTTTTTTTTTTTTTTTTTTTTTTTTTTTAAAATTTTAAATATAAAAGGATATGTGTTTTTTGCCCGTTTTATGAGAAAATTTTCATTGTATATTAGATTTGATTTCTTTCTTTAGTACTTCCGTTTGAACCATTTTTGAGGACGACATAGTTATATTTAAAGGGCAATGTTTTTCATGTTTAAGACGTTTCATGCTCAAGAAAAACTATAATGATTGTTGAAATAAAATTATGATTTGCCCCCTTCTTCTCAAAGTTTCTAGCCTTTCTATTCAGTTCTTCTTGATGTCCACCACTCCCCCCACCTACTAAATTCCTTCCATTTCTAGTTACATCATCTTCAGAAATGGTAAAAATCAAAGTATTAAAAAAGGAAATCAAATACTAATATATAAGGAAAATGAAAATCTCCTCAAAAGCCAATATTGGAAAACGTGTTAAGTGCTAGCCTAGTGCCTAGGCGGGGCTTATACAATTTCTCGGCCGCAAAGAATTCAAAATTAGGGTTTTAGGTCAATTTGGGGATTTCCAATTTTTGGAAAATTTTGGACAAATTGATACGTGGTCCTAGGGAAAGGTTGTTCAAGTCATAGGAAATGTTGCTAGATGGTCAATTTGATGAGAAACCAACAAGAATTGAAGCAATTAGGTTTTTTTTCCACTTTTCCTGAATTTAGGGTTTGTCTTGAAAAATTGGGCCTTTTTGAAATTAATGAGATAGAGAGTTAATTTTGTAATTTAGGGTAAGGGTTAAGGTTAGGGGATGAAAATCAGCGCAACTAGTGTTAGGGTTTCAAACTTGGCAGCGGTCAATGGAGGCTTTTGGTGATGAAATAGCCGCAAAATGGACAGAAATCACTGATCATTCCGATGCATTGCCTAGCCCCAACGATTTGGGGCCGCCGAGTGAAAACACGCTGCTTAGGCATCCCTAGGTGGTGGCACGTTTTAGAACACTGCATGAAATAGGAAAAAACAATCATATCCTTACAAGTAAAAATCTTTCTCTAAGATGATAAAACTCTAATCAAATGCTAAAGCCCTGAAAATTTTAAATAAGGACAATTTCTTATTCTTCATCACTGTTTGTAGAACCCCGTTTAGAACTCAGGAAATGTAGAAAAAGGTCTGGGGTATATAAAGGGAGCGGATCAATTGATATGACTGTTGGTTTAGTCAAAATATTCTAATTCAAGGGCCCTCTTCTTGGGATATTATACTCTTCAGGTTTCCTGACTCTTAAAGGTTGTGTGGTCTGGCTATAGTTCACAGCATCAAACTAAATGTGCATGCCAAGGGATACCTGTGTTAAAGAGAAGGAAAAAAGCAAGCTTTATGTAAAAGATTTCTCGATTTGATTGGGAGACTTGTGCTGTTGTTATGATGCTTATAATCATTCAATAATTCATAGTGATGTAATTCTGGTTATTGTTTCAAAAATTCTCGAGGAAGTGAAATTAAATTCTCTAATGCAGGAAGTCTTCCCCAACTTGCCACTTCGAAGACTACAGAAGGGATTCGTGCTCGGATTTGGGTAGCACTTATGGCCTTCTTCATGATGTTTGTAACCCTCTATCGCTCAGTTGCATTCCGTGTAACGAAGAGGCTTCCTGACACATCAAGGGGTTATGATCCAAATATTTCTGAAGTTGCTGCTGATGCAAATGAGGAAGAATTTCGGCCGCCATCACCGAGCCCAACTTTGACCGAGGCAGATTTCATTTCCTCTGTAATGAGAAGATTAAATGAGCTTGAGGAGAAAGTTGATACGCTTCAAGCAAAGCCTTCTGAGATGCCTTATGAGAAAGAGGAATTGCTGCATGCGGCCGTTTGTCGAGTAGATGCCCTTGAAGCAGAGCTGATTACCACTAAGAAGGTATGATTGCTGAAAGTTGGTTATTAAAATTAATGCAGAATCATTGATCATAATATCATTGGAACCCTTATTTTTCTGCAATTTCCTTTTCTTCAGTTTTTGTGGCAGTTGTTATATGTCTGCTATTCATAGATTTCAGGTGTATTTTTTTTTTTTTTTTTTCGTTTTTTGTGTTAGACCCTGCCTCTAATGTTCATCTGATTCGACAACAAATTTTCAGAGATGATATGTTGATTTTGTTTTTTTGTTTGTCCCCTTATTGTGCAGGCTCTTCATGAAGCTTTAATGAGGCAAGAGGAACTCCTTGCCTACATAGACAGTCAAGAAGAAGCCAAGTTCCGGGTAGGTTGATTGATACATCACTCTTATATTTATTCACAATTGAAGAAAAAAGTTCTATTTTGATTCATTATTTGTTGCTGATATTTTCTGTATGTGCATCAGAAAAAGAAGTTTTGCTGGTAAAAAGTTTTGCTCACAGTCAGAGTCTGCAAACTCTACTTGGTGTATCTATACAACAAGTGTTTAACACAAGATCCGACCTTGCTGATCTTTCCAAGCGAATATGTGCGAGAACACTTTTCGTGTCAAACTTAAAGAGGCCTTATGGGATGGTTGTTAATGAACGTTCATATTAATTAATTTGTTGAATCTATGTTCCTGCTGTTTCAGTTTAATAATTGAAGAGTTTCTGAGTGGAGTGCTTCTATTTGGAAGATAAAATGATTGGATACGAGTCATTTAAAATTTCATATCAACTGTTTATTAATCTCTCTTTGATTAAAGCACAAAGATCAGAAATTTAAACATTGACGAATAGATACTTCAGTTCATATTTATAAAAGCTTCATTTCGTTTGTTAGTAAAATGTTGCAGACTTTTGCACCAAGTGAACTTCAGAACAAGAAGGAACAAGGGCCTTATAATTTTTTAAAAATTGTGTGGTGTGTGTGTGTGTATATAAATATAAACAAATTATGAAGAAACTGCAGATTGTATCTTCAAAATTGAATATTAAACAAAACAAACACTGTTCTAGGAGGCGTGGACAGTGCTCCGGCTACCCGTGGGGGCTGAAAATCACCATAGACGACACCACATTCTCAGAAGCGTGCGCAGAACCAAGAAGATTTTACCTACCAATAAAACTGAAATGAAAAACATTCAATAAATCCAAACAAATTGCTTGTGCTAAAATAATGCTGAGATATGCTAACTTACAAACTTCACCCTCTTCTTCTTTTTCTTCTCAATGGAGGCTAAGAGCTCCTTTTGCCTAGCAAGTGAATCCTCAAGTGCCTGCACAACAGAACCATCAAACACAATTATGCGAAAATGAACTCAAAACGGTAGAGATCATTTTTTTATTCAAAGCGAAAACCAAATATATTATATACTTTCTTGGTGACTGCTAGTTCTTGTTCAAGGGTGTTCACACGATTTACAGCAGCATTCAACATTTCCTCCTTTTCTGGTGGCATTGTTGTTGGTTTCGCGGTGAGAGTCTTTACCTTGTCTTCTAGTTCTGCCATGCGCTTTGCCATTGCCATGTAGTCAGCACTGGAGATGGCGGGTGCTGGCAACCGGCAGTGGCCTTTCATCATAGAGACATTATAGTACATGTGACTGCCATAGAGGGCAGCTTCAGTGATTCTTCGCGGCATGTTTCTTGTCACTCGAACCATGGTGACAATGCCCATAACAAAGGCCAAGATTCCGCCAAATATGTTGTTGCTTATTCCTTCTGGGCTTTTGCATGCATCTTGTGCTTGGAAACGATCTGTGGAAAATTCAATATTGTTGAGATTATTGGATTTGGTGAAGAACAAACAAGGTATGAACATCAAGTAAAGAAATTGTGTACCTTTAGGATTCACTAATTTATTATTTTCCATTGACTTAATCCAAGAATCATCAACATTCTTGTCAACAACTGGAATAGACTTTCCGTAATCATGTGCACCATTGGACCTTTTACTAAGAGACTGCGACTTAGAAAGCAAACTAGAATCACGCATTGAAGCTGATAAAAGGTAAGCAAATTGCAAAAGCAGAATTACAGAATTTTTTTGCACGAATCGAAATGTAGAATTGTAATTATGCCTTTGCTTCAGAAACACGAAATCATTTAACACTAAAGATTATATTTTGCTGTATAATGGCATCAAAAGGTGGTCGATCCAGAATCTCTCTTTGCATTCTAAACCAATTTGAGACGGAAAACTTACTTTTAGAACGGGCGTAAGGGTGGGTTGCATGTGCTCCTTTGGTGTTACTGCTTCCGCATTGGAGGAATCACATTTCTTCAATGGCGATACACAATATAAAAGGGAGGATTAGATATCGTCATTGAGATAAAATAGTTTAAGGCCATGAATACTTTAAAATTGTATTGCGACTTATGCCAATAAACGAGTACCTTTGAGTATGAATTCTCATCTTCGGAGATTGTCTTTTCTTCAATGCCGGACAGAGTTGTCCTTGTGCATTTTGCATAACCATTTTGAACCATCTGCTACAACAAAATAGAAAACTTATAAGTTATGTTCATTAATTACCATTAAAAGAAGTTGGATTACGAGAGTAGTTATTGATTGTGGTTAATCACCTTCATTATATCTGTGTCATTCCACGGGCCCTTATCAGAACGCATACACCCACCTTTATCAGCACAAGTACAGGTACCACCCAGAAACTCTGGCAACTCACTGGCAAATATATAGATAGAAGTTAAAATGAATGCCTCCATTTGCAATGTACACATAAAAAATCTCAAGAAATTGTTATTCAGGAAGCTTTGAGAACTTGATTCCCTTACTTAGCATCAATTATCTCAAGCAACTTTGACTGGTATTTGTTGCCCAGAACCTAATAAACAAAACATCTACTTAGTTAGTGACAACATAATATCAGATTAGAGCTAATGCAAGGAAGCAGAAACAAGTTCATACATGGATTTTAGCGGTGGTCTTGGGATCAAGGAATGATTTAACAGTGTTCCATAAGAGCCTGAATCCGGAACCAGCATTGATGATGAACATGCGGTTCAAGGTCTGTAATAAACAAAAAATTCAATTAGCATCATGGTATTCTCAGGAAGCAATCATAGAATCTCACTGGCATGTTAACCTGAATCTATGGAGATAAAAAGAGTACCTCAGGATAGTTGTCACCATCAATTTTTTGGATGCACTGAACGAGGTCTCTTGCAGCTTTGTTGAAGTTCTTAAGTCCCTGAGGCATCAAATTCATGTGATTTCAGTGGAATCTATTTTAAAGAATCTCATTCATTGAAAATATGAACAATAAGGCTAAAGTAACAATGACAGCATACCACTCCTTGCACATCCAGAATAGTTGTGCTCTGATCAATGTGCTTCTTTGCTGCAATTGAACAGGCTGGGAACTTGGAAATGAAGGTCCTCTCGAACTCTCTTACGTGATATTTCAGATACCTGTCCATTGTGGTGACTTGCATCAACTTGTTAGAGTCGACTTGGCCTAAGCATTCAATGTAAACAGGTCGTCCATCCTTATCAACTCCATGATGTCCTTGAGGGTAGTATTTCAGGACTTCATTGATTTCCTTGAATTCAAAGTCCTTAACGAAGCAACCAAATCGATAAAAGTTTAATAAAATACATCACATGATAAGACAATGAAGGGGGAATCACAATCTGGTGTGTCTAATGAAAGAATTCCATTTCATAAATACCTCCATGATTGTGTCAGCACCAAATTCCTTCCTCCACTGGAGCATATCACCCCACATTTGCTTTGTCTTCTCAATGTCAAACTTCCTGGCCTTCAAAAATCTGCATCAATAAACAATAACTCAGCCTCTGATACCACTTTCATGTGAATGTTTCAAAATGAGATTACAAAGCTAAAGTCTTTATAATAAAAGTGACCTTAGCATCATATGGTGATCATCATGTTTGGCGGGTAGCAGTTCGTCCAAGACAAGTGCTTGGCGAAATGCATCCACTGCCTGCATTTCCTCAGCGTTAAGGCAATCCTCGATTGAAACAGACATCACTTTACTGTTTCTCCGACCCCTCTTGGTCAAAGAATGCCTGAACTTGGTCGAGGCATTAATTGCCTTCTTCTTCAAAGACCCAAGCCTCGTCTTCCTCTCATCCTCAGAGTATTCATGATCAGACTTTTCAAGACCTGAAAGTAGATGAAACAAAAGAACTTACAATCTCAAGATATTTAAAGAGAAACAAACCATTTCCCCCCATTTTCATCAAAGTCCATAGCGCATTATTCAAGTGGATAAACATGTGTAGGTACTTGTTAATATGAGATAAGCCATAATTCAATCCCAAGAGACTCTTTCTGAATTACAATCCTTATTTTCTTGTACTAAAAGTAAGAAAAATGACTCTTATTGGGATTGTTCTGATTTTCAAACAGTCAATAATCTCTTACACTAAATTTTGATTTCTCTACTTTCCATATCATTTTTCTTATAACAGCAATCAAAAATACACTAGACCTCATATACATCTTCGATAAAAAATGGTAGATTTAGGGCAGGTCGTGATATACACAACCTTATTCCTATTTTTATTTTTTCATAAAGAGACTGTTTCTAAAGTTCAAACTCATGACCAAACGGATAGTTATATCGCTTTAGTCTCAACTTTCATATACATCTAATATGAAAGATTGAAATGCTTACCTGTTTTGGTGTGTCGGTCGAACTGTGCCGCCATTGTGTCGGCCATAATTGAATTTTCAAACTTCAGAGTTCCGGCTCAGCCAAATAGGCAAACACCTTCAAATCAAACATTCAAAGTGAAATAATCCTATATTTGCATAGTCAATATATAGCATTACACATCATCATTAGATAAATGCCCAATAAACAAGTTAATATTTCATAATCAAGGTCTCAAAATTGTACAATGAGACACTTCATCATGGAAAAAAACTATAAGAATCACAATGCATGATGAATTGCAAACAAATATAATGAAAAGATAACAATACCCAAAAGAAATATGAGTTAAATATAAAAACGGCTAGCCCAAAAAAAAAAAAAAAAGAAACAAGAAGATCAAGAAATTATATAGCTACAATGAAAGAAATAAAGGAAGAAGAGAAAATTTTGAATACCTATTGAGAAGAATATTAGCTGACAAAAGAAAGAAAGAAAGGGATATGATTATAAATATCAAACCAAATGATTCTGGTTAATTGGGTACCTAAAGAGGCAAGAGAGAATCTACAGCCAGGATGATTTTGACAAATTTTGAGATTGAAAAAAGATTTAATTTGAATGAAATATATATTTCTTTTAATTTTTAATTTTTGTTTTTTCTGTTTTTGTTGACAGGGTCTAAGAGGCGTTTTTAAAATTCTGTTGTTGAGGGGAGTGCAAGAGAGGGAGACTTTGGCGATATGCGCGCCACTCCTTCCATGAAATTTTCAACTGTTTTTCAAACTTCTCCAACGTCTCTATTTTTTAATTTTTTTTCAAAAAAAAAAAAAAAAAAAAACAATTCGCATTTTCATTGCGGTCGAAGAAGGTCTTAAAGTACGGTTCAAGCTATATTTGAGTCAAGATAAACTTAACTTAAACATGATTAATGTTAGCAATTCTATTCTCAATTATAGCAATTTAACCTGAAAATAGTTAAAAGTGGTGCACAAAAACGACTAAAATTAACTACTAATAATATCAACCATACATATTAAGATATTTTTATCTGTTAGTTTAAAAACGGTTAAAATTTAGCCGGATATTTTTATACCTATTTATTTCTTTTTTATTTTTTATTTTTTATATATTTTTTTTTAACGTGACTTGGAAAAAAATGAATTATTAGAAAACTTCAAACCCATATTAGAGTTCATTTTATAAAGAAATCATATAAATATTGATTTGGGTGGATATGCTAAGAAAAATAGAAAATCATGTACTGTATTATACTTTTAATTAATAGATAATGTTTTGAGTTGTGTTGGTTGTTGCCGTTGGAGAAGCAATTGGCAAAATCAAATGTCATTGTAGTGGCGCTCCAATAGTAAGTGTTTTTGTTATTCTCAACTTCAAAGATATCATGTCAACTACAATTTCATTCATATAAATATATTCTCAATAAATCATAAAAAATGAGGTTTTCATGTTGGGATGGTAATGGGTTTGATCCGGTCAGGATTTTATTCGCTAGGTTGAGTCCGATAAAACAAGTTATTGTTTTTTTTTTTTTTTAAAATAATTTTTCATATTTTCAGATTTAAATTTTATGAATTTTTAATATTTTTTAATTAAATCTTAAAAATTAAGTTATAAATATATATATTTAAAATTAATTTATACAATTAAAAAAACTATTTTTATTTACCTACATGGGGACGGGCTAATTCAATCTCGGACAAATTTGGGCTAATCTGACACTAATGTTAAAATTTTGGTTGGTGTTGAGAGACATGTTGAGCAAGCCCATCAACATGAAAACATAATTATTTATTATGTGACAAACAAAATCACCTATGAAGTTTGAAAGGGGAGTTGAACTCCGAGAGGGAGCTGAAGTGCGAGAAAGAGCCGAGATCTGAGAGGGAGTGAAATCTCTAGAGGGTGTCGAAGCTTGAAAGAGAGTTGATGTTCGAGAGGGAGTGAAATCCCAATAGGGAACCGAAGACCGTGAGAGAGCCGAAATTTGAGAGGGAGTCAAATCCCGAGAGAGGAAAACCGTGAGAGAGAGCCGAAGTTTGAGAGGGAGTGAAATCCTATCAAGAGTCGAAGTCTGAGAGAGTATGAAATTCTGAGAGGGAGTCGAAGCCCAGCCGAAACCTGAAAGAAAATGAAATCCCGAGAGGGATTGGAAGTAAAAGCCCAAAAAACCTAAAAAGAAAAGCTCAAAAGAAAAAAAAAAAAGCTCCTAATTAAGACCTGACTTTTGGAGGAAAAAAAAATATAACACAAGCTGTGAAGAGGAAATTGTAAATTGAAGTTGCTACTCAAGTCAATTAGAAGATAACAAGGAACAACAATAACGAGTGAGAAATTTCTAGTAGTAGTGATGAGAGCAGCAATTTTACTCCGAGGGCTATGAAAGTGAATGAACAGAGAGACAGTGATGCAAAGGGCAAAGAAACGTGGTTGAAACATTTATGAGGGGGTGGCCTATGAGGTTCATGTGTCGATAAAAAGGTCCTATAATCTAGTGTTTGATATAATGCTAGATAATGAAAAAGTCTAGAATTCAATTTTTATTATATTTACAATGGTAGGGGCATTTATATAGGTTATATAGAAAACAAAAATAGGAAAGAACTAATACTAATAATGGAAATATAATAAAAGCATAAAATCTAAGGATTTCAAGAATCATATCGTAGAGATTGATTCCATAATAAAGAAATAGTATTTCCTTAATATTATTTTCATAATAATATTTCATTAGCACCATTTCCATAATAATATTTCCTTAGCAATGTAAAAGCTCAAATTGAATATCTGTGAATCGATGTGACGTATGTTGGGCGGATGTGTTATTAATCATTTTATAACATACATTATTATAAAACATTCATGCATAACTTATAAATAATATGTGGGGACAATAATTATGCATTAAATCAACAAAACTAAGAGTTAGAAAAACCTGAGAATCTGTAAATTATTGAAGAACAAAACCAAGTCGAGTATTGATTCTTTCCTTAACTTGATAGCCTCACCTCGGTGCACTACGAATCTCTTATGACTAACTTCTCTCAAGATTCTTGGTTACTTCTTGATTAAGAGACACTCATTTGAATCAAAAACACGAACTAAGAAATGGTGGAACTCTCTTCTACTCTAGACTTAAACTCTCTTAATGTGCCTATGATTAGTGAAAGAAGAATGAATAGAATTTAATAAAAAATGAGAACCCAAGGTCTTATTTATAGATATAGAGGATTGCCTTTGAAAAGATACCCCTTATGTCAAAATGTATATCATTTTAGGAGTCATGACCCTTTAAGGAAGTCTTTCAACCCTATGGGTCATGTTCTTTCCCATTAAAGGACACATCCTTTCTAAGAAACCCTTTTAAACCTAAAAATTAAGGTTTTTTTTTTTTAATTAAGGATCATACTCATTCATTCCCTATATATATATATATATATATATATACTATCATGACCCCCTCCCTAGAGCAGGCCCAACCCTAGAAAGAGGTTCGTAGACTTATTTAGTTCGAGCATTCTATATGTCATATAAATCAAACAAATATGCGCAAACAGTACATCTTAAATTATAAATTTAACAAATCACTGAATATCTCTCCAATATTATAGTTTACAATACAAATCTAAAAAAATATGTAAATGATGACTTAAATGTCTGGACCAATCCGAAAAACAACTGTGGCACGTGGATCAAATTCTGATATTGCTACTGCTGTGCTGGTGAACTACTTGGAATGTTTGGGAAAATGAGGAGTGAGCTTAAAGAGCTCAGTAAGTAAAACATTCATACTCTCAACATGACCTCACCAACAAAATATGAATATATGTAAATATATATAATATAATATATAAAAATAACATATACTATAATATCATCTCAAGCAACCATCCTATAATAATACAAACTACCATCGAACATGGTTGCTAATATGGCTCATGTATAATAGAGGATTGAAACCAACGGGAGAGTACCTCATCACAACTCCCAAGATTTCCCACTACA
This sequence comes from Zanthoxylum bungeanum, assembly GCA_019454045.1. Classification (NCBI taxonomy): domain Eukaryota; kingdom Viridiplantae; phylum Streptophyta; class Magnoliopsida; order Sapindales; family Rutaceae; genus Zanthoxylum; species Zanthoxylum bungeanum. Next base: position 290,656 of record SKCR01033367.1, on the reverse strand, counting down.
TCACTCAACTCATCTGTAAGTGGGAACTATAACACAATCCACCACTTATTATGCATAAAAATGCATAAACTCTCATGAGCTTACTCATCACCTCACATAACATCTCATGAGCTCTCTCTGCTCATATTATATCATCTCATTTCATATCATCTCATCTCATTTTCGACTACTATTATACAAAACCCGGCAACATAACATAACAACACACATCATCCAATACAACCACATCTCACATCCAATCCATCAATCTCATCTCAACAATCATGAATTCATATTTCTCATGCTTTCAATAACTCAATATAATATCTCCATAATATATATATATACACACACACACACATATATATAGTTATAATTATACCAATATATATATGGACTTTCACAACAACCATCAATCAACAAACAATTATGTTAAGGGAATCATCGTGCATTATACTTTCCTCTATCCACGTAAAACTCCTTAATATGATTATATCATCGCTAAGAATCTGAAAAATATAAAATTATGATCAGGTCCCTCAATTTTTTCAAAATTATGATTTTACCTCTAAACTTTATAAATTTTCATTTTAGCCCAAAAACTTTCCAATTATGTTCATATAGTCCTAAAACTCTCAAATATTACATATTAACACCTGAAAAAAGGAATTTACATATTTATCCTCTTAATCATGCAAGTATACAATTAGGGCCAAAACTTCTAAATTCTTACATTTACACCCCTAAAACGGTCATAATCACGTACCGAGCTCCAACGGCCTCCAAATCTCACAACAAAGAAACCGCTGGTCAGAATACGTCTCAAGGATCCCAGTGATGGTGGTGGTGGGGGCTGAAACATGATGATTACCGACGATCGGTTAAAGCACGATAACTTTCATATTTTTCTCGTTTCTCAACAATCGAAGATCTGATTTGGGCAAACGAAGTGTCTAACTTGCCTATCTCTATGAGGGAAAAATTCGGATTCGGGAGGTGTCGTACACGCACGGCAGCGCGTGGGCGTGTGAAGCAGTCGACTCTGCGGCGCGTGGGACGCACGTGAGGGCACATGGGTTGGATTCTAGGCGGAGGTCCGGCGGCATTGGATTCGTCTCGATAAGGAAATTCTCCAGATGTGGTCACATGCTGGAAACGGAGATCAGACGACGTCGAAAAGCCTCTTTCTCTCTCTATCCAGGCACTTTCTCTCTCTAGAAAATTCTACTTCAATTGCTCTCAGTTTCTCTCTCTAAAACTCCATAGGATTGCTCTCAAGGCTCTCTGGAATTTTCCTTCAACACACCACACTCTCTTCTCTTGAATACAACTTAAAACTCTCAACTAAAATATTTACACAAAAATGATAAGATAGGTTGATAATGGAAAGGATTGTTGAATGATGTGTAGTGAGTAGGGTTGGGGTGGGTGTAGATGCTGGTTTTCGCCCGAGGTCTACAATCGAGATTTCGTGAGGATGAGGCACTAGCGATCCTGCAAAATAAAGATGTAGAGTGAGCGGGAGTACTGCCCACCGGTGTGGTGGGTGCCGGGGGCACTCCGACGCCCAAGTCAATAAATGAACAAAGGTAGTTGTAGATGGAAGGTCAAGGTTAGATGCTACCTTGAACTCCGTTGAATGCCGTGGGGCGGTAAGTGGCAGGAGTGGCGAGCTTGGGGATGTCCCAAAGCTATGGGTAGGAGAACCAGACGTTCAATGTCCTCCTATTGGAAACTCATTTCCTATATATACATGCTTAAGTAACGTGTGCCTTTATTGCCGTTTGATTGCTTGTCCGTTGGGTCGTGATAACGGTCGACTTCATGAGGGGGGTTTTATTGTATTTGCCCGTTGTTGGCTGGCAACTGTTGAATTTATGATGGTGTTTATGAACTTAGGCGTTACGTGGGCGGCCTCTGGATGGTCCTTCGGTTACGGGTGTTGGTGTTCATCGGGCCTGGGCCGACATTATGTCTTTGGGGTTTGATTAGGAGGCTTCAGGGGTGCGTCCAGTATTGGGTCTGAAGTAAAATGACGAAACTACCCCTGGACCAAATTTGGCCCAAACAGTGGGTGAGTGTGTTTGTTGGTTGTTTTGTTTGGGTTATGGGACAAAGAAATATATAAATATGTTTTAGGTAATGATAATATAATGATGGGGTGTGTTAGGTTTGATTTGAAAGAATAATAATTTGATAAGATAAAGAAAAAAATAAGGTATTACATATACATCTTCATATTTAGAAAATTTTCCTACAGTGTATCCTTCACGAGAGATGTAATTGACACTGAGCAATAAATTTCTAAATTCGTATCAACTCATTCCCCTTTCATGCGGCAATTATAGATAGCATTGTCATATGTAGAACTGAGAGTTCTTTGCATGCTTGACATTCTCTGGATATATTCGTCAAACAAGAAAAATTTAATAATAATAATAAAAAAGAAGAAGATGATGAAGGATAATGAGCCTTTACATGTTTTAGTGAACAACTTCTTAAAATGAATACTTGTTGAGTCTACTGACTTGGTGTGTATTTCTAATATTACACATTTAGCTTTGACGACATCATTGGTTCTTAAAATAGAGTTACTTTCATATTTGCATTGAGAATCAATTTGAGATTTTAAGAGCAATGATCTTGGTTTTAACATGATTGGCATCTCTTCTAGGCCATAATTGAAGCATAATTTTCTCCTACAATTGTTGGTGTAGGTTAGGGAGCTGGTGCTGTCAAGAAATCTGAATCTCGTCATTGAACCAGAGAGGTCCCTCGTTGGAAATACTTGTTGTAAATTCTCTCAATATAGAATATGTGTGTAGAAGGGTCATGTCCCCTTGGGTTGTGCCTTATGGGAATGAGACAAACATGTAAGGACATGTCATCTATTTTGGAAAAATGAGACTCTAGGCCTCAAATGGTATAAGGAAAATGGTATAACCCTTGGGAGAGTTACACCCCACACCAAAGGGTGCCCTCAAAAGCACCATTCCATACCTATAAATTAAGGGGCCTATTGAGTTCATTGGATCCAGAAGTGAAGTTTCATACATTTGTCTAAGAGAGTCCTTTTAAAGTAAAAGAAAGTTTCCACCATTGTCCTAGTTCGGGATCTTGTTAAAGGAGTACCCCTTTAACAAGAAGCATCCAAGGAATCCTGGGAGAACGTTAGCCATATTGCATCCGTAGAGCACCGAGGCAGAGGCTAATAAGTTCTTAAGGACAAAGGCATGTCGACTTGGATTTCATTTTTAATCATCATCAATATTTTTCCAGATTTGTCTTACTTTTCTTAGTTTTAGGGTATATGTTTAATATGGCATGATTCCATTGTTGTGCTCTAGTTTTAGAATGATTGTAACTGAATTCGCATGTTAAATTTCGTTTAATTACACTTAAAACACAACAATCTTTAGTGTTGTTAAATGAGAATTTACATGTGTTAATAGTCAATTCTCTGGAAAAAAAAATGTATTCTGTGCATGAAAAATACGCAAGGGCGTTCGAACGCATAAATAAAATTTTGATTTTTCGTAAGAATGTTCGAACGCGTATTCAAATGCAACTCGAACGCAAGTCTTCTTCCAAAGAACGTTCGAACGCGTCTTCAAACGGAACGCGAACGTAAACCCTCTGGAATATTTTGTTCGAACGCGTTTTCGAACGCTACACTAATGTAAACTCTCTGGAACATTTCCTTTAAACGCGTTCTCGAATGCTCCATAAATGTGAACTCTCTGGAACACTTCGTTCGGACGCATTTATGAACGCTACACGAATGTGAACTCACTGGAGAGTTTCGTTCGAATGAAGAAACAAACATGACACTAACAAAATTAATCATGGAATTACTTTTAGATTAAAATAGACTTAAATTAATTTATATTGTCATAATATTAACTTAGTAAAATAATATACTGTATTACAATAAACTTGGTAGTATATATTTAAGTTAATATTAGGGTGTTCAATTATCACAAACATACACATAGTAATAAAGCTGAAATTTAATTGTATGTGCATACTTGGTTGAGAATTAAAAGTGTAATTTTACACACGTAATTACATCCAAGCTTGATTGATTAATACACATATACACATATAAATCTACGCATATTGTATTGTGAATTGAAGTGTAATACTAAGTTTGAATGTCTAAGATATTCTATTGAGAAAGTATTTAAAAGATATTTTGTCAAAAAGGTGATAAGAGCCTAAGTGGGCAGGGATTTAAGTGGTTACTCCAACCCCCTCGTCCTCTGGGAATATTCCTTTATTTACTTATCATAAGAAACCTTAGTCGTAAATTCAAAGACTTGTGTTATTTGGTACTACTATCCAATATAACAACAAGTGGATTCTTAGTATATCACTTAAACAAGATCATTAGTTTGATCGTTGTGCAATTTGTCTTTTGTAGACTTATTGATTGTTGTTGAATTTTTCCAGTTACATATAGCTAGCGGAAATATCGCAGTACCGGTCGCTCATGAAGAAAAACCGGAAAAGTTTGATGGAGCAAACTTTAAACAATGACAGAGCAAGATGTTTTTCTACCTGACAATGTTGTAGTTGGCTAAGTATCTCAAAGATACTCCGGGTCCTATAGAGGGAGAAACAGAAACAGCCAAACAACTGCGATAAAGACATGGTCATCAGACGACTTCTTGTGCAAGAACTACCTCATGGGAGGACTTGACAATACCCTGTACAATGTGTAACAAGGCATGATTTCTGCGAAAATTCTCTGGGAATCTCCCGAGAAGAAATAAAAAACTGAAGATGCCGGGAAAAAGAAATTTGTCATGGGTAGGTTCCTGGACTACAAAATGGTAGATTCAAGAACGGTAATATCTACGTTGGGTGAACTACAATTGATCATTCATGAAATATTAGATGAAGGAATGAAACTCTGCGAGACGTTTCAAGTTGCCACAATCATTGAAAATTTTCCTCTATCATGGAAACACTTCAGGAGCTATCTGAAACACAAAAAGAAGTATATGAGTCTTGAAGACCTTGGGGTTCGATGAGGATCGATGAGGACACCAGAAAGTCCGAGAAGGCCAGCTACAAGACTATGAAGTCTAAGGACAATATTGTCGAGAGTGCAAATGGTAGCAAAAAGAGAAAGAACAGTGGAGCTGATTCTTACAAAGCTAACAAGAAGTTCAAGGGGAAGTGCTACAATTGTGGAAAAAACAGTCATATGGCAAAGGACTGCAGAAACAAGAAGTCTCAGAACAAAGACAGGAAAAAGAAAAATGAGGCCGATGTCACTGAAGATGAGCAGCTAACTGATGAGATCTCAGATATGAACCTCTCAGCAGTTGTAACAGAAGCCAACTTGGTTAGGAATCCGAGAGAATAGTGGGTATACACTGAGGCTACTTGTCATATATGTGCTGATAACAAGATATTTTCCTCGTATCAAAAGATCGATGGTGGCGATCATCTGACAATGGGAAATTCGTCTACCTTTATAGTGGTTGGACAAGACACATTGGTTCTGAAGATGACATCCAGAAATGAGCTTATATTGAAGAGTGTTTTTCATGTTCTTGATATTCGAAAGAACTTGGTCTTGGGCTCTCTCCTTAGCAAGAATGGTTTTAAGCTTGTATTTATTTTTGACAAGTTTGTATTGACCAAGAATGATGTTTATGTAGGAAAATGATATCTCACTGAGGGCCTTTTCAAGTTCAATATAATGATTGTCAATCGACACTGTGCTAATAATAAAGCTACAACTTCCGCTTCTATTATTGAGTCACAAAATGTATGACATGTAAGGTTAAAACATGTTAATTAATTTACGCATGTTAATTATGATACAATGCATAAATTAATTAACATGGACCTTATACCTAAATTTACAATTGATAACCAACATAAATATGAGGTATATGTTGAAGCAAAAATGCATAAAGCATCATTTCATTCCATAGAATGAAGTTCTGAACCCTTGGAACTTGTACACTCTGATGTGTGTGATATGAATATTGTGCACACAAGAGGCGGTAAAAAATACTGTCACTTTTATCGATGATAGCACACGATTCTGTTATCTGTATTTACTGAGGAGCAAATGTGAAACTATTGAGAGTTTTATACACTATAAGAACGAATTTGAAAATCAATTTAGCAAGAAAATCAAAAGAATCAGGAGTGATAGATATGGTGATTATGTTTCACCATTTGGTGAATATTATTCCAATCATGGAATTATTCACAAAACTACAGCTTCTTATTCGCCTCAACAAAAAGGAATTGCTGAGCGCAAAAACTGAATGTTGAAGGAAATGATGAACGCCATGTTGAAAAGCTATGGTTTACCCCATAACTTGTGGGGGGAAGCCTTACTTTCCTCCAACTACGTTCTAAACAAGTTACCTCATAGAAGATTGGAAAAGACACCATACGAGTTGTGGAAAAGTCACGTACCTTCTTACAAATATATGAAAGTGTGGGGGTGTCTTGCCAAAGTAATGGTTCCTAAACCTAAGAAGGTTAGAATATGACCCAAAACTGTTGATTGTATATTCATTGGATATGCTCGCAACAGTAGTGCGTATCGATTCTTGGTACACAAGTCGAAAATTTCTGACATCAATCCGGATATGATAATTGAGTCAAGGAATATGATATTGTTTGAAGAGACACTTCATTGTAAAGAAAGACAAAGAACATAGTCTCTCAAAGAACTATTCTATCAAAGACAGTGATCAGGTTGACCAAGAGTCAGATCAATATAAAAAATATTGAGGCAATTAAACCTAGACGTAGCAAAAGAGCTAGAACGTCTAAGTCATTTGGTCTCGATTTTCTGACATACTTGTTAGAAAATGAGCCTCAAAGCTATAATAAAGCAATATTTTCGTCGGAGGCACCTTTGTGGAAAGAGGCTATCAATAGTGAGATTGATTCCATCTTACAAAGCCATACTTGGGAATTGGTTGATCTTCCTCCAGGTTACAAGCCATTGGGGTACAAATGGATATTCAAACGGAAGATGAAACCAAATGGATCGAGACTTGTCATAAAAGGTTATATAAAAAAAGAAGGCATTGATTACTTTGACACCTATTCACCAGTGACTCATATCATGTCAATAAGAATGCTCATAGCCATAGAAGCTATATTCGATCTTGAAATACATCAAATGGATGTAAAGACGACATTCTTAAATGGTGAATTGGATGAAGAGATTTACATGTAACAACCAGAAGGTTTCAATGTTATTGGACAAGAACAGAATGTGTGTAAACTTGTAAAATCCTTATACTGATTAAAACAAGTACCTAAACAATGACATGAAAAATTTGACAAAGAGATATTGTCAAGTGGGTTTAAAATCAATGAGTGTGATAAGTGTGTATACACCAAATCAACTCAAAAATGATATGTCATTGTGTTTCTCTACGTAGATGATATGCTGATTATTGGTAGTAATCATGAAATGATTTAGTCTACCAAGAAAGTGTTACCAAAAAATTTGATATGAAAGATTTAGGAGTAGCTGATGTGATCTTAAGAATTAAGATTTCTAGAACATCAGAAGGGTATATATTATCTCAGACTCACTATGTTGAGAAGATACTTGAGAAATATAATAAAAAAGATCTAAATATGGCTAGAACTCTTGTAGACCTAAATCTGCATTTATCAAAGAATAACGGCTCAAGCGTATCGCAATTAGAGTATTCGAGAATCATCATAAGCCTGATGTATCTCACAAATTACACACGACCTGATACCGCTCAAGCTGTAAATAGGCTTAACAAATATACGAGCAAGAGTTTTGAGGTATCTGGGAGAAACTTCAAAATATGGTCTGCATTATACGAGATATCTTGTTGTTCTAGAGGGATACAACAATGCTAACTGGATATCCGATATAGTGGATTCCAAATTTAGAAGTGGATTTGTTTTCACACTTGTTGCAGCCGTGTCATAGAAATCCTCAGGAAAACTTGCATTTGCCCGGTCTACTATGGAATCAGAGTTCATAGCATTAGACAAAACAACAGAAGAAGTGGAATGACTTCAAAATTTCCTAGAGGATATTCCTAATTGGCCCAAACTAGTACCAACGATAAGCATACATTGTGATAGTTAATCGGCTATTGGGAGAGCCTAAAATATAATGTATAATGGTAAGTCTCGACACATACGTCACAGACATAATACCATATGACAACTGCTCTCAAGTGGCATAATATCGATCGATTATGTGAAATCAAAGGAAAACCTAGCAGATCCACTTACTAAAGGTTTACCTAGAGAGAAAGTTGAGAAGTCATCGAGGGGAATAGACTTGAAGCCTATAAATTAAGAATTGTCACTGTGGAAACCCAACCTAGCTGACTGGAGATCCCAAGATCTAGGTTCTAAAGGGATAACTGAAACTTTGTGCAATTCAAAACAAGCACTGTAGAATTTTATACTCTTTTCCATTCCGATAATGACGCAGAGTGCTGTCTGTCAAGGCTAGGATAAACTAAGACTTTTAATGATCACTATATTAGGAGAAGAGTCCTAATGAGGGTAAATGCATATTACCTCTTCATAGTAGATCACCTATTTCAAGTAAGAAGTGAAGCCGCTTCCATGGGATTTTTACAGGCTGAATTCCCTAAAGGACTTGATGAATCCAAGACCAATGTTCATGCCGAAATGAACACAACCGTAGAACGGGAAATGGTCGAAGTAAAGTTGTGTGTTGGCAATTGTCTTGGTTTACACTAACAGCGGAACAGTTCAAGACTATGGGTCACTAGTTCACCAAGTAAATCCGATTGTCATTCACTAGGAAGGTTCAAGGCGAAAGCTACCTATTTCGATGCAGTTTTATTTCACCGAAACTCTCATAAGTGTCTGCATGAATATTTAGAGAATTGTGAGGGATTGTTGTAAATTCTCTAAATATAGAGTATGTGTGTAGGAGGGTCATGTCCCTTGGGTTGTGTCTTATAGGAAAGACACAAATATGTAGGGAAATGTCCCATGTTTTGGAAAAATGAGACTCTAGGCCTCAAAAGATATAAGAAGAGGGGTATAACCCTTGGGAGGGTTACACCCCACACCAAAAGGGTGTTCTCAAAGGCACCATTCCATGCCAATAAATTAAGGGGCCATTGAGTTCATTGATCCAAAAGTGAAGTCTCATACATTTGTCTAAGAGAGCCATTTTTAAGTAAAAGAGAGTTTCCACCATTGTCCTAGTTCAGGATCTTGTTAAAAGAGTGCCCCTTTAACAAGAAGCATCCAATGAATCCTGTGAGAACGTTAGCCACATTGCATCCGTAGAGAACCGAGGCGGAGACTAGTAAGTTCTTAAGGAAAGAGGCATCTCGACTTGGATTTCGTTTTTAATCATCATCAATATTTTTCCAAGTTTTTCTTACTTTTCTAAGTTTCAGGGTATATGTTCAATATGGCATGATTCCATTATTGTGCTCTAATTTTAGAATGATTGTAATTGAATTCGCATGTTAAATTTCGTCTAATAGCACTTAATACACAACAATACTTGCTTTTTGTTTAATCAAGTCTTATTGTTCTAGTCATCATGATGCTTACCAAGTAAGTATCCAAATAAAATATTATGCAGATTGCTAGCTATTTGATATGCATACATCCACTGTCTATTATCACAAACTCAATTTATAGAATCTTTATTAGCATGTCTTCACTCATGCCATTAGATTTCTCTTCAATTGTTTGCATGCTTTCTGATTCCAGTAAACTCTCTTCTTTTGCATAATTGACATCATTTTCCTTCTTCTTAATCTTAAGAAACTCAATCAGGTTTCTTAGTGCAATTTCGGGCACCTCATTCCTCATAAGCTGCTCAGCTACATCTGCAGGAGTCACCTTTGCTTTCTCAATCAACTCTTCAATTTCTGAGAAAAGTGGATGCTCTGTGATCCCATGGTAATTAGAGGCTAGCATTTTGAATCCACATGGAGTGCAATAAGACATATGAATATGTACATCCATGCGACCGGGGCGCAACAATGCAGGGTCAAGCCTGTCTTTATGATTAGTTGTGAACACTATGATCCTCTCATCTCCACAGCTTGACCATAATCCATCTATGAAGTTTAGAAATCCTGATAAGGTCACCTGAAATAGTGGAACAAAATAATTGATAAGGTTATATAATATATCTAATAGGTTATACTAAAAAGAAAGCATATTAAGATTACCTGAGGCACTTGATTAAGATTAATTATTTGTTGGTTTGTCTTTACATGCCTATCCTGCAACTCAATGGAACAATCAATATCCTCCACAACAAGAATGGACTTGTTCTCTGTGGCAATCAACAAATTCCTTAACTCCATATTCCCTTTGAGATTATCAACTCCAAGTCATAGACATCAAAATTGAGAAAATTTGCCATGGCTGCAATCAAGCTTGACTTGCCTGTTCCTGGAGGACCAAAAGCAAATACCCTCGTTCCATGCCTTGCCTACTTTGCTATAAAACTCCTTCCTCTTCACAACCTCTTAAGATCATCCTTTATCATCTCCTTCATATCAGAATCCATTGCCAGTGTATCGAAGTGGCTGGATGATCAAGATTCACTGATCGCCATACACCACTCCCACTACTCATCCTATCCCTCAGAGTAAAAAGCTTCAAAGTCTTCTTTTGCTTGCTTATTTCTTTAGATTTCTTCAATAGATGAGGTATGTAAGTTTCCATGACCATTTGTTTATGCTTCTTGTGAAAAGTCAGCTCATAGAACTTGTTCTCGATTTTAACAACAGAGTCGCCGAACTGGTCAGGATCTTGAACCACCTCTCTACGGGTTCCTTTTGAAACATACTTCCATTTTAATTGAACCCCATCAAACATATCAACAATCTCTTCATCTTTTTCAAAGGAACATGAAATATTGGTTTCCTTGTCCTTGTTTGGCAAACTGATTTTGATTCTTTTTAGATAGGGTGGGATTATTGTTTCAAGATAAAGCTTTGCAGCTTTGAATATCTTGTTTTTGTTAAGTCCATCATCATATTCTTCGATTACTAATATCAATTCATTAGAAAATCTTGCCATAAGAGTTTTGAGTTGTAAAGCAAAGTAGCCTCTAACCTCATGAGGCAAGTACTCATTAGCAAGGGATCGAATAACCATGGCTGTGCCTGCGGCAGAAGCTGCCGCAGATACTAAGGTTGTGGCGGATGGTCTTTTCATGTTGAAAAACATCTTCTTTTTTCTTCTTTGCTGTTGGGGCTGTTTGGTTTCTGGGAAAAAGAAAAGTTGGGGTTTTTGATGTGGTAAAATTAATAAGTAGAATAATTCTATGACCTTAAGAAACAATGAAGAAATTATATGTAACAAGGTGCCAATACCTTCTATATATATATATATGGTATTTTAATCCTAAACTAGAAAGATATAACAAATTTATAGTACAAGGAGAAGGAATACCAGTCTCAACAGGAAAAGTTTCCTCAACTGTTAAGAAAACAAAAATCAGTCCTAATAATTTTAGAAATTTTTATCACAAGCAAACAAGGATTTCACATAAATTCCTATTCCGCAAGGATTCGAAAATTGGATTCACCAACTTTTGTGAGTATGTCGGCTACTTGATACCTATATGCCGCTGGTTACGAATGTTCGTTGAAGGTCAATTTAATATCAAAATGAATTCTTATTGCTAGATATAAGCAACCGTACAAAAATATCGCTAGCAAATGAACTTTCGTTCTCGCAATATATAAAGATAGGACAACGATCAGAACGCCACATCTCAATGTGTTTTGACAATCAATGTCTTGTTTAACCTACTCAAATCTGACTAATTTTTCCTCGATCAAATTCGCCCCAAATCTTCTATTTGGTGTCCTTTCTAGCCATCTTCTAAGTTTAAATCTATAACAACCTCCAAAACATTCACCTAGCTTCTCATCAATACTCAAAATCTAATTAAAGTTGTCCCCACAAATCTAGAGAAGATCAAAAAGAGGAGCCAAACGACGTAAAAGAATCTAGGTATGTTTTTTTTCAACAGTTTCTGGCTGACCGGAAAGCCTAGAAAATCTCCATTTAAATCCATCATTGTTATGGACTATGACATCAGTATGGTGCGAACTAAAATAAACATTCTTGACCTCAGAAATTGCATTCCACAAAAGATCTAACCCTCAACAAACAATCTATATAACACAAATTACCCTTTCGAGTATACCCACTCAACAAGAGATTTCCAACCAAGTATTTGAAAGATAATTTTTTTTTTTTTACAATAATCACATGGGTACTCACAAAAGACAAGAAGATTAATATTGTGAGTTGCTAACCCACGTAATCTAAGTTCACTACAAATGATATGAAAGTTTAGTGTGTGAGCTTGGTTATGAGAGAGTATGATGATGAAGGTTTAATAAATCCTATGTTTTTGCTTGTTAGAAAATGTATGAAGGTGATAGAACTTGAAAAAAAATAAAATTGGGCTCAATATATAGTGAAAGTGAAAACTGCACTAGTTCTCTATCCTGAGACCGGTCTGCCGGTCTACAGTGGTCGGTATATCGGTCCTATAATTCAAACGGCTATAAAAAGTTACCCTTGAGACTGGTATGGAGCCTTATGGGATCGGTATGTCCAAAGCGTTCGAATGAAATTTTCCAGAGACTTTGCATTCGAGTGGCGTTCGAATTTGCATTCAGACTCAAGTGTCCAGAAACTCTTTGTTTGAGTCGCGTTCGAACGGTCACTGGTATGCCGGTATATGGTGATCAATATTCTGATTTCAGAGACCGGTATGACCGTCCTAGTGTATAAATGCAGGATTTGAAGATTAAAAACAATATGCACTTGACCCTAATGCATCTAAATGAATGTGCATGAGTCCTATGAGTTTAGAGTACTTAAATTATCAACTCACTTACAAAGAGAACCTTAAGCTATAAGACCACATAAGATATTCTTCAAAAGGCACTAATCTTCACATCCATTTTGCCCTTCATGAGCAATATGCATCGACATCATTTTGTAATTTCTGCTAATGCGCATCGAAGTCTCTTATGCGTTGCATCAAAATCCATATTGAGAATATGTCGCTAACATTTATAAGTATCCATTTGAATTTCCAAGCTCTTAGTTTCACTAAGGAACAAGTTGTTTGACTTATTAGTTTGGAGAACATCCCATAGAGCTTGGAGTGTTTGAGTTTTCCCAATACCTCAAACATTCCAACAAATGAGATTCATTGGTGTTGGTGGAGCTGCATCGCATCCTCGATCGCCATTGTTAATCCAAATTTCCCACCATATTTACCCTTCTTGCTTGTCATATTTGTCCCTTAGGGAAGACCTCAAACCGTTGGGTTCAGAATGGTCCCTTACTTATGTCACTTGTAAAGATATGATTTGTGCAATAAACTAACCGAATCTACTCAACATGTATTCAAAGATAGCCTACACCTAAGTTCGCATGCATAAGAATAATAATGAAACCTATATCTAAGTTCGCATGCTTCAAAGTAAGTTGTCATAACGGCAAACACACAATAACATACAATCATCACACAAGCATGCTCAATTATCTAATGCGGAAATAAATAAGAATCTAAATATAAATATAAATTAAATCCCTAATATGATATAAAACAACCTAATCATGCATAAAGAAAGAAAATTATATCTACTAAATCATGCTTAAGATAAATAACATGCTAACAACCTACTCATGCTCAAATACATGGTTGGATGAAACAAAAACGTGTGTCTCTCAAGCAGTACGTGGCGTTGAATCCCGAGTGCGAACCGCACTACCGTCTATTCGAATTTGGCTACAGAATTTATGTCCGGGTTCCATCCGATATACCACAAAGAGAACACGCATTCCTTTCATCCGGAATTCACATCAGGCCTCAACAAACGACTCTCATGCGATAATATATTAAAATAAATAAAAGAAACGAAAGATAATAAGTAAAAAGGGTGCCCTCAGGTCTAACCTCTTTTGTCGTCTCACGAAAGTGCGTTACATGGCCGTCGGAAGGGTTGATGTTCCGCAACTTTTCTGGTTCACTAATCCAACGTTATTCTTTCTGGTTCACTAATCCAACGTTATTCCTCGCTGTTTCGTTGTTTGGGCTGCTGTTTTCACTCTGTTTCGTTGGTATTTCTGTTGTATTTTTCTGGTCAATGTTTTAAGATAATGGGGGACTGTTATTGGAGATTTTTGGAGGGTTAATGGCTGCGATTTTTGGACTGTTTTAAGGCAGTTTTTGATGCAGTTTTGGGACAGTTTCTAGGCTGTTTTAGAGGCTATTTATGCGGTAGTTTAGGCGTGCAGGGAATGGCTTATTGAGCGTGAATGAAGGGCTTATTAAGTGTGAATGAAGGGCAATTTAGGTTGTTTTGTGCGTGACTATGGCTTACATGTTGAGGGGTCTGTGCGTGGCTTGTGAAGAATGTGAGAGGTGAGGAGTCGGTGGAGCTGTGTGATGTGTCCTTTGTGTGAGAGAGTGAGGGCTGTTCACGTGGGGAATTGTTGAAGGGTAGTGGGCTATTTGAAAGGTGTTGCGTGAGGGGGAATGAAGCGTGGCTGTTGCTTCAGTTTGTGGCTCGTAAGGGAGGGCTGTTTAGGGTTAGGTGGCTAGGCGTGAAAGGCTTAGAACCTGGGCAGATGGCTTTCGTGAAGGGGAGGCTGTGAAGGTCTATGGCTTGTGTTTGTTGGCAGTGAGTGGAGCAGGCTAGGGACGTGTTTAGTGGCAGTGAGTGGAGCAGGCTAGGGACATGTTTAGTGGCAATGAGTGGAGCAGGCTATGGATGTGTTTAATGATGAGCTAGGGTTTATTTATTTTTGTGTTTTAGCCGTGAGCATTAGCTAGGGTTCAAAAGGTGAGGTTAAGGGTTCTTTTATAGACAAAGGGATGAGGGCTTTCCTTGTTTGAGAAGGAGAATAATTTGGGCATTAATTGGGAGATATTTTTAATATTATGTGATAAGGAAAATCTTTTAATTAGGGAAGTGTTTTAATTTAATTAGATTTCTTCTCTTTTAGTTAGGGATATGATTTGGTTTAATTAGACAATGGTTCCATGAGATTTATTTAATTTAGGAAGTGGATTTGGCTTGATTTATGCATGTGTTAAATGTGATTTTTTTTATTTGGAAGGTGCTATGGGCGTGTGGCTTAAGGCTTTGTTTGGGCGTGTGAACTTGGTCCATTTAGTGGGCTTGGTGTGTGGGCTTAGGTTGTGCTTTGAAACAAAGGTCCAACAAGCGAACCCGAAGCTACTCCAGCATTTAAATCCAACAACGTGTCAATTCTTGACTATTCCCTTTCGACGTCTGTTTCCCACGGCTTTCACAACTAAAGAGGTAGTGTCTCCATACGAGACT
This sequence comes from Zanthoxylum bungeanum, assembly GCA_019454045.1. Lineage (NCBI taxonomy): Eukaryota > Viridiplantae > Streptophyta > Magnoliopsida > Sapindales > Rutaceae > Zanthoxylum > Zanthoxylum bungeanum. Next base: position 275,300 of record SKCR01033367.1, on the reverse strand, counting down.
CATCACCGGGACTTACATGTAAAAATGCAGTGCCTACAGTCGCGCCCACTTTGATGGGACTTGTGCAGTGTGTGACAATGACAATCCTATCAAAGTACGTGCAATGCATTTTCACTTACCTGGCTCGCCAGCTGTCACCTGGTTTGCCTGTTGCTCTGAACTGAATTTGATGATGTGCCATTCCTGGCTTGCTAAACCCCGTACCTAGGGTGTCGCGGTAGTCCACAATACTCCACAATAGTCCACGGTAGTCCATAATACTCCACGATAGTCCATGATGATCTGCGGTAGTCCACAATACTCCACGATAGTCCACGATAGTCTACGGTAGTCCAAAATACTCCACGATAGTCCACGGTAGTCCACAATACTCCACGATAGTCCACAATAGTCCACGGTAGTCGATAATACTCCACAATAGTCTACGGTAGTCCACAATACTCCATGATAGTCCACGGTAGTCCACGATAGTCCACAATACTCCACGGTAATCCACGGTAGTCCAGATAATCCACAATAGTCCACAATAGTCCACAATACTCTACGATAGTCCACGACAGTCCATGGTAGTCCACAATACTCCACGATAGTCCACAGTAGTCCACGATACTCCATGATAGTCCACATGCCGTACCTGACATGCTAAACCCCGTACCTAAGGTGTCGCGGTAATCCACAATAGTCCATAATAGTCCACGATAGTCCACATGTCGTACCTGGCATGCTAAACCCCGTACCTAGGGTGTCGCAGTAGTCCACAATAGTCCACATGTCGTACCTGGCGTGCTAAACCCCGTACCTAGGGTGTCGCGATAGCGTCTCCATACCTAGAGTGTCGTAGTGATATCTCCATACCCGGAGTGCCGTACCTGGCGTACTAAACCCCATACCCGAGGTGTCGCGGTTGCGTCTCCATACCTAGAGTGTCGCAGTGATATCTCCATAGCCGAAGTGCCGTACCTGGCAAGCTAAACCCCGTACCCGAGGTGTCGCTGTGATATCTCCATACCTGGAGTGTCGTACCTGGCAAAACTGATGTTGTGTCTCCATATCCGGAGTGCCGTACCCGGAAAAACTGATATTGATGTCTCCATACCAGGAGTGCCATACCCGGCAAAACTTATACTGATGTTTGATGTTGGCCTCGCCCCCAGAGTGCCATACCCGGCCAGTCTAATACTGATGCTGATGTGGGCCTCGCCCCCAGAGTGTCATACCCGGCAAGACTGCTATTGATGCTGATGTGGGCGTCACCCCCAGAGGGCCATACCCGGCCAGACTGATACTGATAATGATGTGGGCCTCACCCCCAGAGTGTCATACCTGACAAGACTGATACTAATAATGTGATGGTTCATTCTCGAACCTTGCTCTATTCTCGGAGTTCCATTCCCGGCTTGTTCATTCTCGAACTGTACTCCATTCTCGGAGTGTCATTCCTGACTTGTTCATTCTCGAATTGTGTTGATGATGCAGTGGGCCATCGACCTTGGGACGCATCCCGAAACTGCAACCAACAACGGGGGCGCCTCGACCCTGGGACGCATCCTGAAACTACAACTGAAGATGCAGTAGGCCCTCGACCATGGGACGCATCCCGGAACTACAACCGACAATTGGGGCCTTGACCTTGGGACGCTTCCCAATACCGCTGATAATGTGGGCCTCGCACTCAAACTGATGATGTAGTGGGTCCTCGACCCTGGGACGCATCCCGGAACTACAACTGATGATGCAGTGGGCCCTCAACCCGGGGACGCATCCCGGAACTGCAACCGACAACGGGGGCCCTCGACCCTGGGACGCATCCCAATACCACTGACAATGTGGGCCTCGCCCTCAAACTGATGATGTAGTGGGTCCTCGACCCTGAACTGGTACTGATGTGGGCCTTGCCCCGGATTGATACTGATATGGGCCTCGCCCCCGGACTGATACTGACGTGGGCCTCATCCCCAGACTGATACTGATGTGTGTCTCGCCCCCAGACTGACACTTATGTGGGCCTCGCCCCAAACTGATATGGACCTTGCCCCAAATTGATACTAATGTGGGCCTCGCCCCAAACTGATATTGACGTGGGACTCGCCCTCAAACTGATGCTGATGCGGGCCTCGCCCCAAACTGATATTTATGTGGGCCTCGCCCCAAACTGATACTGATGTGGGCCTCGCCCCTAGACTGATACTGATGTGGGCCTCACCCCCAGACTGATACTGATGCGGGCCTCGGCCCTGGGACTCATCCCCAAAACTGATGATGTTATGTCGCTGTTTCTGGTTGGCTTGCATTTACCGCTTTCTCATTTTCTTTAAAACCTGTGAACAAAAACAAGACAAATTGCGTGTATATGATGTGTATGCATGCATGCATGAATGTGTTTCCTATTCCGGTGGGTTAGGTCTTCCTTGTGCTCTTCGGTGCTTTTTGCCTACAAAATTCTTTGGTTGCCCCCTGGGTCTACTTGCAATTTCCTTCTGCCAGTTCTCTTTTGGTGATTGCTCAGTTTCCTTTGGTCCCATGGCTCAAGATCTCGTTGTTTCCTTTATTTACGAAATGGTAGACTGGTCGCCCCCAATCTTGATTTAGCTTTCTTCTTTTCGCTGTTTGCACTAGGTCAAGGTGGACCGCATGATGTGGCATTCCATATCATCATATTATATCACATGCTATGAAATAGTCCCAATAGTTACACATATTATTGCCCCTCAAAGAATGCCCAATATTGAAACCAGAGAACCTTCAAAACATTCGATGCAACTCAAATCCAAGTCTTTGAATTAATGATCTATTCCAGACTCAAAGTATGTGTGTGCAAATGTTCTTTTACAGCTTGATTCCTAAGTAGGCCAACCCAATGATTTCGTTTCAAAAATCGGGATCGATGGGTCAAACCAACCTAGATGTCTCAATTATGTCTGCAGTTGCTTTTTTGTGCTCAATGTGGTATGATTTTCTTTCTCTTTTGTCTCTCTTTTTTTTCTTTTCATTTTGAACTTTTTTTTTTCTTTTCTTTTCTTTTTCTTCTTTTTTTCTTTTTTCTTTTCAACACACCTACCCTTTAAGGTAGTATTTCTCCTCATGGTGGTCCTAATACTCGCCCATGGGTAGCTTCATGCTTATCGGTTATAGGTGGTTCAATTCTTTTCTTTAGAGACTTTTCTTTTCATTTTCAACCATACCACACATCATAACATAAGCAAATCAAGATAGACATCTAAGCAAATGGTCATTCACCGACCTACAATTTCTTCAACTAGTCACCTTGCCAACTACTCAGGTTTTCACCGCTAAAAACCTTTAGTGAAGTGTTTACGAGTCTAACATAGATCAATCACTTAAAGTATCAGATAAAACACATCAAGAATTTATCGTTTCTAAGATTTCATCCTAAAGCAATCAATTTCATCATCGGACTTATGCCTAACTATTAAGGACTAAAAAACAAACAATTTTTTCTTTTTTTTTCTCTTTTTTTTCCTTTTTTTTTCTTTCTTTTTTTTTTCCTTAAGGCTCCCCAATGGTCTTTCTATCCTTGCAGTAAAGTTTTCTGTTCCTCGGTTTCCTTTTCCATGATATCCATGTTTGCTAAACTCTTCTTTGACAAGTCTTGTTTTTCCTAACCCAACGGATATCTATGATGACTTTTAAGACACGAGAGTTAACATGATGCGTGAATGCATGAGATGCATGCGATGTATGGAATATATAAGTCGGCCTATTATCATTTTAAAGCATTCAACCATACTATTGCGCGATGTAAACTTGTCCCAGTTGAAAAGGCCCAACAGGTTTACACTTTTGCGATAACATGGGTAAACAACTTCAAATGATAAAAGGCCTAAACACAAAATGGCCCATCGGCATTTTAGAAGCTTTTGGCCCAATTACCATAAAGCACAGACTCGTCCCAGTTTAAAAGGCCCAACAAGCCCATACTTCATGACAAAAAGTCCAACTAAATCCAAATGACGATGGTCCTAAACGCAAGCATAAATGGATAGTCTACATTAGTCCTACAACTACAATTCATACACGGGTTTACAGGGGTATAGAAAAAAGCTCCCATCGATGAAGGATTGCCCACAACTAGGTCTCTCCACTCAAGGGTCCGAGCGACCAAGTGAGCACACCTTTTTTATACCTAAAGGTACGTGCCAATGAGTTATGGTGTGTGACTGACTGTCAAATGGATTTCCCGTTGTAGATTCCCTAGAGGGAGGGTGGAGTGAGGCTCTCTTAAGTACCCAAACCCTTTAGGCTCTTATCGCTTGGTGACAGGAATAAACAACGAGTCCTCCAAATTAGTCCATCACGATAGGCTACTAGTACATGATTATCTAGGTGCCTTCACAGCTTTTCCTTATAGAAAGGTAGTGAATGAAGGAAGACACCAAACCATTACCTAGCCTTAAAAGTGCCTTTGATTAAACCCATTTCAACCTACGGTAGACATAGTTAACTAAAGCACAAATTACAATCACTACAAGATATTATTTCGGGGCAATTCTCTATCCCTAGTGGAGTCGCCAGACTGTAGGACACAGAAATTGACGACGCTGTTCCAGGCTCGCGGCCTAGTTGGGAGTACGGAGTAGTCTACGGAGGAACTAAACTGGAGGAATAACATGGAGTCGCCACCCGGTGTGACCCGAGAAAATGTGATTTAAGGCCGCACTCACCCCTCGCAAGGGAAGACCTCAAACCGTTGGGTTCGGAATGGTCTCTTACTTATGTCACTTGTAAAGATATGAATTGTGCAATAAAATAACCGAATCTACTCAACATGTATTCAAAGATAGCCTACACCTAAGTTCCCATGCATAAGAATAATAATGAAACCTATATCTAAGTTCGCATGCTTCAAAGTAAGTTGTCATAACGACAAACACACAATAACATACAATCATCACACAAGCATGCTCAATTATCTAATGCGGAAAATAAATAAGAATCTAAACATAAATATAAATTAAATCCCTAATATGATATAAAACAATCTAATCATGCATAAAGAAAGAAAATTATATCTACTAAATCATGCTTAAGATAAATAACATGCTAAAAACCTAATCATGCTCAAATACATAGTTGGATGAAACCAAATACGTGTGTCTCTCAAGTAGTACGTGGTGTTGTATCCCGAGTGCAAACCGCAATACCGTCCATTCGGATTCGGCTACGGAATTTATGTCCGGGTTTCCATCCGATATACCACAAAATAGAACACGCATTCCGTTCATCCGGAATTCACATCATGCCTCAACAAATGACTCTCATGTGATAATATATTATAATAAATAAAAGAAACGAAAGATGATAAGTAAAAAGGGTGCCCTCAGGTCTAACCTCTTTTTTCGTCTCACGAAAAACGCGTTACACGGTCGTCGGAAGGGTTGATGTTCCGTAAATTTTCTGGTTCACCTAATCCAACGTTATTCCTTGCTGTTTCGCTGTCTGGACTGCTGTTTTCACTCCGTTTCACTGGTATTTCTGTTGTATTTTTCTGGTCACTGTTTTAAGGTAATGAGGGACTGTTTTTGGCGATTTTTGGAGGGTTATTGGCTGCGGTTTTTGGACTGTTTTAAGGAAGTTTTTGATGCAGTTTTGGGACAGTTTCTGGGCTATTTTAGAGGCCATTTATGCGGCAGTTTGGGCATGCAGGGAAGGTCTTATTGAGCATGAATGGAAGGCTTATTAAGAGTGAATGGAGGGCCGTTTAGGTTGTTTTGTGCGTGACAATGGCTTACGTGTTGAGGGGTCTGTGCATGGCTTGTGAAGAATGTGAGAGGTGGGGAGTCGGTGGAGCTGTGTGATGTGTCCTTTTTGCGAGAGAGTGATGGCTGTTCACGTGGGGAATTGTTAAAGGGTTGTGGGCTATTTGAAAGGTGATGCGTGAGGGGGAATGAAGCGTGGCTGTTGCTTCAGTTTGTGGCTCGTAAAGGAGGGCTGTTTAGGGTTAGGTGGCTAGGCGTGAAAGACTTAGAACGTGGGCAGGTGTCTTTCGTGAAGGGGAGGCTATGATGGTATATGGCTTGTGTTTGTTGGCAGTGAGTGGAACATGCTAGGGACGTGTTTAGTGGCAGTGAGTGGAGCAGGCTATGGACGTGTTTAGTGATGAGCTAGGGTTTATTTATTTTTTTGTTTTAGTCGTGAGCATTAGCTAGGGTTCGAAAGGTGAGGTTAATGGTTCTTTTTATAGGCAAATGGATGAGGGCTTTCCTTGTTTGAGAAGGAGAAGGATTTGGGCATTAATTGGGAGATATTTTTAAATATTATGTGATAAGGAAAATCTTTTAATTAGGGAAGTGTTTTAATTTAATTAGATTTTTTCTCTTTTAGTTAGGGATATGATTTGGTTTAATTAGACAAGAGATCCATGAGATTATTTAATTTAGGAAGTGGATTTGGCTTGATTTATGCATGTGTTAAATGTGATTTTTGTTATTTGGAAGGTTCTTTGGGCGTGTGGCTTAAGGCTTGGTTTAGGCGTGTGGGCTTGGTCCATTTAGTAGGCTTGGTGTGCGTCTTAGTGGTGTGTGTGCTAAGGTTGTGCTTTGAAACAGAGGTCCAACAAGCGAACCCGAAACTACTCCAGCGATTTAAATCCAACAATGTGTCAATTCTTGACTATTCCCTTCCAACGTTTGTTTCCCGCGGCTTTCACAACTAAAGAGGTAGTGTCTCCGTACGAGACTCATCATCGGGACTTACATGCAAAAATGCAGTGCCTACAGCAACGAACATGACTAATGTATGCCTTATTTGATAAAATGCTCTGGGTTTTGTATGAGTTTGTCTTTAGTTTTGGGGTTAGTTTGTTGCGTATATATATGCTTCTGGGTTTATAATATTGTTAAAGGGTTGTGTGTTTGGTTTAGGCTCGTGTTGATATATAGGGTTGGCTTTCTATGTTTGGATGTACTTTTGTTTGCAGATTTATTGTTCTACCATTGTTAGGGCATTTTAGGATTTCTAAGGTTAGTTACTTGGTAGAGATGACATGAAAAACCCAAGTAAATAACAAGCCCAACTAAAAGTAGGAATAGGCCTATACAAATTATAAACAAGGCTTAGTTCATTTTTGACTAACCTTCCTCATCAGGTCATTTCTTAGGAATGTTATACTCTGAATCCTCCTCTACAATTCCACTTAACGTCCTACCTCCCGACGCACCTGCCTCATGCCCAACAAGCCAGTTGAAATGGGAAGCTCTAGATCGATGGAACTTAGCGACTATGACACAACATTGACCCTCTCGAAAGAAGCAAACTAATCCTAGTAGCTTGTCCCGAGCCTACACCTCCCGCCTTAAATTTCGTCAACTTGGACATGATTGTCTCTCTTTTTAATATTTAATCGCTAATTAACGGTAAATTAATTGCGGATTCGATCCGATCGATTTTGATTGCTTTAAATCGATATAGAAATTCTAGCCATTTTGACTCTTCCGATTTCATATTTATGATTTCCTAAAAATTGATCGATTTGAATTTTAAATTTATTTTTTGATTTTTTGGGGTTTTGATTGATGATTTTATGTGAAAACAGAAAGATTCAATTAAAAATGATTGAATAAAAAGATGAAATATTCAATTTAAAAGAATTATTATTGGGAGAATAATACTAGTATCCTTAATTTGTTACATTATCTTAAATAAGGATAAATTTTCCTATTTGTATGAAAACAGTCTATATTTATATTAACTTGACTAAATACTCTTAAATTATTTAGTATTTTTCATTATAAATGAATGATTTTTTTATTGATTTTTGGATGATCTTCAAAGATGTGTTTTGAATTTTTTAGGGAAAATGATATATATATATACATATCCCAGAATTCCGTATAATGGAGATATACATCACTTTAGTTTCATAAAAAGGACATAAAAAGCCCCAAAATTGTTGTTTTTAGAATTGAGAGAAGGGGAAGAGAACTGTAAATATTTTAATTTGACAACATAATTTATGTTGTAAATTATTTTTAGTTATTGAATGAATTTTGAGTGCTTAATTGTCATTCTTACGAAACTTTGGATGTATATGTCACTTTATCAAATTTTGTGATACATATGTTCATTTTTAAAAATAAGGGGTGTTTTGTCCATTTTACGAAACTTTGGAAGCGTATATATCATTTTGTTTCTTTCGTTTTTTTTTTATTCTTAGCCATGCGAAAGGTTAATTTTGCCCTTCATAATTAATTTCCGATTGTTTCTGATTAATTCCAAATCACTCAAATTGAAGAAATCTACTATCGACTTTAATAGAGAAATATCATCAATTTCCAGCTGTCCAGTTTCATGGAATCTGACAAATATACATCTTGGGAAATAAATATTTCTTTCTTTGTTTTTGTGGTGAGATTTGTTATTGAAACGGAAATATTTAATCTGTAGACTGATAGTAATTCATTAACTTTCCGGTTTATATTTCTGTAGTGAATTCAATTTTATTATTGTAACTCCTCCATTTGGAGCTCTATATGCAAGACCTTGAAAAACCTAAGTAAGTCAACTCAGTGATTTTGATGGGTCTAACCAACCTAAATATCTTCAAAGTGCTTTATTTTTCCTATTAAGTTCGATATGATATGCCTTCTCTTTTCCTTAATCTTTTGATTCACATACCCTTTAAGGTAGCATTTCTCCTCATAGTGGTCCTAACACTAGCCCATGGGTAACTTCACGCTTATCGGTTATAGGTGGTTTATCTCATTTTTCTTTTTTTTTCGAAGTACTTTTTCTTTTTTGCTCTTTTAATTTTTTTCAAACGATATTTCTATCTTTTTTTTTCTCTAGCCATACCATATATCATAAATAATTATAAACTGAGACAAATATCTAAGTAAATAGTCATTCATCTTCAAACAATGTCTTCAACTAGTCACTTTGTCAACTACCTAGGTTCTTACAGCTAGAAACCTTTTTTTAGGTGTTTACGAGTCTAACCTAAATCACCTGCTCAAGGAATTGGATAAAAATCAATTGGTCACTTATCGTTTCTAAGATTTCATCCTAAAGCAAACAAAACTCAATATTTGGACATATGCTTCACTACCTAGTACAAAAAAAATTGATTATTTTTTTTATTTCACAAGTAAAATCACACATACTTCAAAAAATAAGGTCTTTAGCGTCGAAAATAAACGACACAAAAAGTCAATATTTCGACGCCAAAACTAAATGACGTCGAATAGTTTCGACGCTAAACTTAGACGCTAAAATATGGACGAGAAAGACCATTAGCGTCGAAATATAAATTATCGACGCTAAAACCTCTTACTTTGCGTCCAACTACTTTCGATGAAAAAGAAGAATTCTCGATGCTAAAGTTCATATTTTACGACGAAAATATTCGACGCTAAAAATTAAACTTTTAGCATCGACTTTATGTGAACGCTAAAATCAATAAATTAAATATTAGTTGTATACTTGTAGCGTCGAAATTTTCGATGCTAAAAGTATACAAATATTATTTTTTTAAAAAAAATATTATTTTATATAATTTTGATCTGAAATATTCAATTTAATATTTTAAAAATATTATTATTTCAAAAAAAATACTCATTAATAGCATAATTATGAAATATTCTAATAATTATTTTATTATTATAATGAAAATTTATTAAATAAAACAAATACACAGTATATTAAAACTTTATGTTTTGAATGTTTATACAAACATAAATAAAATTTATTGCTGTTGTGGTGGGGGCGCTCGAGCCCGATGCACTCCGACCGAGTGAGGCCTCCAACATCTCCCAGAAAGCCCGTATCTACTGGTCAAACTCCTGCATCTTCTTTTCGTGGACCACCTTGACCTGTAGTAGCTCATTCCGAGTCTTCTTCAGTTCGTCTTGGGTGGTGGCTAGCTGGTCTCGAAGGCACGAGTCAGTTTCTGAAGAAACAATAGAGTGTGCAGATGACGTCGGCTTCTTACGAGTGCCAAGGCCGACATTGTACGCTGTCTGGTTCTTGAAAACCAATTGCGACAACTGCTCAACTAGTATCGGGTCGGACCGTGCCTCATGAGTTTGATGTTAGAGCTCCACCATTTCGTTCTGTTTAAAAAAATTAAATTAATATTATAATTTGAAAAGAAAAAAAATCAATTTAAAATAATAATTATTTTTTTGAAAAAACTTAAACTTACATAGCAGCGTTCGGCTTCTTCATTGATCCATTTTTTCTTTTCATTGTAGTGCGTCACTCAGAAAAAATTTAGAAATGACTGCACCTCACCTGTGCTACTCTGCAAAAAATATAAAATAATTGTACTATTATTCGACATTAGTAAAAATAATGAACTATTAGATTACAAGTTAGGATATATTTACCTCAAAATGTTCGGCACAATGTTAGATAAATGGCTTGGAACCTCCATGGTGGTTAAAATGCATGTGAGTTTGATTCTCCGCATTTGCTTGACATTTGTTCTGCATTTAACAACGATGTAAGTACAAAAAACGAAGAGAATTATAAATTTTTGTTTATTTTAAAATTTACCCCGTGTTTCTCGCTAGACCAAAACTCACACAAGAATGTCCTATGTTGCTCCTCTATAAAATCAGGCTTGTGTTGTGGAGCATCGAAAGGTCTATATTTGTCGAATATTGGTTTCGGGACTTTTGTCCTATAATCCTTATAATTTTTCCCCATGTGGTAGTCAATATACTGTTTGAACATTAACTTTGGTCAGATCGATGTCGAACTACTCCTACAGGAATAACAACCAAGTCAAATGAGTATAAAATAAAATTTAAATTAACAAATAATATTGAAAACTTAATACTGTAAGGAAAATCACAAGTAGCGAAGGGAAGAGCTAGTTGATTTTCGTCTCCCACAGTATCTTTCTCCAAGAAACGTAGTTTTATGGAGCTTCAAACACAAGCAAGCAGCACCTATGGCTGTAGTAAACGCTGAATTATGTTGCCCGATTTTTCTTTGTCCATTAGATGATATCTCTATTCGGATACGGTCATGAGCCTTAACGTTCTTAACCAACCCCAGGCCATGGGTGCGTCCTCGACCCTTCTCTGTACTCTAGTCACATGTGCTCGCATAGACCCAAATAGAGGCATATGTCCTTATAGATATAGAGGGAGTCGCATTAGTGTATCTGCGATTGCCCGATGCCATCTGCAAAATAAGAATTCTGACACTATCAATGACATAAAGATATAACAACATCATGAGAAAGGGCCATGTTATATAATCATCAATGATTTGTGTTTCAATTTGACAATCAGTAAACCTCATCTACAAATCCAGATCACCATTCCCAATCTTGGTAATAATTCTTGCATTCTCCATCTATACTTTCGAAAGTTTCATATGCATTGTCAGTCATATACAGAAAATAAATTCTAGGAAAGTTTAGAAAACTGTTAACTAAGAGACTCTAATAAAAATGACAGAGGACAAATAGGAAAAATAATTAATATCAGTATCTAGCTAATAAAGAAGTATTGGAAAACAGTCTGAGATAATCACTATAATACATAATACTATTTTCGGAACCAATCAAAATTCAAGTAACATGATAAATAAGATGCATAATGTTTATTCCTATTTGCTACACTAGCAAACAGTTACAGTGTACGACAAACATATCATACTTGATGTCAAAATAATAATTTATCAATACACTATCAAATCAATTACCAACTTGTTACTCGACTAAAAATTTGCATTATTTTCTCAAATGGGTTACATGGGTTAAAAATTTGCATTATGTTCTCCCTGCTGTTAATAGCCTTCCAGAACAGCAAGGAGCACATACTGTTCTGGAATTCCAGAACAGCAGAGGTGGGATCGAGCAAGAAATGTGTCGAGAGATTCTTGATAGAGACCTTAGATCGTGTAATGCAATCTCAAATCTTCACTTCATATGCCCTGAAACCAACCCTATATGCTTAGTATCTATTTCCGCACCTACGCGTGTATGTATGCACATGTACGTATACGCACACAAGCATGCACCAAGAGGGAATTGCTCAACGGCCACTAGTGTGTCCTTTAAGGCATGCAAAAAGAAATTCTAATGGTACCTATCAAGTGAGCCTAGAAACTTCGATTGTGCAGTCTTCCTTCATGCCTCATTTCGGCATAGCTTTCCACAAACTGAACAGGATATCGAGATTATTTTATCCGTTTGCCTATTACTTCTACCTTCTATCAACAAACATTTACATAAAAATGAAGTTGGCTTAAAGCTTAATTCGGAATCAAATAATGTTAGTGTTGTTTTAATGGGTGACGATTTAATGATACAAGAGGGAAGTTCTGTAAAAGCAACGAGCAAAATTGCTCAGATTTGCAATTCTCAGTAAAGGTTACTAAAGCCAAACCCTCATTTCAGAACAATAAGGAGTCTTGCTGTTCCGGAAGGCTTTAAACTTCAATTTGAAAAAAAAATTATGAAGCTTATAATCACAAACCCATTCTCTTAGGCACAACCACACACAACAAATGATTTCAACTTGTCACCCATTCTCTCGGCCACAATCACACACACACATACATTTCAGATGTCCATACACATTCATAAGCACTAATCAATTTCATTTCTCATCATCATTATCATCAAACAACAATAAGAATACATGACAGAAAAATGAAATTTAAAAAAAAAAAAAAAAACATACCAACAACAGAGAGAAGTCGAGACAGAGAGGAAGAGCAGAGCGCAGCTCGAGTGGGAGAGCTGAATGGCAACTAATTGAGGGGGGATTGATTGAGTGAGATGAGACAGTTTGACTTTGGTGATTATGTGAGAGGGGAGAGTTGATTAAGTAATCGATGACAGAAGAGGAGAAAGCTAAACACATTAGGGATTTAAGGGTTTGACACAATGGGATTTCACAAAATATTTAGCGTCGAAATATTTTTCTTTTAGCGTTGAAATGGTCGACGCTAAAACTTTAGCGGCTAACAAAAAATTAGGGTAATTTTTTTTAGGGAAATATACTTTTTTACATTTAACGTCGAAATATTTAATCGACGCTAAAAGTCTAACATTTAGCATCGAAAGAAGTTTTTCGACGCTAAATGTTAGACTTTTAATGTCTATTGAGTTTTTCGACGCTAAATATTAGACCTTTAGCGTCGATTGAATTTTTTGATACTAAGTGTTAGACTTAAGAATAATAATAATAATAATATGATAATAATAATAATAATAACAACAACAATAACCATTCAACCATGATAATAATAATTCAAAACAACAACAACAATCATTCATCCATTATGATAATAATTCAAAACAACAACAACCATCCATTATAATAATAAAAATTATTCATCCATCACATTATATACTAACTAGATCAGTCACTATTATCTTCGGTATTTGAGGATTCCTGACTGGACTCGAACTCATCTTCAGTTTTGAATTCTTATTCATTTTCTGCTTCCACACTAACTTGAGAATGAGGAATTATCTCAACATCTGTATTTTCTCATGTTAACGTGATATTTTCAGTAACTGTGATATTTGGCAAATGAAATATCTGTTCAGGAACTTCAAAGTTGTCAAAGACTTGTTGTGCTTCATCTGATATTTCAACACTATATTTCTCCTGCGTGTCCCAAAATGCCCCTATGTTGTAACTTTTCTACCATCATCTATCCATTTCCTAGCTTTGGATTATATATATATATCATGGACCGTGCTTGGGTATAAAAAATATATGGATCATTCTTGTACCAATAACAATGAACATTAATTGACGTTAGATGATTACTAATTTGAATTCTCATTATGTTAGTCGTTGCGTGTCGTGACATGAACAATCTCTATAGCCTGGGAGTTAATGGTGTTGGACAATTATGACCCATATCATTACTATTTGTAAAAGACATTGTGGTTTTTGTACAAATTAACTATGTGACAAAGGAAATTCCTATTTTATCATTTTGTAATTAGATTACTTGAATGTATAAATGATAAAAGTCCTTATGATTTGTTCCAGATTAATAAGATATGAGACAGTATCAATCCACGAACGGTTTTAAATCATTAAATATCCCTAGTCGTAGTATTTTCGAGACTGGACATCGATAATGCGGAATAGGCTAGTATTGCACTTGTACGCGTTATGGAAGCTTAACGGCATAGTTCTAATATATTTAAGTATTGGATACTTATGTAAATGTGATAGAAGGTTGTGTTTGCCGATTGTACGGAAATAGCTTCGCTCTGGATAGACCCCTCGGAATCTCATTGGTAGTATGACTATGTGTCTATGGGAATCCGAATCAGGGTAGGTGTATTTGGTCTTAACCTGAGACTTGCATCGTTAATACTTGTGACAATCAATACGCTTTGGTTTTGGTCGTCCGGGGCTTTAACAGGTTCTATGTACGTCTCTTCTGGGTTTATTGAGAATCGTAGTGTATTGGGTGTGATTTCAAGAAGGAAGTATCACTTCAGTCATATGAAGATGATGATCACGCATGGATACAGAACTTGTACTCTAATATGTTGCAACTATCGGGATAATATGACAAGGTCATGATTATCCGATTAAAGAGACTAGTTGCTAGTGATCAGATATATGCTTCGTACGGGGCAGACACAATTCCAGCCTCAGTCCTAGCATGCGACATCTGATACTGGATAGCAATAAGCAATACTTAGTATAATACGCCTGGTATAGATTATGTATTCCTTAAAAGAATATTTATGGAGAATTGGGTAGGCACAGTATTTTGCTAGAAGCCAACCATGTCTTGTAAATCGGTAAGAACGTGGTACGGGGTATGCACGTGTTCGAATAGTCCGACGACTGGATTTATTGACAACATATCCAGGGATCTCATGGGTCACTTCCCAAAGATTCACCGATGACGTTTGACTCGAACAGAATTAATCTGGGATTGATTATAAGAGAGAGAAAATTAATCTAGGATAAATTACGGTAAGAATTTATCTGGGATTAAAATTCGAATAGAAGAGAGAGAACGATTAATTTGGAATTAATCGATTAAATAATATATTCGATATATTAATTGAAATTAGATTTCAATGTGGAATTAAAATTGGATTTTAATTCGGGCGAACGAATTAATTTAGAATTAATTCGTAAGCGACTTTAATAATAATGTCGCAATGGCAAATTCGTTAATTCGAAATTAAACGAACTCGAGCCCGAGTGAAGTTGCGCATTGAGATTGTTCGACTTAAATTCAGAATTTGCAAGTGGTGGGACCCACTTGACTTACATCACACTTTTGACTAGTGATGGAAGTGGTTAAAGTGGAGTGTAAGCATTAGATTGCTTATTCAACACACTAAACAATCTCAACACACTTTGCATTATTTTATTTCATTTGAATGACATATAAAAAATTTGATTTGGTAAATGGTATTAGGTTTTTTGAAAATCAAATACACAAAATTGAAAAAACTCTCTCCTCTCTAACAAGCAAAAACCGAGGCCTTTTCCTCTCCCCTTTGAAGTTTTGTTTCAAAATTTCAAGTGAGCTATAACTTCAAGGAGTCATACAAGGTGATAGGGAAACTACTCCCTAGAGTTTGAAACACAAAGGAAAGGCTTGGAGCTCTTCTCAAATTCAAAAGTTTTGAACTTTCAACATCCAACGAAACCGATCAATGTAAGTTTTTCCACAACTACTTTGAGTATTCACATGAAATCATGACTTAGAAGATTCTTGGCATGTTCTAGGAACCTAACAATGGTATCAAGAGCCTTTTCTAAGCATGAAATGAATCTAGGGTTCTTAGACTTTAATTTGGGGATTTTGTGCTTGGAGCTTGATTTTGCCTAAATTGATTGTTTGGTTGAGTTTATATTATGTTGAATTGGATTTGTGCATCATTAGATTTGTGTAAAATTTATCAAATTAATTTTCCCTAAAATCTATACCTTGGCCGAAAGTATGACGCTTGAGATATCATGGTGATTTTTTTGATTTTAGACCATTGAATGTGTTTAAAAGCATGAAATAAATTGATTGTTATTTTAATTGGATTGAAATCAAATTAATTGAAATTTTATTCATATTGTCGTGGCTTGAGAAGCATGATATAGATTAATTTTGCTTCAATTTGTGTTGGACATGAGTTGATAAATTAAAGCATGATTAATTAGTTTAATTGGTGTTTTGGAAATATTGGTTTAACTAATTAATTATGGCTAATATACTTTAATTAAAAATTAATGTGAAATTTGGAATTTTGTATTAATTAAAATTGGTCTTTAATTTTGAATTGGGCTAATATTGTTGTATTTGGGCTTAATGGGCTTGATTGAGCCAAGTTGGTTTAGGACAATTGGATTGGATCCAAATTAGGCCGAAAACCATTCCATAAAGTCCAAATATAATAATTGGGCCTTTAAATATTTAATTGGGCCTAATGGGCCAAAATTGATTTTATGGCAAAGAGTTATTCCTTATTGGGCTTTGGTTGCCAATGTCCATGCCTTAAGAATTAATTAAAAGCCCATTGGACTTTAATTAAATTGACATTGGATGTTAATTGGGCCTTTGAGACCCATTTAGATTTGATTTAGAATCTAAGTCTAAAAGGCACGAATATAAGTGTAATTATTTAATTTTGAATTAAATATGAATTAATATTGGATACAAATTAAATTGGATTTAAAATTATAGTTCGATATAATTCAAGAATACGCACTTTGAGTACTTATTCTTAAACGAGTTGGACTCGTGCAAATCAAATCGTTGTTTGAACATTGGATGATCATTAGTTCAAAGATTTATTAATTGGATTAGATTGATTGAATAACATACTTTGTGTGAATACATGGATGTATTGTATGAATAATGTATATGAGATGGATATTAAAAGGGTGAGGGCAATTTTGGAAATTATTGTAATAAATTTAGAATTTATTAAATTGGACCTGCGTGTCCAGCCTTTTATCTCTTGACTCTTTGTACTTCTCTTTTCACCAATTCCCCTCAATGTAAATGAGGTTTCTTTATTGTATTATGTAATTGGGTAGAAGTTAGGATAGTGCTAGCCGGGGAGAGGAAATGAAGAGATTTGTTCTAGGAACAATTTGTTGAATATCCATCCGCATATCCTTATTATTTATTTCGCGCCTTATTATGCTTTTATAATGCATGCTTAAGGGTGTATGATGAGACCTAATCAAAGATAATAATTTGGTTGCCAATTTACGCGAAAAACCCTCAATGAAATATTAAGCGTTTTCCTTCCATTGAGTGGTTCTCTCTCAAGATCCAAGATTGACATTGGTTTGTTGGCCAAACTCAAGATCAATGTCCATTGCGGATATGTTTGAAACATGAAAGCTTTGTTCCATATCGCATGTCTTGGGCAAGTTGTGACTTGTTGGCCAAATTCAAGGTCACTTCTTGTTCATCGACATGGATTACGATGCTTTCCCACTGTCAATGGGTCCCGCTTAACTGGAATCATTAATTTTGTTGAGCCAAAGCCAAGACTTAGTTGATTCAGAGGAAAATGTTAGGGAATATATTGGATATATTGGCATATATATTGTATATATGTTTCGGACTTAGAGCTCCACCTACCAGATCTAGGAATTGGATGAGATCCAATTGAGCTTAGAGATCTACCTAGTTAAATATCATACAACTTGTTTGCCAAAGTCAAGGTTGTGTGTTATTTAACGGGATCCTAACCCACTAGGAAACTAGGTTTCCCGAGTACTCACAGAGGGTTAGAGGCTCGCCGAAAAATAGTGGGAGGCCAATATTGAATTTACAATTTCGTTTAAATACTTGCCAATACGCACTTTCAAATTATTTTCGTCATTTTATATATTTATTAGCTGGACTAATATTTTATTATTTTCTTTTAACAGTTGGACTGTACACGTAATCTTTAATTGAATAGTTAGATTATTGTAATTAAGATAGCCGGAAAGATCAACGTTAGGGACATTTTCATGGGCGAAAATATCTTTAATGGTGCGAACTTTCCTGACTGGGATTTGAACCTCAGGATTGTCCTGGGGGCTGAGAAGATGATCTATATGATAGAGAGACCTCTCGGGCCTAAGCCCGGAATTGAGTAGCCGCTTGAGCTTGAGCTTTGGAAGACTCACAGTGATGACAACTCAACTGCTCAATCTGTCATGCTTGCTGCAATGAACTCACAATTTCGTCATCAAAACAAGGGATTAGATCCCTATGGAATGATGTTGAAATTAAGGGACCTTCACCGATCTAACCTTAGATCACAGAGGTACAAATTTCAGAAGAAGCTCTTTCTCTCTTGCATGTCAGAGGGTATATTTTTTGAGCACCATGTATCACAGATGATTGCTGACATCGAACAGCTGGGACAGATAGGCATAGTTTTTGAGGCTGAGACTTCCATAGATTTGATCTTACAGTCTCTTCGTGACAGCTGGGGCGGGTTCATCATGAACTACAATATGATGAACCAAGAAAATACTCTTGGAGAGTTGATGACAATGTTGAAAGAGGCAGAAAATGAGCTTTTAAAGAGCAAGAAGCACGAGGCGCACATTGCTCCGACATCTCATAATGCCAAGGCTTGGCCGAAGGCTTCTGGAGGTGTGAAGAAAAAGAAGAACAGAAAGGGCAAGGCCAAATCATCAAAGTCTTCTGGGAAAGCAAGAGACAAATCCCAAGATGTCTGTCTGCAGTGTGGCAAACGGGGTCAGTGGAAGCGTGACTGCCGTGAGTACAAGGCGCACATGAATGAAGTGAAGGCGAGCAAGGCTCCGACTTCAGATATGTTTGTTATTGAAATAAACCTGTCTACTTCTAGTTTTAAAAATTGTATTTTTGATTCTGGTTGTGGTACTCATATATGTACTGATATGCATGATCTGCAGATTAGCATGAGACTGGCTTCAGGAGAGATCGACCTTCGAGTTGGAAACGGGACCAGAGTCGTTATTTTGGCTGTAAGGACTTATATTTTGGAACTGCCATTGGGGCATGTACTTAATCTATCAAACTGCTATTATGTATCTAGTTTGACTAGAAACATTATATCTGTATCTTACTTAACCCAATGTGGGTATACTTTTGTATTCAAAAACACATGGTGTTTTATTTATAAAAATAATTTTGAGATATGTAGTGCTGATGTTAATAATGGTCTTTATATTTTGAATATAAATCAATCTCAAACATGTAACATGACAAACAAAAGGCTTAAATTAAGTAACAAAGATGAAACTTATATGTGGCATTGTCGTCTGGGACACATAAATAAGACTCGTATATCCACACTTTTGAAGAGTGGGTACTTGGACGAATTTGATCCAAATTCATATGACGTCTGCGAATCTTGTTTATTAGGCAAAATGCCTAAAACACCTTTTAGCGATAAAGGTGCACGTGCCACCGAACTGTTAGCCCTCGTTCATAGTGACTTATGTGGGCCCATGTCTAGCCAGGCTAGAGGTGGATATGAATACTTCGTAACCTTTACGGATGATGCATCGCGTTATGGTTATGTGTATCTTATGAGACACAAGTCGGAAGCCTTTGAGAAATTCAAAGAGTTTCGACACGAAGTAGAAAAATAGACCGGCAAAAGTATTAAAACATTACGGTCGGATCGTGGTGGAGAATACTTAAGCAATGAGTTTCTCGGTTACTTGAAAGAGTATGGTATTCTTTCACAGTGGACTCCTCCCGGAAGACCTCAATTAAACGGTGTGTCCGAACGGAGAAACCAAAATTTATTGTATATGGTAATGTCTATGATGAGTCGCACTGAGCTACCAATTTCCTTCTGGGGATATGCATTGAATAGTACAATACTTATTTTGAATAAGGTTCCGTCAAAGTCTGTTCAACAGACTCCATATGAAATATAGACAGGAAAGAAACCAGGTTTCTCATTCCTGAAGATTTGGGGATGCTGGGCATACGTTAAACGTTTGGATGGTACCAAACTAGAACCCAAATCGAATAAGTGCCTATTTGTAGGTTATCCTCGGGAAACCAAAGGATATTACTTCTACAACCCACAAGAGAACAAGGTATTTGTTGCTCTACATGTGGTTTTCCTTGAAAAGAAATTCCTAAATGCAGTGGTAAGTGGGAAGAAAGTAGAACTCGATGAAAATCGTAGTGATACTATTCCTGGCACCGACTCCCAAACGGAACACGAACAGTTCATCAAGGATGAGACTGTACCATAATCTTCTAATACACAAGAACCGCGTAGGTCAGAGAGAGTCAGAAAACAACCTGAGAGGTATGGGTTTCTGATCTCACCTCATGTAGATATTAATATTATTGAGGATAATGAGCCGGCTACGTATGAGGAAGCGATACAAGGTATCGACTCCGCTTTATGGAAAGAAGCCATGAAGTCCGAAATGGATTCCATGTATACCAACCAAGTTTGGACACTGGTTGAAGCACCAGAAGGCGTAAAGCCTATTGGTTGTAAATTGGTCTTAAAAAAAAAGACTGACATGGATGGAAACATACAAACGTACAAAGCTAGGCTTGTAGCGAAAGGGTATCGTCAACGACATGGTGTCGACTACGACGAAACTTTTTCACCTATTACCATGATTAAATCCATTCGGATAATTCTTGCTATTGCTGCATATTTTGATTATGAAATATGGCAGATGGACGTCAAAATCGTTTTCTTTAACGGAAACCTTTTGGAGGATGTTTTTATGCAACAGCCTGACGGTTTTTTCGTACCAAAACATGCAAACAAGGTTTACAAGTTAAATTGATCCATTTATGGATTGAAGCAAACATCGCGTTCTTGGAACCAACATTTTGATGACATCATAAAAGAATATGATTTCGTTCAAAACGAAGATGATCATTGTGTATATAAGAAGGTTAGTGGGAGCACACTGACATTCATTGTCCTTTACATAGATGGTGTATTGCTTATGGGCAATGACATTCCCATGCTACAATCGGTGAAAGCTTGGCTTTCATTAAAATTCTCTATGAAATATCTAGGAGAAACAGCTTTTATTCTATGAATAAAGATCTACCGGGATAGATCTAGAAAGCTGCTTGGACTCTCCCAGAGCACGTACATTGATAAAG
Organism: Zanthoxylum bungeanum; assembly: GCA_019454045.1. Lineage (NCBI taxonomy): Eukaryota > Viridiplantae > Streptophyta > Magnoliopsida > Sapindales > Rutaceae > Zanthoxylum > Zanthoxylum bungeanum. The sequence goes on along the minus strand of SKCR01033367.1, from coordinate 254,237 downwards.
TTTTGAAGAGATTCAACATGGATCAGTCTAAGAGGGGACTGTTGCTAGTGTCACATGGCGTCACTCTATCTAAAGACATGTGTCCTAAAACTAAATATGAGAGAGACAACATGATTCGGATTCCGTTTTCTTCTGCAGCCGGATCGATCATGTATGCCATGATATGTACGCGACCTGATGTCTCGTATGCTTTAAGCATATGTGGTCGCTATCAGGCCGATCCAGGTGATGGTCACTGGGTTGCGGTTAAGAAAATCCTTAAATATATTTGACAAACTAAGGATGCTTTCTCAGTCTATGGAGATGGAGAACTTGAGGTAACTGGGTTTACCGATGCAAGTTTCCAAACCGATAAAGACGACTGTAAGTCGCAGTCCGGGTACATATTTTGTTTGAACAACGAAATAATAAGCTGAAAATATTCCAAGCAAGAGACTGTTGCTGATTTAACAACAGAAGCGGAATATATAACTGCAGCTGAAGCGACAAAAGAGTCAGTTTGGATTCGTAAATTCCTAATTGGATTAGGAGTAATTCTGTTAGCAGCTGAGCCCGTTCCTTTGAATTGTGACCATAACGGGGCTATAGCACAGGCTAAAGAACCACGGTCTCATCAACGATCCAAGCATGTACTTTGACGTTTCCATCTGATTCGTCAGATCATACATCGTGGCGATGTGAAGATCGAGAAGGTCGCATCAGATGACAAAATTGTAGATCCGCTGTCGAAGGCAATTTCTCAGTAAAAATTTGAGCGGCATGTACATAGTTCATGTGTTAGATACTTGAGTGATTTGGATATAGTCCAAGTGGGAGATTCTTGGACAATTATGACCCATAGCATCACTATTTGTAAAAGAAATTGTGGTTTTTGTACAAATTAACTATGTGATAAAGGAAATTACTATTTTATCATTTTATAATTAAATTACTTGAATGTATAAATGATAAAAGTCCTTATGATTAGTTCTGGATTAATAAGATATGAGACAGTATCAATCCACGAACAGTTTAATCATTAAATATCCCTAGTCGTATCTTTATCGAGACTGGACATCGATAATGCGAAATAAGCTAGTATTGTACTTGTGCGCGTTATGGAAACTTAATGGCATAGTTCTCATATATTTAAGTATTGGATAATTATACAAGTGTGATAGAAGGTTGTGTTTGCCGATTGTACGGAAACAGCTTCGCTCTGGATAGACCCATCGAAATCCATTGATAGTATGACTATGTGTCTATGGGAATCCGAATCAAGATAGGTGTATTTTGTCTAACCTGAGACTTGCATCGCTAATACTTGCGACAATCAATACGCTTTGGTTTTGGTCGTCCGGGACTTTAACAGGTTCTGCGTATGCCTCTTCTGGGTTTATTGAGAATCGTAGTGTATTGGGTGTGATGTCAAGAAGGAAGTATCACTTAAGTCATATGGAGATGATGATCACGCATGGATACATAAATGGTACTATAATATGTTGCAACTATCGGGATAATATGACAAGGTCTTGATTATCCGATTAAAGAGACTAGTTGCTAGTGATTTGATATATGCTTCGTATGGGGCATACACAATTCTAGCCCCAGGCCTAGCATGTGACATCCGATACTAGATAGCAATACGCAATACTTAGTATACTATCCATGGTATAGATTACGTATTCCTTAAAAGAATATTTCTGGAGAATTGGGTAGGCATGGTGCTTTGCTAGAAGCCAACCATGTCTTGTAAATCGGTAAGAACGTGATACGGGGTACGCACGTGTTCGGATAGTCCGACGACCGGATTTATTGCCAACATATCCAAGGATCTCATGGGTCGCTTCCCAAAGATTCACCGATGATGTTTGACTCGAACATAATTAATCTGGGATTGATTATAAGAGAGAGAAAATTAATCTAAGATAAATTACGGTAAGAATTTATCTGGGATTAAAATTCGAATAGAAGAGAGAGAACGATTAATTTGGAATTAATCGATTAAATAATATATTCGATATATTAATTGAAATTAGATTTCAATGTGGAATTAAAATTGGATTTTAATTCGGGTGAACGAATTAATTTAAAATTAATTCATAAGCGACTTTAATAATAATGTCGCAACGGTAAATTCGTTAATTTGAAATTAAACGAACCCGAGCCCGAGCGAAGTTGAGCTTTGAGATTGTTCGACTTAAATTCAGAATTTGCAAGTGGTGGGACCCACTTGACTTACATCACACTTTTGACTAGTGATGGAAGTGGTTAAAGTGGAGTGTAAGCATTAGATTGCTTATTCAACACTCTAAACAATCTCAACACACTTTGCATTATTTATTTCATTTGAATGACATATACCAAATTTGATTTGGTAAATGGTATTAGGTTTTTTGAAAATTAAATACACAAAATTGAAAAAACTCTCTCCTCTCCAACAAGCAAAAATCGGGGCCTTCTCCTCTCCCCTTTGAAGTTTTATTTCAAAATTTCAAGTGAGCTAGCACTTCAAGGAGTCATACAAGGTGATAGGGAAACTACTCCCTAGAGTTTGGAACACAAGGGCAAGGCTTGGAGCTCTTCTCAAATTCAAAAGTTTTGAACTTTCAACATCCAACGAAACCGATCAATGTAAGTTTTTCCGCAACTACTTTGAGTATTCACATGAAATCATGACTTAGAAGATCCTTGGCATGTTCTAGGAACCTAACAAATGGGAAATATAGTAATATCTTTTGAGGCACTTTCTTCCCCATAACACGGACTTTATACCGAATTTCACTATATATCGGACAATATTCAAGTGATTCATGCTCGGCACGAAATAATACACAATCATACTGATGAGCGGAAAATATATCAATATTTACCGCCCCTTTAACTTAATATTTTATTAGTTTCTCGGGTTTGATGAACTTTTTGATGTGTTTTAGTTTATTTTGCAGATAAAATAATATCGGGTCTCAATGAAATCATTTAGGATGAAATATGGGTCAAATAATGGCAATTATTGGACTTGATATTTTAATTTTGGAGATTGGAAACTTGAAAGGGCGTTTTGACGAAGTGCAGTTTTGGAAATTCCAGTTTTGCGCATCTGTCGTATTTGGGCATATCGTTTTACTCAGATATTGGATTCAGCTGATTCAAGTTCCAAAATTAAAGACGACTCAAAGATATACAACTTTGAAAGAGAAAATATTTTCTAATTCTGAAGATTGCATGACCGAAATTTATGAACCATCCAGAAGTGTGTGATGTGTAATTATTAAAGTCATTATCAATCATTTTCAAAGCAAAATATAAATTAATAAATAATTAATAAAAATTATCAAATCATCACCAAACATGATAAGCGATTAGTGGAGTAATTAATAATGGATTTGGTGGAGCAATTAGTGGAGCAATTAGTGGAGCAATTAATAATTGATTTGGTGGATGATTTGATGGAGGCAAAATTTTGTCTATAAATACCAAGTCATTTAATTTGTAAAATTCATACTTTCTTCTAAGGAATTCCTTAAGAATACTAAGAAGATTGTATCTTGTTTGCTTATTTATAGCTTTTAGTAATTAATTTCCGCTTTCGCACTTTCTTTTCTTTATTTTTCAGTTTTTATTTTCCGCAATTTACTTTTACGCACAATACTTTTCTTTCTTTAATTTTCAGTTTTTACTTTTCAGTAATGAGGAGGTAACTCCCCTTTTGCTGGGGTAAAAGGTAAAACTTTTATTACTAATATTTAGATTAATCTCCTTTAATTATAATATATAAACTAGTTAAAACCTGACTTAACGAGGATACCGCCATATTGGTCGGTTGGTAATTATTTAAATTGGTTTTAACCTGACTAAACTGGATACCGCCTGATTGGTCGGTTGGTAATTAATTATTAATTTGACTTAATCTGGATACCGCCTATATGGCTGGTTGGTAATTATCATGCAAAGTTAATATATTATATTAAGGGAGATATCTAAAATAAAAGTAATAAAAGTGGATCCTTTTACCTCAGCATTTTCTTTTATTGTACTTTTACTTTATTTAATTTTCAGCAATTTACTTTTCAGCAATTTACTTTCAGCATTTACTTTTCAGTAATTTACTTTCAGCATTTACTTTTCAGTATTTAATTTCAGTATTTAATTTCAGCATTTACTTTCCGTCATTTACTTTTCAACAATTTACTTTTCAGCTTTTACTTATGTCTTTTACTTTTCAGCATTTTTATTTTATGTCTTTTACTTTTAAGTTTTTACTAGCCCTAGTTATGTGTTAGTTATCTGGGGTTGTGATGAATTCTAATATCATCGGTTTATAAAGGGGTTATTTTATAGTTTGGGTAATTTAAAGGTTTACTTATTAAGTCTTAAGCTTAATGCTTCTTGTTGTCTGATCACCAATAAGATTGATGTGGTAAATCTAAAATGAACTAGACATATGGATTTCAGGTTTCAGCCTTAGACTTAATAGCCCACGATCTTCCTTGAGGATAGATAACCCTTTAATAGATTTCCTTACATGATAGACATATACCTGTCGGGCGGGGGTAGCCATAATTGGAACTTAAACTTAATGAATCCAGATAATTTAGTTGACATAGACATATGGTTCAATTGGGTTAAACTGGGTATTTACGTCTGACCATCGACAGAGGCTTTTGCATAATTTAGTGTTCCAGGTTAGTAAACTGATTTATTACACAAACATAAAATAATCACTTCATTTTTTAAAAGATATTAGAATGATTCACAACCCTAGATCTTTGTGTCTTTTGTTATTTTCCTTAGTATTTTCTTTTGTCTTTTTATTTATTTATTTATTTAGCAAATCTACAATCAACCAAATCAATCAAGCAAGCATTCTCTTCTCCTTCAATTAGATATCTGTAGATAAATAGATTCAATAATTAATAACAACAGTAGGAATTAAGTCCTCGTGGGATCGATATTTTTATACTACTTGAACGATACGTGCGCTTGCGTTATACGCGTGTGTTTGCACCGATCAAGTTTTTGGCGCCGTTGCCGGGGACTTATTTATCTTTCACTATTAATTTAGGGGTTAGATACGTTACTTGTATCTAATTTCTTTTTACTTATTGTTTTTGTTTTCTTGTGTTTCAGGTTCTCAGAAACTACATGAGACAAACAAGAAGCTTTGAACTCCGATCGCTTGACCCAGAAATTGAAAGAACCATCAGACAGTTGAGAAGGGAAAGGCGAGAAGGCCAAGAAGCTTTATTCAACATGGAACCTGAACCGTTGGAGGTTGCACCACCAATTCCCATTCGAGACAGAACCATTCCGGTGGTTGACAGACTCATTTCCTGTATTGTACTTCCTCCCTTACCAGCAAATGCGTGTGACATCAAAACATGCATTCAGATGATTCAGCAGTCAGTTCAGTTCGGGGGGAATGCAACTGAAGATCCTAATGCCCACATCAGTAACTTCCTGGAAGTTTGCGGTACTTTCAACTACAACAGAGCATCAGAAGAAGCAATGAGACTGCGATTTTTCCCATACTCCTTGAAGGACAAAGCTAAAGCTTGGCTACATTCACTACCAGCAGGTTCCATCACAACTTGGAACACTCTAGCCACCAAATTCCTTGCAAAATACTTTCCACCGGCCAGAACTGTAAAGTTGAGGAATGAAATCACATCCTTTGTACAACAAGATTCAGAATCCCTCTGCGAAGCTTGGGAAAGGTACAAAGATTTGCTCCGGAAATGTCCTCACCATGAGATTCCAAAATGGCTTCAAGTCCAAACATTCTATAATGGACTTTCTGGAATAATGAGAACCATAATTGATGCTGCTGCTGGAGGAGCACTAATGGCAAAAGGAGAAGATCAGGCTTGGGATTTAATTGAAGAAATGGCCAACAATAATTCTTTGTGGCCAACAGAAAGGAGCATGATCCAAAGAATCGCAGGAATTTATGAAGTTGGAGCCAACACAGCACTGAATGTCAAGCTGGATATGATTTGCAAAAATCTGGAAACTCTTAACATGAAGGTTAATGGTGGATCCACAAGTTCATCATATAAAGGAGCACCAGAACCAGTTCAGCAGGAAGAGACAATGAATTTTTTCAACAATTTCAACAGACAGGGGAACAATCCATATTCCAACACCTACAACCCAGGGTGGAGGAATCATCCCAATTTTTCATGGAGCAACAATTCAGGCCAACAGCAAAACTATCCACCACCTAAATTCCAACAACAGAACAAAAGCCAGGAGCAGGCAAATGAACCAGGAATAACATAAGTGTTGACCCACTTGAAAAAGTTAGAAGCAAAACACGACTCTCAAGCATCAAGATATGATGCTATGTTCAATCCCAATCAGCATTAATTCAAAGTCAATCTGCTTCTATTAAAGCACTGGAGAATCAAATGGGACAACTGGCAAATGCTCAGAGTTACAGACCGCCAGGTACCGTCCTAGCAACACTGAGCCAAATCCAAGAAACATGGGGAAGGAACAATGTCATGCCATCATGTTAAAAAGCGGTATAATGAAATCAAAAAGATGTTGGAGCCAAAACAACTGATGAGGAAGTTCCAAAAGAAACAAAGCAACAGATGGAGGAAAAAGAAGCAAAGGAAAAAGAACAGATCACTCCACCTCCATCTTTCCTCAACGTCTTCAGAAGAACAAATTGGACAACAGTTTTCTCGGTTCCTGGAAATCTTCAAAAAGCTGCATATCAACATTCCATTTGCAGAAGCGTTGGAACAAATGCCCACCTATGCCAAATTCATGACAGATATTCTTTCACGAAAGCGGAGATTGGGAGATTACGAGACAGTAGCATTATCAGAAGAATGCAGTGCTATCATTCAGAGGAAACTTCCCCCGAAGTTGAAAGATCCTGGCAGTTTCACTGTTCCTTGCATCATAGGAAAACATAACTTTGGTAAGGCTTTATGTGATTTAGGTGCTAGTGTCAACTTGATGCCTTTTTATATTTTCAGGAAAAATTACAGATTGGCGAAACAATGCCAACTTCAGTCTCACTGCAACTTACTGATAGAACGCTCGTATTTCCAAGAGGCGTAGTTGAGGATGTGCTGGTCAAGGTTGACAAATTCATTTTCCCAGCATATTTTATTATCCTTGATATGGAGGAAGACGCAGACGTGCCAATCATCCTCGGGAGACCGTTCTTAGCTACAGGTCGAACCATTATTGATGTACAAAAAGGAGAACTAACCATGAGGGTACATGACCAAGAAGTAACATTCAATGTTTTCAAGGCCATGAATTTCCAGATGATGAAAAGAATGAGGAATGTTTCAAACTCGATGTGATACACAGTACCATTCAGAACTCTGATGAAAGACAAAGTTCTACTGACAAACTTAAAACATGTCAATTGCCTGTGGAGCCTAAAGATAAAGCATCTTTTGCACTGAAAAGAGCCAATTCTTGCTCTACAAGCAACAGAAGAGAAAAATTTCCACCAGCTCAACGAATTGGAGGAATTTCAAAATCATCCTTTTGAAGATGCCTAATTGTACAAAGAAAAGGGCAAGAAAAGACATGATGAGAAGTTAGTGCGCATACAACTGGAACCAGGGCAGAAGGTACTGTTAAACAAATCAAGGGTGAAATTCTTCCCATGGAAGCCAAAATCACGGTGGTCAGGTCCATTTGTGATCACCAAAGTTTTACCAAATAGAGCCGTTGAGATACATGATCCTGACGCTAACAAAACTTTCAAGGTTAAAAACAAGCGTGTCAAGCACTACTGGGGAGAATCATTTAAGCGACAAAAAGAAAGTGTTACACTTTTAGATCCAGCTTAACGTTCGAGAAGTCAAGTCTGGCTGACGACTTTAAACTTAGCGCTAGCAGGGAGGCAACCCATGCAATTTTTGTATATATTGTGATTTGGTGTGATTTAATTTTGGTGTTAGTTTTTTTTGCAGGTTAAGACATTTCAAGATGGAAGAAGCTCTCGCAAATCTTCACAAGCAATTTCCTTCTCTCCCTCAAAAATCTCTAATGAAAGTTTACAAAGCTCGCTTGGAACAGATGAGGTTACTGACGATCCATGGTGTTCCCAATGACATTCGTTGGGTAATTGAAGCACGAGTCCGATTGGCAGGTGAGTCTTCAGACTCTTTTATTTCACATCTGCCTGGTTTTGGAAGAAGCACCTATGCAAAGAAACGAAGAGCTAAGCAAATGGGTGTTTGTTACAAATGTGCACGTTGGAATTGCAATACTCGTTGTCGTTCTTTAGGAATGGTGTCTAATAATCGCGAAGACAAAATTAAATTCATTAGGGATGGCTTGAATAAGGAGTCTTTAGATGATATATCTTCGACTCTTGAGACGCATCCTAGTGGATATGTTCACATAGCCTTTCGCAGATTACATACACAATTTCAAAAAGAAAGACAACAGTTAAGTCTTGGGAATCTGACTCAAAAAGACCCTGTTTGCCAATTTATAAGAAAATTGGATGGGAAACTTTTCCTTGACGCATAGACGTTAATCAAGCTCTAATTCTAGTACATATTATATCTCTTTGTCTTTTCCTAATAATTTTGATTTGTTTTGTTGTTTTCTTTTATTTTCTCCGACAGGATCCAGACCTTTTTGACCATATCACGATCTATTTTACTATTTTGTTACTAATCGTCCTTTGGAAGATACTTGTGCTATTTTTACTCACCCTTTTCAGGTGGTATATAATTCAGCCCGTCAATGCACTTTTGAAGGCATCCTGATTTGAGAAAGAAATACATAAAAACATGGAAGCCACTTCAAGAAGACGAGTTGAAAATATTTATGTGTTTTGCGGTAGTAGTGTTGGTACTAAACCACAATACATAGAAGCAGCACAAGAATTGGGTCGAGTCTTAGCTGCAAGGAATATGCACTTAATATATGGCGGAGGCAATCTTGGACTTATGGGGATCGTTTGAAAAGCCATACAGGAAGGAGGTAGTAACGTTTTAGGAATCATCCCAAAACCCTTGGCAGAGGCAAATCTTATTGGATCATCAAACGGAGAGGAACTGATGGTGCCAGGTATGTCTGAACGACTGGTAGAAATGATTAACCGTACTGATGCTTTTATTGCTTTGCCAGGTGGCTTGGGCATATTGGAGGAAATTTTTATAGTACTATCTTGGGCGAACCTGAACATACACCAGAAACTGCTTGGACTGTTTAATGTTGATGGATTTTATGATTTTCTTTGTGTGTTTCTTGATGATGCCGGAGAAATGGGTTCATATCAAAACCTTTAAAAAAACTCATCTTTACTGCCAGAACTGCTCCGGATCTAATAGACCAACTCATAGCCTATGAACCACAAGTTGACCCTATCCTTTCAAAGATAAATTGGTCTGAGGATGATCGTGGTAAGAGGCGTCGGATTAATCTGGATCTTAACCTTTAATTTCCTGTAGATTTTCAGCTAACCAGGTACAACCTTCTTAACTCTCCTTTTACTGTTTAAGACATTGGGGACAATGTCTCATTTAGGTTTGGGGGAGGGAATTAGTTGATCAGTACCTTATTTTTAGTTTGTGTGTTATTTTTATTTTTTGTCCAAAATTTTTCGAAAAATACAAAAAAAATTGGAAAATTTTCAAAAATTACAAAAATATTTTGTGTTTTTTGTTTTTATTCTGACTAAAAAGGTGAAATTGGTAAGAGGTAGCTGAGTAAGAAGTTTCCACTCCTGAGACGTATCTCAAACCTATTTCGAAACAAGTTAATTTTTGTTTATTTCATTTTGAATTATTTAATTTGTGAATTCTCCTTAAAACTGACTAAAAAGGAATCTTCATATGTTTAGTTAGCAGATATTATCAACATATATAGTAACATATGGACATGAGCTAAATTGAAAAGTTTGTAATATTCAGTGCTCTAGTTAATTGGAGGAAGCATCTCAAAAAGCAATGGAGAGTAAAAAAAAAAAAAAAAACGTCTGAGATCCGAGTTATTAAGTATGTAAGGGTGTTTTAACACCTAGTGCCCTAAAACCAACTGGTTTGGGAGTCACTGGCCCAAAGCTCGTTACATGGATCAAAGATGCTGCAAAAATATATATATGAAGTCTGAGTAATTAAGTCTGTAGGGGTGTCTAAACACCTGGTGCCCTAAAGCCCACTGGTTTGGGAGCCACCGACCCAACACTCGCTACATAGATGGAAGATATTGTATATAAATAAAAAAATAGAAAAAAAAATCAAAGAAAAAATCAGAAAAATGAGAAAAATTATTCCATTGCTACCAAAAGGTGTTAAATCTGATAGCACTTTATGACAGAAATATTACTCTCTTATCAACTGCACTTATGAATGTTGTGGGCAAAAATGAGTTGTTTAATATTTTGTTGGATGTGTATATGAAGAATGGTAAAAATAATCGGAGAATTTACTTATTCTGTAATTTAGAATGAAACAAAACAACTATTGACTTGGAGTAGAAGTTTCACCTGATTAGTCACTAACTTCTTTATTCTATTTTCTCTTGTCTTTTTGCTTTTGTGTGCATTAGTTTTATTACCTCTTTACTTTTGTAAAATGTTTGTGGGTATCATTGCTGTAAACCCTCACGAGACTACAACTCGTCCACTAGGGACACCTAGGGGTTTAAAAGCTTGTTGCATAGCTAAATGCAACCGTGATCCCTACGAAAGTGGCTTAGTTTAATTTTATTTTTATTTTGTTGTTTTGCTCGAGGACTAGCAAAATGTTAGGTTTGGGGGTGGATGAGCGGAAAATATATCAATATTTACCGCCCCTTTAACTTAATATTTTATTTAGTTTCTCGGGTTTGATGAACTTTTGATGTGTTTTAGTTTATTTTGCAGATAAAATAATATCGGGTCTCAATGAAATCATTTAGGTGTTGGTTATAATCTAGGTCCCAAGATCATACAAGCAATGAAAACAATGCGTGAATACACCAACGGAGGTAGCGGAATACTCACATTGATCGGTTGAGTCGATTTGAAGGCGAATCAAGCCCAAAATGCCCACTGTTTTTCACGCCAAAATGCAGCAGTGAACTGCCTCCAAAACAGAAATTTTTGAGATGCAAAACGAAGCTCCAAGCCTCGTCCGACGGATCCCGGCTCATTGGTGAACCTCCCTACCACCTTCGCAAGACTCGTAGTGTGCTAGCACTTGCGGTTTTTGCCACAAAAACCCAACTCCTGGCTTCCCTATTCACGCCATTTCTGGTTCAAAACCAGTGAAGAAAATGGTCTTGGAGGGCGTGAGAAGAAGAGAAAGAAAAGAGAGAGAGAAAGAATTTTGTGTATAGTTGGTTAAAAGCTTTTCCAAAAAACTTTATATATTTCCAAGAAAAATAATTAAAACCAATTACTTAATTGATTAAATAAAATCAAAAGTAAAAGCTTTTCCCTCCAAACACAATAAAAAAACTTAAAGAAAATAAACACATTCAACAATAAAAAGTGATGTGATGCAAGTCAATACATCAACCATCAATCAATCAATCAATCAATCAATCACTCAAAGTGACTTTTGATTTGACGCTTGATGTGACTTTTGATTTGACGCTTGATGTGACATGCGTCGCCGCACTCGAATTCGAAATACGAATGCGCTCGCAATCACACTCGGGCTCGGGTTCGCTAATTCTAAATTAACGATTTTTCCGTCGCGTCGTAATTAAATGATTACGCCTAGCGAATTCACTATTCACGTCGCTAACGAATTAATTCTAAATTAATTCGTTCGCCGAATTAAAATCTAATTTTAATTCCGCGTCGAAATCTAATTTCGTTTAATATATCGAATATATTAATTACCGATTAATTCCAAATTAATCGTTATCTCTCTCTAGACGATATTTTATCCTAGATAAAATATCTCTGTAATTAATCCTAGATTAATTTTCTCTCTCTTCTATATAATCCCAGATTATTAAGAGTGCGAGTTGTGCGTCATCGGTGGATTATCGGGAAGCGACCCATGAGATCTCCGGATAAGTTGGCAGTAAATACGGTCGTCGGAGTGAACCGTACGTACCAAGTACTACGTTTTACCGATTACGAGACAAGGTCGACTCCTAGCAAAGCACCAAGTCTTCCCAATTCTCCGGACATATCCATTAAGAATATTAAGATCTGTATCAAGCGTAGTATACGATTGTATTGTGCATATCGGCCCAGTATCGGATAGTCACGTGCTAGGCCTGGGGCTGGATAAGTGTTGCCCCGTACGAAGCACATGTCGGATGTCTGGTAACTAGTCTCTATAATCGGATATACATGACCTTGTCATAATATCCCGATGGGCGCGCAGCACTTAAGAGCACTAATACCGTATCCTGCGTGACATCATCTCCACTATGACTGGAGTGATACTTCCGTCTTGACATCACATCCAATACACTACGACGATCTCTGATAAACCCAGAAGTGGTGTACGCAGAACCGGTTAAAGCCTTTACCACCAAGACCAAAGTTTATCGATTATCGTAAGTATTAGCGATGTAAGTCTCAGGTTAAGACTATACACACACCTACCTTGATTTCGGCCTCCCATAGACACATAGTCATAATACCAATGGGATTCGAAGGGTCTATCCAGAGCGAAGCTGTTTCCCGTACCATCGGTGAAACACGAACCCCTCCTATCGCACTTGCATAAGTATCCAATACTTATATATATGAGAACTATGCCGTTGTGCCCTCACAACGCGCACAAGTGCAATACTAGCCTATTCCGCATTATCGATGTCCAGTCTCGATAATACTCCGGCTAGGGATATTCAATGATTAATCCTTCGGGGACTGATACTGTCTCATATCATTCTCAGTCCAGGAACTAATCACAGGGACCTCTCTTCATTTATATATCTATGGTGATCTAATCACAAATGATGAGAGTGCAATTTCCTTGTCACATAGTTAATAAACAACATTGATAAATATGATTTTGTGCCATAAAAATCAATGTCCCCACTTACATGTCCAAGCCCACACTCAAGTGTAGTTGTACGGTTCGCTCAAATTGCTGAGGAAAGGATTTTCGTCAGCGGATTTGCTTGATTATCGTCTGACGCGATTTACACGATCATCACATCGCCACGATGTATGATCCGAACGAATCAGATGATATAGAAGTATATATCTGGATCGTCGATGAGACCTTTAATTCCTTAGCCTGTGCTGACGCCTTGCTCAGCTGCTAAAGAAACTATATCTAATCTAATTAGATTTATTTTCGATCCAAATGGCTTCTATTGCTGCCTCAGCTGCAGCAATAATTCGCATTTGTTGTTTATTCGGCAACAGTTATCTTGCTCGGAATATTTCCAACTCACTGTCCCGTTATTCAAACTTTATAGTACCGTAGTATTTAATTGTTTGGAAACTTGCAGCAGTGATCCCAGTCACTTCAAGTTCTCTTCTCCATAGTTTAAGACAACATCTTTAGTTCTCTAAGATACTAACAGATGTTCTTAACTTCAATCCAGTGACTATCTTGGATTGACCTGATCGTGACTCTATATGCTCGAAGCGTATGAGACACCAATACAAGTACATTTTAAATGTACAATTTCCCAGAGAGTGTTAACAACTCCAAATCTATCCCAGTAGATCTTTATTCCTTGAATAAAGGTTGTTACTCCCCAGAATTCTACGGAGAATTTCTATTGAAAGAATATCTATGAAAGCCAAGCTTTCACCAATTGCTATATGGGAATTTCATTGTCAGTGCGCTCTCCCACTAACCTCCTTTATACACAAGAATTATTTCGTTTTGATTCAAATCATAAACCATTATGATTATTTCAAAACGTCAGTTCCAAGAACTTATGCTTGCATTAATCCAAACATGGATGAATAACCCGCAAACCTCGTTTGTTGGTTATACAAAATCGTCAGGATTTTGTAAACATCCTCCAAAAGGTTTCCTTTTCAGGAAAGCGATTTTGATCTGCATCTGATACATTTCATAAATGAAATACGCAGTTATCAACAAGAATTTTCAAAATGGATTTACCATGGCAACAGGTAAAAGGTTGAACCGTTATTAACACAATGTTGATAACGATACCTTTCCGTCAAAAGCCTAGCTTTGTACGTTGGTATGTTGCCTTCCATGTATGTCTTCCTTGAAGACGTTAATGTACCAATAGGCACAATGCCTTGTGGTACAACAACTAGTATCCAAAATAGTTGTTATACATGGAATCCATTTCGGACTCATGGCACTTTGCCATAATAGGGAGTCGATACCTCGTATCACTTCCTCAAAACGTAGTCGGTTGGTATACCTTCATAAGATTGACATCTTATGAGGTTAGATCAGAAACCCATACCCTAGGTTGTTTTCTGACTCTATCCGATCTACGAAGTTCTTGTGTATTTGAAGATTAATGGTATAGATTCATCATAGATGAACTATTTGTGTTCCATTAAGGACTTCGTGCCTTGAACAGTATTACTCCGATCTTCATCGAGTATCACTATCCTCCCACTGACCACTGTATATCGGTATTCCTCTCAGGAAAACCGCATGGTGAGCAACAATCATATTGTTCTCATGTGAGATTTATAAGTACTATACTTAAGGTTTCCCTTAGGATAACCTATATTGGCACTTATCCAATTTGGGTCTTTTAGTTTGGTATCATCCAAACGTTATGCCTGGCATACCCAAATTACTAGGAATGAGAAACCCCGTTTCTTCCATGTTCATATCCTATATGACATCTGTCAAACAGATTTATATGGAACCTTATTCTAAATAAGTTTTGCACTGTTAATACATATCCTTTAGAAGGAAACAGTAGCTCAGAGCGACTCGTGATAAACCTTATCATGTCCAACAAAATTCGGTTTTTAGTTCGGACACACCGTCTAACTGACGTGTCTCGGGAGGAGTCCTTATTTGAAAGAATACCGTACTCTTTCATGTACATATGAAACTTACTGCTTAAGTATTTTCCAATACGGTCTTACCGTGGCGGAATAATACTATAGCCGATCTGTTTTTCTATTTCGTGTCGAAACTCTAAAGTTTCCGATTTGTGTTCTTCAAAAGAAACACATAACCATAACGTGATGCCACATCCGTTAAGGTCACGAAATATTATGTTCACATCTAGTCTAGCTAGATATGGGCCCACTAACTTCACCATGAATAGGGCTAACAGATCGGTGGCCCTTATACTATTACCAAGTAAATAGTATTTTAGGTACTTTACCTAATAAACTAGATTCGCAGACCTTATTTGAATAGTCAAATCAGTCCTAGTACCCACTCTTCAAAAGTGTGGATATACGAGTCTCGTTTAATTGTGTCCTAGACAACAATGCCACAAATAAGTCTCTATTGATCAAATCAATTTGAGCTATTTATTTGTCATTTTATATGTTTGAGATTTTATTTATATTCAAAATATAAATTCTGTTATTTACATCTAATGTATTTATCTCAGTATCATCTTTATATAATAAAACACTTTAGTGTTCTAGAATATAAAGGTTTATCCGCAACGGATTAAACACTGATATAGAGATAATGTCTCTAGTCAAACTAGTTACATTACAACAGTTTCTAATTTAAGTACATACCCAAAGGTAGTTCCTAAACTTAGGTATCTACGGTCGAAACAGCGACTTTCGTCCCGTTTCCGATTTGCAGAGAAATCTCGGCTTGAAGTCAGTATCCTGCTCATAGCGGATTCTGAACATCAATACATATATTTTATGTACCACACTAAGTATTTAAAATCCAATTTCAATACTAGTAGTGAACATAACTTTGACAAATATCTTAAAGTCAGAGCCTCGCCCTTTCTTTAATTCCTTCGTGTCTTCCATATCCAAATGGTAGTCACTTTGGGATATGTCAATTATCTTTTCAATATTTCACAAACCTTTGGCCAAGCCTTGGGTTTCAGAATATCGAAACGATGTGTACCTTGTGCAACTCGCCCAATTGCAAACTTTGACTTTTCACCTCTAGAATAGTCAATCAATTCTCTAAGAATTATTAATTGCAATTTAATACTTTTAAATCTAAAGATAGATTTATGATAAGTATATTAATTAAGCACTAAAGTCATCATCACATAAATCTTCCAAAGATTTTATGCTCTACTTACTTGCTTAATTATGGGCCTAGTTATAACAAGTTATTTTATCAAATAAAGTAACCTATTATTTATTCCCAATATGAAAATTAAATCATTTAAAACATTTAATCCAAGGAAATATATTTTAAATATTCAACTTTTCAATTCTTTCTTGATTTCAATAGTCCAACTATTAATCAATTTAATAAGGTACTATTTATTATAATGATTACAATAATCCAATTATTTAATCAACTATAATTTTAATATTGATTACTATAATCCAATTATAAAATCAAACTACATTTTAATTCAATTATATTGATTACTATAATCCAATTATAAAATCAACTATAATTGAATGAGTTTGTATATAGTCCAACTATATATATTTTTAAAACAACATAAAATATTAGTCCAACTAATACTTTTGATTAATATGACGAGTAAAATATAGATGAACGCGTTTAGCGAGTATTCGAACGAATGTTGCAAATTCAATACTTGCCTCCCACTATTTTTCGTCGAGCCTCTAACCCTCTGTCGAGTACTCGGGAAACCGTGTTTCCTAGTGGGCTAGGATCCCGTTAAATATCACACAATCTTGACTTTGGCCAACAAATTGTATGATAATTACTAGGTAGATCTCGAAGATCAATTGGATCTCATCCAACTCCTAGATCCAGTAGGTGGACATCCAAGTCCCAAACATATATTTTATATATGCCTATACATCGAATGTATACCCTAACCTTTTTCCTCTGAATCAACTAGGCCTTGGCTTTGGCACAACAAACCTAGTGATCCCAGTCAAGCGCGGACCCATTGACATGGAAGCTTCGTAATCAATGTCAATGGACAAGAAGTGGTCTTGACTTTGGCCAACAAACCACAACTTGGACACGACACCGATATGGAACAAAGCCTCGTGATTAAAACACATCTTTGACGGACAAAGGCTTGACTTTGGCCAACAACCCCTGCCAATCTCGGATCTTGAGTAAGAATCACTCAATGGAAGGAAAATAAACGCTTGATATATAACAAGGGTTTTTCGCGTGCAAATTGGCTACCAATTTAATTATCTTTGTTAAGGTCTCATCATCATACACCCTAAACATGCTTTCTAAATACATAATAAAGCGAGTATGAAAATAAATAATAATGATATGCGGATGGATACTTTACACATTGATCCTAGATCAAATCTCTCCCTTTCTCACTCAAGCTAGCACTTGTATTACTTCTACCCGTTACACTACACTTTAAAGAAAACCTCATTTACATGGAGGGGAATAGGTGAGAAGAGAATACAAAGAGAATGAAGGTGATAAGGCTGGACACGCAGGTCCAATTTAATAAATCGAATTTATTACAACAATTTCTAAAATTGCCCACCCATCTAATATCCATCTGATATACATTATTCATTCAACACAACCACGTATTCACACATATAAGCATGCTATCAATCAATCTAATCAAATTAATTAATCTGATAATTAAGTGATCATCCAATGTTCAAACAACGATTTGATTTTGTTCGAGTCAAACTCGTTTTTGCAAGAATAAGTACTCAAAGTACGAATTCAATTAAATTAAAAAACTACATCATTAAATCTAATTTAACATGTATTTAATACTAATTCACTATTCAATTCCAAATTAAACATTACACTTTTAACTAAACCAAAAATAACCAAATTTCGATTCAAATCCAAATGAGCGTCTCAAGACCGATTAACGTCCAACGTCAATTCAATTAAAGTCCAATGGGGCTTTAATTGATTTCTTAAGGCGTGGACTTTTGGTCAACTCGGGTCAAACCGATAACCAAAGTCCAATCCGGGATTAACCCCATAAGCCAATAAATCAATCTTGGCCCATTAGGCCCAATTGAACTTTAAAGGTTCATTAGTCGCATTTGGGCTTTATGGTTAAGGTTTTGGGCCCAATTGGATCCAATCCATTTGGCCTAAACCCAACTTGATAAAATCAAGCCCAATAGGCCCAATTACAACATTAGAAGCCCAAATCCAATTTAAGCCTAAATAATTAAATTTCACGAATCCAATTCCGCAATTTAATTACTTAAAGTGCATTACATGATTAATCAACTAAATCAACGTTTCCAAAACACTAAATTAGTCCAATTAATCATACTCAATTCATTATTATATGTCCAACACACAAATTGAAAAATCAAACCCATTTACATGCTTCAAAGCTCTCGGCCAAGGAGGGATTTTGTGTCCGATTCGGTTTCGATCCAATCGAACCCACAATCGACATCAAATCACCATCCAATTTGATTTCATACACATCCAATGTCACAAAATCAAAATTACCAAGACATTAAAGGGCAATAAGTCCATTCGGCCAACACAAGATTTTGGGGTTTTTTGTCCAATTCAAAGTACAATCCAATTGACCTCAAATTAACATCAAACATTATGATTCCAATTCATCTAATGAATCAAAAAACAAAATTTCCAAGAACCCAAAATCACTATACCATTCGGCCAAGGTCTTCAATTTGGGGAAAATAATTCAAAATCAATTTTCAACAAATTGGTCCAACCAAAATGCAATTCAACATCATTTATTTAAACATGCTCAATCAAACAATTTAACTAAATCATGCTCAAAATCAATTTCCCCAAATTTTAAGCCCTAAATTTTTCATGCTTGAACTTAAGCTTTTGATGCCATTGTTGGTTATAATCTAGGTCCCAAGATCATACAAGCAATGAAAACAATGCGTGTGAAACACCAACGGAGGTAGGGGAATACTCACATCGATCGGTTGAGTCGATTTGAAGGCGAATCAAGCCAAAAATGCCACTGTTTTTCACGCCAAAATGCAGCAGTGAACTGCCTCCAAAACAGAAATTTTTGAGATGCAAAACGAAGCTCCAAGCCTCGTCCGACGGATCCCGGCTCATGGGTGAACCTCCCTACCACCTTCGCAAGACTCGTAGTGTGCTAGCACTTGCGGTTTTTGCCACAAAAACCCAACTCTTGGCTTCCCTATTCACGCCATTTCTGGTTCAAAACCAGTGAAGAAAATGGTCTTGGGCGTGAGAAGAAGAGAAAGAAAAATGAGAGAGAAAGAATTTTGTGTAATAGTTGGTTAAAAGCTTTTCCAAAAAACTTTATATATTTCCAAGAAAAATAATTAAAACCAATTACTTAATTGATTAAATAAAATCAAAAGTAAAAGTTTTTCCCTCCAAACACTATTTACACCAACTTACATCAACTATTCACATTCACTTTAATAAAGTGATGTGATGCAAGTCAATCCATCAATCCATCAATCAATCAATCAATCAATCAATCACTCAAAGTGACTTTTGATTTGACGCTTGATGTGACGATTGATTTGACGCTTGATGTGACTTACGTCACCGCACTCGAATTCGAAATACGAATGTGCTCGCAATCACACTCGGGCTCGGGTTCGCTAATTCTAAATTAACGATTTTTCCGTCGCGTCGTAATTAAATGATTACGCCTAGCGAATTCACTATTCACGTCGCTAACGAATTAATTCTAAATTAATTCGTTCGTCCGAATTAAAATCTAATTTTAATTCCGCGTCGAAATCTAATTTCGTTTAATATATCGAATATATTAATTTACCGATTAATTCCAAATTAATCGTTATCCTCTCTAGACGATATTTTATCCTAGATAAAATATCTCTGTAATTAATCCTAGATTAATTTTCTCTCTCTTCTATATAATCCCAGATTATTCAAGAGTGCGAGTTGTGCATCATCGGTGGATTATCGGGAAGCGACCCATGAGATCTCCGGATAAGTTGGCAGTAAATACGGTCGTCGGAGTATCCGAATCACGTACGTACCAAGTACTACGTTTTACCGATTTACGAGACAAGGTCGACTCCTAGCAAAGCACCAAGTCTTCCCAATTCTCCGGACATATCCATTTAAGAATATTAAGATCTATATCAAGCGTAGTATACGATTGTATTGTGCATATCGGCCTAGTATCGGATAGTCACGTGCTAGGCCTGGGGCTGGATAAGTGTCTGCCCCGTACGAAGCACATGTCGGATGTCTTGGTAACTAGTCTCTATAATCGGATATACATGACCTTGTCATAATATCCCGATGGCCGCGCAGCACTTAAGAGCACTAATACCGTATCCTGCGTGACATCATCTCCACTATGACTGGAGTGATACTTCCGTCTTGACATCACATCCAATACACTACGACTCTCTGATAAACCCAGAAGTGGTGTACGCAGAACCGGTTAAAGCCTGTACCACCAAGACCAAAGTTTATCGATTATCGTAAGTATTAGCGATGTAAGTCTCAGGTTAAGACTATACACACCTACCTTGATTTCGGCCTCCCATAGAACATAGTCATAATACCAATGGGATTCCGAAGGGTCTATCCAGAGCGAAGCTGTTTCCCGTACCATCGGTGAAACACGACCTCCTATCGCACTTGCATAAGTATCCAATACTTATATATATGAGAACTATGCCGTTGTGCCCTCACAACGCGCACAAGTGCAATACTAGCCTATTCCGCATTATCGATGTCCAGTCTCGATAATACTCCGGCTAGGGATATTCAATGATTAATCCTTCGGGGACTGATACTGTCTCATATCATTCTCAGTCCAGGAACTAATCACAGGGACCTCTCTTCATTTATATATCTATGGTGATCTAATCACAAATGATGAGAGTGCAATTTCCTTGTCACATAGTTAATTTGCTACAACAACACAATGATCTGTGCAAATAGTGACACTATGGGTCATTTTTTCCAACAATAGGATGAAAAATATGGGTCAAATAATGGCAATTATGGACTGATATTTTAATTTTGGAGATTGGAAAATTGAAAGGGCGCGTTTTGACGAAGTGCAGTTTTGAAATTCCAGTTTTGCGCATCTGTCGTATTTTGGGCATATTTTTTTACTCAGATATTGGATTCAGCAGATTCAAGTTCCAAATTAAAGACGACTCAAAGATATACAACTTTGAAAGAGAAAAATTTTCTAATTCTGAAGATTTCATGACCGTAATTTATGAACCATCCAGAAGTATGTGATGTGTAATTATTAAAGTCATTATCAATCATTTTCAAAGCAAAATATAAATTAATAAATAATTAATAAAAATTATCAAATCATCACCAAACATGATAAGAGATTAGTGGAGCAATTAATAATGGATTTGGTGGTGGAGCAATTAGTGGAGCAATTATAATTGATTTGGTGGATGATTTGATGGAGGCAAAATTTTGTCTATAAATACCAAGTCATTTCATTTGTAAAATTCATACTTTCTTCTAAGGAATTCCTTAAGAATACTAAGAAGATTGTATCTTGTTTGCTTATTTATAGCTTTTAGTAATTAATTTCCGCTTTCGCACTTTCTTTTCTTTACTTTTCAGTTTTTATTTTCCGCAATTTACTTTTACGCACAGTACTTTTCTTTCTTTAATTTTCAGCTTTTACTTTTCAGTAATGAGGAGGTAACTCCCTTTTTGCTGGGGTAAAAGGTAAAAATTTTATTACTAATATTTAGATTAATCTCCTTTAATTATAAATATAAACTAGTTAAAACCTGACTTAACGAGGATACCGTTATATTGGTCGGTTGGTAATTATTTAAATTGGTTTTAACCTGACTAACTGGATACCGCCTGATTTGTCGGTTGGTAATTAATTATTAATTGACTTAATCTGGATACCGCCTATATGGCTGGTTGGTAATTATCATGCAAAGTTAATATATTATATTAAGGGAGATATCTAAAATAAAAGTAATAAAAGTGGATCCTTTTACCTCAGCATTCTCTTTTATTGTACTTTTACTTTATTTAATTTTCAGCAATTTACTTTTCAGCAATTTACTTTCAGCATTTACTTTTCAGTAATTTACTTTCAGCATTTACTTTTCAGCATTTAATTTTCAGTATTTAATTTCAGCATTTACTTTCCGTCATTTACTTTTCAACAATTTACTTTTCAGCTTTTACTTTATGTCTTTTACTTTTCAGCATTTTTATTTTATGTCTTTTACTTTTAAGTTTTTACTAGCCCTAGTTATGTGTTAGTTATCTGGGGTTGTGATGAATTCTAATATCATCGGTTTATAAGGGGTTATTTTATAGTTTGGGTAATTTAAAGGTTTACTTATTAAGTCTTAAGCTTAATGCTTCTTGTTGTCTGATCACCAATAAGATTGATGTGGTAAATCTAAAATGAACTAGACATAGGGATTTTAGGTTTCAGCCTTAGACTCAATAGCCCATGATCTTCCTTGAGGATAGATAACCCTTTAATAGATTTCCTTACAGGATAGACATATACCTGTCGGTCGGGGGTAGCCATAATTGGAACTTAAACTTAATGAATCCAGATAATTTGGTTGGCATAGACATATGGTTCAATTGGGTTAAACTGGGTATTTGCGTCTGACCATCGACAGAGGCTTTTGCATAATTTAGTGTTCCAGGTTTGTAAACTGATTTATTACACAAACATAAAATAATCACTTCATTTTTTAAAAGATATTAGAATGATTCACAACCCTAGATCTTTGTGTCTTTTGTTATTTTCCTTAGTATTTTCTTTTGTCTTTTTATTTATTTATTTATTTAGCGAATCTACAATCAACCAAATCAATCAAGCAATCATTCTCTTCTCCCTCAATTAGATATCTGTAAATAAATAGATTCAATAATTAATAACAACAGTAGGAATTAAGTCCTCGTGGGATCGATATTTTTATACTACTTGAATGATACGTGCGCTTGCGTTATACTCGTGTGTTTGCACCGGTCACATACTTACAAGCATGAATGGATTCATACTCTATTCCCAGATCACGTAATATTTTCTTTGTCTCGTGATACGACTTAGACAACTCGCTTCTAACCGGTAATATTTGCCCCAGTAAGTCTGGCATCATATCAATACTTTTATTGGTCATTCTGTTGATCACTTTAATGTGTAATAATTTCACAACGAAATTCAAGATTGACATTCTAGCACCTTCAAATGGTATTTTTTTTTGCCTTATCAAGTAGTTCACTAAATAAATTTTGATCATTTCCACCTAACACTGGTATGTCACCGCTGATACTATGACCAACTTGTGGACCTTGTAAGTCATGCAAAGCATCGGTTATCTTATCATTTGCAGGTTGATTGTAACCACTGCTCCCTTCATCGGAATCAATAAACCGTGATTGAGAATTATACTGCTCACCGTGATAAATCCACGTACGGTAAATTGGTGATATTCCCGACATGTATAAATGATTATAGACTTCATCTAACTGTTTCCTTTTCCTATTCAAATAATTTATTCATAGACACCAAACACGACTTTCTGCATCAATGTGTTGCTTTGCCGATTCCATGAACTCATACACTCCATTACAGTATTCAACACTCAATCTATCCACCGAGCTCATCCAATTTCTATCCATTTTAGCCAAATATCTAAATATAAAAATATAATTATTAGACATCATATTACAATCATCAACATCACCAATAAATTAACTATTTATTTAAGCATACACATATATATTCAGTTAATTAATTAATTAGTTACAAAATAAAA
Organism: Zanthoxylum bungeanum; assembly: GCA_019454045.1. Taxonomy (NCBI): domain Eukaryota; kingdom Viridiplantae; phylum Streptophyta; class Magnoliopsida; order Sapindales; family Rutaceae; genus Zanthoxylum; species Zanthoxylum bungeanum. The sequence continues at coordinate 230,524 of SKCR01033367.1, read as the reverse complement.
CATATTTAGTTAATCTATATATATGTATCATAAACCAATAACACAAGGTATATAATAAATATAATTATAAAAAATGAAAACCATAATTTTTTTGAAAGATTAAACTGAAATAATTTAAGTGAGAATACTTATTCTTTGCAAATATAAAGAAAAATAATAAAGAGGTATGAAAGAAAATTTACTTTATGGAAAATTAATTAGAGTTTTATTGAAAATTTGTAGGAGATAGAGTTGTGAGGTTGCAGATGAGAGAGTAAGATTGCTGAGGATGAGATTGAAGAGGATGAGAGAAAAAGCAGAGGGGGAAGAAATGTTGGTGGTGCTACATTTTAATATAGTTTTAGCGTCGAAGTACTTTATTTTGATGCTAAAATTGTAAAATTTAACGTCGAAGTCTTTATTTCGACACTAAAAATGTGACATTTAGCGTCGAAATAAAATTTCGACGCTATAATGTGACATTTAGCGTCGTAATTTTATTTCAATGCTACAGGTAAAAGGATTTTCGGTGGTATTGTCATAAACCTTTAGCGACGTAAAATAATCGACGCTAAATGTCATATTTTTAGCGTTGAAATTATTATTCGATGATAAAAGTTATAAATTTAGCGTCATAAATTACTTCGAAGCCAAATGTAAGGGGAATAGTTAAAAACCTTTATGTCGACGCTAAATTTACAACTTTTAGCGTCGATTTGAAAATGCGACGCTAAAAGTAGACCCTTTTGCTACCAATGTAAATATCGACGTAAAAAGTTTGACATTCGGCGTCGAATATATTAACCGATTCTAAAAGTCATTATTAGTGTTGAAATTAATTTCGACGCGAAATGTTTGGACGCTAAAGATACATTTTCTTGTAGTGACAACAAATAAACACACGCAGTATAGATATACACAGCCATAAACTTAGCAGTTTCATTGTCTCGAATGTAACAAAATAAAAATAATTAAGAACATATAACGAAATAACACTACAATATGGGAGTACGTCTGGTGCACCGCCATCTTGATTTATACATATCATATTCTTAGTTATGCAATTCATGCTGCTCTCGATAATACCTATCTAAATAAACATGCAAATATATAGCATAAAAAATGAAAATAAAATGAAAAACTAAAAGAGAAAAAAAAATGAGTGGGTTGCCTCCCAGCTAGCGCTAAGTTTAACATCTTCAACCAAACGTAACCACCCAAGTGGTCATGGTGGCTTCAACGTAGGGGATCAGGTAGTCTCATGTGCTTTCTTCTTTGTTATCCACTGGTGATTATGACATGAAAAATAATACTTGGTCAGCTACGACAGAGTAACTATGGAAGGTTCGCCATGATCTTTTAATTGTTCATCTATTGGCTGCACCATTAGGTCAGAATATGTAGATTTTCCACCTGTTTGAAATTTTCAACTGCACATGTAGCAAAATTGACTTGACCTCTTGTTTAGTTTTCCAGGGATCATCTTCAGGTGATCATTGACTCTTAAATTCCTCTTTTTACGGTGCCTTAGGATCGGTTTTAGTTTTAACTTCGGAGGATATTCTTTACATGGCTTCACTATGTTCATTGGTTGCTTGACTACTGGTTCACCTTGAGTGTTGGCTTGAATACATAGAGACACACCTAACATATGGTCATTGTCTATTGAAACACCATTCTCTACAATGTCTATCCTGCTAAACATTCTTCATCACATTGAAGACTCAGCATGGCTCTAAAAATACTAAATGAGACTTCTTCGTTCCGCACTCACATTTTTAGTTCATCATTCTGCACATCAATGATCATTATACCTGTTGTCAAGAAACATATCCCAAGGATAATTGGGATGCCATGATCCTTATCCATATCAAGAACAAGGAAATCAGTAGGGAAGTAAAACTTATCCACATTAACTAACATATTTTTTACTATTCCTCATGGGTAAGTGAGAGATTTATCTGCTACCTGTAATGTGACTGTGGTTGGCTTCACCTTACTTAGACCCAATTGTTTGTAGATGGATAAGGACATGAGATTGATACTTGCACCCAAATGGTATAGCGCCTTACCAAAGTCTCGATTTCCAATAGTGCATGTTATGGTAAAGCTGCCATGATCCTTTAGCGTTGGAGGGGGCTTTTTCTATATGATGACACTACACTCCTCTGTGAGTGCTATTGTTTCAAAATTAGCCAGCTTCCTCTTCTTGGACAACATCGCATTCATAAACTTCACATAGTTAGGCACTTTTCTAACGCATCTGCGAATGGGGTGTTGGTACGAATCTTTTTAAAGATGTCAAGAAATTTAGAAATTGAGCATCCAATTTCTTCTTTTCAAATCATTGAGGATATGGTAAAGGTGTCTTCGGGATGAGGATGGCTTAGACGGAGGAGTTACTGCACGTTTTCTTCTTTCGTTATTGATTTCTCTTGAAATACTATCTCTTTGTCTTATCTGCCTTGGTCCTTAGAGGTATCTCTAATCTCTTTCCCACTTCTGAGGGTAATGGCATGGCACTGTTCCTTAGAGTTGACCTTGGTATTTCTAGGAAATGCCCATTTATATTGATTTGTAAAAAATAAGTTGACTTATTTGCACTTCTAAGCACTTCATTGTTGCCCTCATATTACCAATGTGTGTTTCAATATTGTTCATCCTCGACTGATTTTTCTCAAACCTCTCTGAAGTTTTAGCAATAAATGTACTCATAAGGTATTCAAACGATGGTTTCTGCTCAACTATTTGATTATTAAAGCCAAAAGAAGGTTGCAAGGTATTCTTTGTGTTCACATATGACAAGTACGAATGATAATATTTAGGCATGTTATTACCTCTATAGTTGTTGATGTTTCGACTGTTCACATATTGGACTTGCTATAGATTTTCTCATTTATCCAGTAAGATCATTTTATTGGAAACAACAACTTTAATAGATGATTGGGCCTTTTAATTGATTAATGATGTTACATGAGTAGTGAGGGATGAAACTTAAGCTACAAGTGCAACAATATGATCCACCACCTCATGTATATCAGCCACCTTAGTCATCATCGAGCATTCACGTGGCCATTGGAAATTGTTAACAACCATATTCTCCAATAGAGCATAAACATGTTCACTAGTTTTCTTGATCAGGGTTCCTCTAGAAGATGCATCAACCATATTCATGTTCGGACCATTCAAATCAATATAAAATAGTTGAATATGGACCCAGTCTTTATAATTATATTGCGGGCACCTCCTGAGTAGATCTTTAAAGCGCTCTCATATTTTATAGAGGTTTTCGGTCTCCAACTGCTTAAATGTGCTAATCTTTGTTCTTAGTTGGGTTGATTTAGCAAATGGAAAGAACTTCTCAAGAAATCATGTGAACATATCCTACCATTTTATGATGCTCCATATTGGTATAGATTGTAGCTAACCTCTTGCTTTATCCCTTAAAGATAATGGGAACAAGAGTATTCAGATGGTCTCTACAATTACGTCATTTGTCTTAATGGTATCTGCCATCTCGAAAAACATCTTTCAGTGAATGTTAGGATCTTTTACTGTTGAACCCCAAACTGGTTCTGTTACACCATGTTGATCAGTGCAGGTTCAGTTCAAGTTATTGGCATTGATCGATTGGTACACAATCCCAGAATAATTATCGTCAATGATCAGTTTAAAACGATCTCGGATTGCCACATGGTGTAGGTTGTTCTCTTTGTTGTCAGCCGTCATTGCTTCATTTTCAATCCTCCTTTCTTTACGTAGTCTCCTCGTAGTTATTTCAATTTCAGGATCAACATGAGCAATTCGAGACTTGTTAAACTTTGCAATCACTGAAGCACTGAAGAAAGAAAGAAGTAATAATATAAAAATAAAAATAAAAATAAAAATAAATTAAAGTTAAGGTTACTTAGTAATAATATTAATTTGAATCATATTAAACGATCCCTGGCACGGAGTCAAAAACCTATTGTGAAATTATCGTACCGCAAGTATGCGGTGTCAAGTTTTAGTAAAAGATAAGTAAAAATGTCAAACCCACATGGATTGAAATAAAATTTACACTAAGTATTATAATTAATAAACTTAAAATTATTTAGAAAGTAATTTAAATGAAAATAAATTTAAATTAAAAACTAAATATGTGAGAAATCAAAACATTTAATTAAGAAAGACCGGGATGAGATAAATTCTAGAGTCTTATTTCACCTAATTATCCCCTATATATTTGTTATTCCAATCAATTATTACTCAATTTCTTTGTTTATAAGCCAAAATTTTTAAATTATTCTAACTCACTCTCTCGAGTGCCGAGTGAAAATATTACTATTTACTGATTTTGATATCCCTATAAAAATCTAACTTCCTTTTTTTTCCATAATATTTTAAGATTTAACGTAATTGACCCTTTTTTCCATATGGTTCCTGAGCAACGCTAGAGACCTGTTTCATCCACCGGCAGTGTGGCAAGTTACACCTCTCAGCCATCTGCTCAAGTCATTGACCCAACTCCACAATCGGTAGTCATTTCTATCGATAACTAGTCCTGATAAAGTACTAGATATGCCAAAAAATATAATACCAACCATAAAGGCGGTGATACAGTTCGTCTATAATAAGTCCAGTTAAGTATTATATTATGCTGAAATCGTATAAAACCAGCCATATAGGTGGTGGAACAGGTTGTCAATTATTAGTCCAAATCTCAATTAATTATTATTCATTACTATTTATATATTATAATATAAGTGAAATTAATCTAAACTCTAAATAATAAAATTTTCACCCATTCCCCCAAAGGAAAGTAATTAGCTACTCATACTGTAATTAAAAACATACATAATTTTATTACTAAAATTAAAAGACATTACAAGAAATTAAACACACAAGATACAATCTTCAAAAGAAAATATGAAATGGAAAATGAAATTATGGCTTCAATTTATAGGCAAAGAAAAAACTTCCACCAATTTCTCCACCAAACACTCCACAAAATATTCCACCCAACATGCAAGCATGTTCGGTAGAGAAATTGATTTTTGTCATAATATCAGGAGCGAAAAATCCACTTGGTTAGTTAAAAATTAAAACAAAACTTTTTTTAATAAAAACACAAAAATAAAATAAAAACAACAAGTCAACTATCCTTTCCCCCAACCAAATTGAGACATTGTCCCCAATGTCTGAGTAAGAAGAAGTAGAGTTTAGAAAACATCACCTGGTTAGTGTGGATTTGACAATTGAATCTACACTGAAAAGAAAAATTACAGATTAAAATCCAGGTTTGCTCTGCGCTTCTTGCAACAATCGTTACCAGACCAATTCAACTTGGAAAGAATAGGGTCAATTTTTGGTTCATAAGCTAAGAGTTGTTCAATTAAATTATCAGCTTTTCTTGCAGTTAGAAAGACATATTTTGCTGGTTTTGAAATAAACCCATTTCTTCTAGCATCTTCATGAAATATAAAAAGAAAATCAAAAAATCCATCAACATTAAACAGTCCAATGAGTTTTTGGTGAATGCTCAAGTTTGCCCATGACGCAACTGTGAAAATTTCTTCCAACGTGCCCAATCCCTTGGTAAAGTAATAAAAGCGTAAGCATGATTAATCATTTCAATAAGTCTTTCAGACATACCAAAATCAATGCATTCCTATCCATTTGATTTTTCGATGAGTTTAACCTATGTCAAAGGTTTTGGAATGATCCCCAAAACTTGACTGCAACCATATTGTACGACATTTGAAACACATCCCATTAATCCAAGATTTTCACTGTCATATACTAAGTGCATGTTTCTTTCCGCCATAACTCTACCCAATTTTTTTACACCCTCAACAAATTCTGGTTTAGTTCCAGAGCTAGTTCCATAAAACACATAGATATTAATGACTTGTTTTCTTGAAATTGTTTCCATTTTTTACTTTCTCTCTTATCTGGATGTGTTGAAGAGAGAAATGACGAGATGAATTTATAGATTCTGAAAAATGGTGAGATTTAATTACACTAGGACCTACAAAATGACAATTGTCAGATGAACAATAAAATAGATCGTGAAAATCAAATAGTTTAGATACCGTCGGCGAAATATAAAATAAATGAAATCAAAGCAATAATTGAAACAATATATACAGATAGTTGTGATTGTGGCTCACATCCTCTTCTGGTTTTACGTCTAGTAACGGCTTGAACGCTCTCTATGGGTCGGGGATATGCTTCCCATCTAATTTTCTTATAAATTGGCAAACATGGTCTTTTAAAGTTAGATTCTCGAGACTATAATATTGTCTTTCTTTTTGAAATTGTGTATGAAAATTGTGAATTATTCGACGAACATGTCCACTAGGGTGCGTCTCAAGAGTCAATGATATATCATTTAAAGAATCCTTACTCAAGTCATCTATAATAAATTGAATTTTATCTTAATGATTATCAGACATCATTCCTAAAGAACAACAACGAGTGTTACATGACCAACGTGCACATTTATAACAAACACCTAATTGTTTAACTCTTCATTTCTTAGCATAAGTGCTTTTCCCTAAACCATGCATGTGAGAAATGAAAGAATCAGATGACTCACCTGTCAAGCGAACCCGTGCCTTAATTACCCAATGAATATCACTAGGAATACTATGGTTCATAAGAAGCCTCGTTCTTTCGATGCGTGCTTTGTAAATTTTCATCAGAGCATTTTGGGGAAGAGATAGAAAATGATTGTTGAGTTTTGCTAGAATTTCTTCCATGCCGTGATGGTTCAGGTCTAGAGGTATTTGTTCTTCTTGATCGCTTGTAAGTGAGGAGGAACTTCCTATATGATAAGTTTGTTCATCTCCAAGCAATGTATTCTTCAATTCTCCTAGTAAAGGCTTCAATTCCAAATTAGGTGCTTCCTAATGTTTTTATTCTTTCAGTATTTCCAGTTCATCAAAATTATGATTATCTCCATCATCTCTCAGTACCTGTGTAAAATTAAGTAAAAAATCATTAGGATTATCCAAATCTAATTGCATACTTGATTCAAGAAAATTAGATGTACAAATTTTTGTAGGTTCTGATAAACTTCCATGAAAATATTCTTCCACAATTGGTCCAATTGGATCCAAGCTCTCGTTTTCATTGTCCTCATTGTATGGTTGTTTGCACATGTCAAAGATATTAAGCTTCATATTGCCAAATGACAAATTCATGATTCCATTCCTGTAATTTATTAAAGCATTAGTTGTTGCTAAAAATGGACAACCAAGTATTACATGAACTGGCTTATAATTGTTTGCTTCAGGTTATGTTTCTAAAATAATAAAATCCACATGATATATGAATTTATCGACTTGAATTAACACATCGTCTATAAGTCCTTTCGGTATTTTAATTGATCTATCAACAAGTAAAAGCGTAGTTGAAGTTGGTTTTAACTCGCCAATATCAAGTTGTTGGTAAACCGAAGATAGAAGCAAATTTACACTAGCTCTAAGATTAAGCAAAACATATTCAATTTTTCTGTCTCCAATAATACATGAAATAGTCGGACAACCAGGGTCTTTGTATTTTGAAGTAATATTGGTGGAGAGAATGAAGCTTACCTGTTCAATTAGAAAAGCCTTCTTTCTTACCTGATGTCTTCTTTTAACGGTGCACAAGTCTTTCAGAAATTTGACATATGATAGTATCTGTAGATGGCATCTAACAAAGGAATATTGACCTTTACTTGTTTGAATATTTCATAAATCTATGGGGAATTGTTCAATTTCTTTATTTTTAATGCTTGAGGAAATAGAGGTGCATGTGACAAGTCATTATCCTTAATGGCAGGTAATGGTTTATTAAGATCTTCCTTACCCTCTGATTCTGATTTATTTTCAATTTCATGAGGTTTAAAATTAGGTTTGTGGATAACTTTATCATTACGAAGAGTACTAACATATTTGACTTGGTCAATGTGTTGACTACCAGAACTACCTTCGTGAGGGTTTTATGACTCTTGGGATTTGGTTGTGGTTGTGTAGGAAACTTACCTTTCTCATGAATGGTCAAAGCACATATGATTTTGGAGAAGGTATCTTTCAGATCAATCATTGTTTTCATAGTTTGGTTATTGATGGCTTCTTGTTTCTCAATGAATGTTTGCAAGGTATCCTCAAGGGTTTTCCTAGGTGATGGGGCATATGGTGCATAATTATAGGAGTTTTGGAAATTCTGATGTACTTGGGGAGGTTGTTGTGATGGTTGTGTTTGGTTATCATTCCTCCAACTGAAGTTTGGATGGTTTCTCCAACCAGAATTGTAGGTTTGGGAGTATGGGTTTGGATTTGGTCTATAGAAGGTGTTTATGGAACTGACTTGGTCATTGAGACATTCTTGCAGGGCTGGCAAAGTTGGGCAAACTTGTGTGACATGTTAATTTGAATTACAAATTTGACATGTGACTTCTTGAACTGACTTGACATGATCACTCTTCCTTATTTCTAATGCCTCAACTTTTTATGCTAGAGATGCATACTTAATAGAAAGGTCATGGTCTTCCCTAAGGTTAAACATACCTTTACTAGATGGCTGTGGTTTTACAGACGACTCATAAGTGCCAACTGTGCCCCAATGTTGTGCATTCTCTGTTATGTTTTATAGGTAATCTAATGCGTCTTCGAGACTTTTGTCCCTAAACTCACCATTACACATCATTTCCACTACTTGTCTACCTTGGGGTGTTAACCCCTAGTAGAAATAGGCAACCAGCCTCCATGTTTCAAACCCGTGATGTGGATAAATATTTAACATCTCTTTGAATCTCTCCCAACATTGGTAAAGTGTTTCCCCCGACCCTTGTGTGAAAGTTGTGATTCTCATCTTAAAGGAGTTTGTCCTCTGAGGGGGAAATAATTTTTTTAGAAACAGTTCTTGCAAATCATCCTATGTTCTAATGTATCCCAACCTAAGGTTTTGCAGCCAAATTTTAGCTTTATCCTTTAAAGAAAAAGGAAAAACTTAATTCGAATTATGTTCATGCTATAATTTTGATCTGTGCAAGTATTACATACCTCTTCGAATTCCTTCAAGTACTGATCAGGATTTTCTGATTCAAGATCGTGGAATGTGGGTAAAAGTTGGATGATACTTGGTTTGAAATTGAAACGTGATACATATGGAGGGAAAGCAATGCAAGATGGTGATCCCGTCCTGGTAGGATTCATGAATTCTATGAGTATCCTTGGATGATTATGATCGCCATGCTGAGACTCATTTTCTTCCTCATCTATTGGATTTTCAATTCGGACAGGTGGATTGGCCATTCTAACTGAGGATGAAAGTGATGGAGAATCTCTGTTTAATCTTCCGCTGGATGATCGAGACCAGTATCTCATGAAACTTAAACAAAAACAAATACAATATTTACAAAAAGGAAATAAATGACAAGATTTAAAAAAACTACAAAAGAAAAATAAAATAAAATAAGAATGAAAATAAAATAAAAAAAAGAAAAATTATTCGGTCCTCAACCACAGACAAAGATAGCAAAGCCCAAGAGGGCTTCTGAAGACAAATGCCATCATTACAGCAAAGTCGGGCACTGGAAAAGGAACTGTCCTGACTACATTGCCCAGCTGAGGAGGGAGAGAGCATCTACATCAGGTACATTTATTTTTCCAGTTATTGATATATCTTTGACTTGTGAAGCCGTTACATCCAGCTGGATTTTAAATTTTGCTTGTCCTGTTCACATTTGCAATTCGTTGCAGGTGCTGAAGGAAAGTAGGAAACTGAAGCCTGGAGAGATGCAGTTTCGATTTGGGAGTGGAGACTCTATGGATGCAGATGGACAGTTTTGTTATATGACTGTTATTTTGTACCAGGATGTATAACTAATATTATATCTCTTTTTGTATTAGATACAGAAGGTTATCGTATTAATATTAAGAAATGTTCTTTGTATTTATATGATAAACGTAATATTCAGATCCTTTGTTGTCTAAACCAGCATGGTCATTATACATTGCAAACTTCTAAAGATATTTTAAATACTGGCGTAAATAAACATAGTTTACCTGTTATTAATAATACTGAGCTTTGGCATATGCGGCTATGTCATATAACGTTAAACGTCTTACCCAATTAGTTAGGAATGGTTTGATACCAGATCTCACCATTGAATCCTATCCAACCTGTGAATCATGTATTCATGGTAAGATGACCAAAGCCCCATTTTCTGGTATTGGACAGCGCGCCACTAACTTACTAGAACTCGTACCTTCTGATGTATGTGGTCTACTAATTCAAACTACTCACAGTGGTTATTCGTACTTTGTTATCTTTACCGATGATCTATCATGGTACGATTATGTCTATTTGATGCGACATAAATAAGAAACCTTTGAAAAGTTCAAAGAGTTCCGAAATGAAGTAGAAAAAAAAACTGGTCAATATATTAAATGTCTTCGATCCGATCGAGGCGGCGAATAAATGAGCAGTGAGTTCATTGATTATATGAAGGAGAATGAGATTCTCGCTCAATATACTACTCCAGCTACTCCACAGCACAATGGAATTTCTGAGAGGAGAAATCGGACTTTATTGGATATGGTCCGATCAATATTGAGTTTCACAAATTTTTCCTATTACTTATGGGGCTACTCTCTTTTAACAGCTGCACATATTTTGAATAAGATTCCTTCAAAAGCTGTTCATACGACTCCGTATGAGATATGGACCGGTAGGAGACCAAATCTTAGTTACATTAAGGTTTGGGGTTGTCCTGCCTATGTTAGGGTGACTTAGTAAGATAAGTTTTCGCCTCGAGGGTAAAAGTTTAGGTTTGTTGGATATCCTTCGAAAATGATGGGATATTTGTTCTATGATACCAAGCATCGAAATGTGTTCGTAGCTCGCTTCGCAAGATTTCTAGAAGTAGAATTCTTCTCAGAAGGTGGTAATTATAGACAGGTTGAACTTGATGAAGTCCAACCTGAAAACAACGAACCAACGGAGGAACCTGAAGTTCAAGTAGATGAATAACCTTCAACACACACACTCCGTAGGTCACAAAGGGTATCTAGACCTCCTGAACGCTTGTATTTGATACAAGAAAAAAGTCTAGATGTTCTCTTAGTTGAAGAGATTGATCCTTTTACCTATAGAGAATCGACGTTGGACATCGACTCCGTGAAATGGCAAAGTCCATGAAATCCAAGTTAGACTCAATGCATGAGAATCAAGTTTGGGACTTGGTTCCGCATCCCGAAGGAAGTGTTCCTATCGATTGTAAATGGGTTTATAAAAGGAAGTGCGGGCTTGACGGTAATGTTGAAACTTACAAGGCCCGAATGGTAGCAAAAGATTACACGCAGCGACCTGGCGTCGACTACGATGAAACTTTTTCACCAGTAGCAATGCTTAAGTCTATTAGGATTTTGCTTTCTATAGCTGCATATCATGACTACGAGATTTGGCAAATGGATGTCAAAACGGATTTTCTAAATGGATTTCTTGATGAAGAAATCTATATGGAACAGCTGGAAGGTTTTACGTCCAGCAAAAACTCGGGTATGGTATGTAAGCTTAAGAAGTCCATTTATGGACTTAAACAAGCTTCACGAAGTTGGAATCTTTGATTCGACGAGATTATTAGATCGTCTGGTTTTCTCAAGAATTCGGAAGAATCCTGTGTGTATCAGAAGGCCAGTGGAAGCATGGTCGTATTTTTAGTCCTCTATGTTGATGACATCCTAATCATTGGGAATGATATAGGAATGTTACAAAGCGTCAACGCATATCTCTGTAAGAATTTCTCAATGAAGGACCTGGGAGAAGCTTCATATATTTTAGGCATAAGAATCTATAGAGATAGAGAGAGGAGGCTGATTGGGTTATCTCAATCAACGTGTATAGATAAGATCTTGGAATGGTACAATTTTGGTAACTGTAAGACAGCAAATATACCATTCAGATATGGGATTCATCTTTCAAAGAAGATGAGTCCACAAACAGAAGATGAGAAGGTTAGAATGTCTAACCAACCTTATGCTTCGTGTTTGGGTAGCATAATGTATGACATGTTATGTGTTAGGCCTGATATCAGTTTCGCTGTTAGCGTAAGCAGTCGATATCAGTCCAATCCGGGTAATGACCATTGGATGGCCGTTAAACATATCCTGAAGTATCTTAAAGGTACTAAGGATAAGTTGATAATTTATAAAGGAGGTGAACTATAAGTTAACGGGTATACGAATTTCGATTTCCAATCGGATCCCGATGATAGAAAGTCTACATCTGAATTCGTCTTTACCCTTAACAGATGTGCAGTTTGCTTGAAGAGTTCCAAACAGGGATCAACAACAGATTCCACCACAAAGGCGGAATACATTGCAGCTTCTGAAGCTGCAAAGGAAGCTGTTTGGATTAGGAACTCTATCACAGAATTGGGAGTTGTCCCAAGTATCGAGAATACATTCTGTTATACTGTGATAATAATGGAGCCATTGCGCAAGCAAAGGAACCGAGGGCGCATCAGATGTCGAAGCATGTGGAACGAAAATACCACATCATTCGAGAGATTATGTCGTGAGGGGATATTGTCCTGTGCAAGGTACCGAGTGAAGATAATGTAGCAGACCCGCTGACGAAGGTCATACCTCCGAAATTGTTTGATAAACACGTGGAGTCGATGAGTATTAGATACAATCGATTTTGGCACTAGAGCAAGTGGTAGTTTTTGTTGGGGTTGGTGCTCAGAGCGCCAATTCCCGTTTGTATTTCCTTGAACATACTTTTGTAAACATTTTATTTTGAATAATACAAGCACTTTCTATAATATTATATATCTTTTAATATGGTAAAGACGTAATAGACCTTAGGATGATTAGTTATGATACTGTTGCAAAAACGTCGCAACTGACATTGAGTTGTATCATGACGTTGTCATTCTTCGACAGTTTCTGGTCAAGGTTTACACTACTTGGTCAGTAAAGTAAACCTGTTGAGATCAGTATATGTCGTATACTGGAATATATGATTCCAATGATTTCTCAATGAACCATGAGGCTTGGAGACTCGTATAGACGTGTAGGTGTTTATAGCGGATAAACACTGAACGACTCACCGAAGATTCTTAATGGATGGTACACTAATGTCAATAAGAATCTTCTCGGGTTGAGTAGCATTTGTGATTCTTCGACTTGAGATGCCACTGTGGGCACATGAGACATCTTCTACACTTAGGTGACAGTCACATCACTGATCTATTAAGATCAAATCTCTGCATGTTTGTTGAGTGTAGATAGATCCTCAGGGTGTCCTGTGTGTATCGAAATAGGATAAGTCAGTTCTGTGTACAGAGCATAGGTAGTCCATATACAATTAGCAATCAGATAAAAACATGGGCCCGTGGTACACTTTAGAAGTCAGTTCTGAGTGTTCTCTTTTTGAGATTGCTAATAGAGACGTCGACGGGATTGTCCTTACAGAGATTTGACGTTCACATCTATACTTCTGGGATATATCCGGATACCTGTGACAGAGGAATTATACATTTGTAATGACCTCGACCTGTATGATTCAGTGTGTTTATCTGTGTTCGTCATAATTCACGAGTGGGTGACTTATGGACACAAAATTGGATTTTGTGACGGATATACCAGAATCTAGAGAGTCTCACTAATGAAATATACTCGTAGAGCACTGGGACAACTTTTATGAATAATGTTGATTATTTGTAAATCATTTAAAGGTTAAATGAAAGATACATGCTTTTGAGGCCGAACCGACATTTCATAATTAATGTGTATTTGTATTTAATATTTGATATTATTAAATACACATTAATTAATTGTCAAATTATGATATTTGACATATATCATTAATATATGTATTTGTAATATTTAATGTAAATATTATACATATATTTAGATATTTATATTTAATTAATTATTTAATTATTTATTTGTTAAATGATTAAAGTAATTACAAATATAAAATATCTAATTTGATATTTGGATTAGGAAATATCTAAAGGAATAATTTGTTGACTTTTTCATTAAATGATAAAGTAAAAGAAATAGATATTTTTCATTTAATTTGATTAAACAAAATGAAATATTTTTATTCTTTTATTTTTTCCCTCTTATTCGGCCAACTTGATAAATGTCTAAGGGTTAGATATTTTTCATTAAGCAAAATCTTATCCAAAACAACATTAAAAGAAAACAAAGAAACTTGAGAGAAAGAAGAGAAAAACAAAGACAAAAATCAAAGAAAGCTTAGAATTTAGTAAGTATTTCCAACTTGCCATTAGAGAGAAAATTGTTCCTCTTGTTGTTGGCTATATCTTGTGATGTTCTTAAGTTTATCTATTCTTTATTATTTGTGTTTTTTGATGGATGGAAGTGTTGGGGTTGGTGCTCAGAGCGCCAATCCGGACCGTATTTATGTCTGATTCATGAATACGATCAATTCATTTTTCCATAATATTACTTATTTATGGTTGCACCTCTTGTTTTTATATACGTATTCGATCTGATTACGATTAGATTGAAACTAAATGTGGTTTAGTGATATGTATATATTAGACAAAGGTCTGATAATATAAAAATGCAGTACACAGTTACAAAGTTAGTTCGTAATTGACATTAGGAAGTGTCACTGCTAAATGTATATTATCAAATATAGTTCCTGCTCAAGATTTACTAACACGGGCCGATTAGTGAAATCCGTTGAGACCAGTACATGTCGTATATCGAGACTTGGTCCGATGGTTTATCCCAATGCACCATGAGTCTAGGGAGACTCGTATAGACGTGTAGATGTTTATAGTGGATAAAAACTGAAAGACTCACCGAAGATTCTTAATCGATAGTACACCAACGTCAATAAGAATCTTCTCGGGTTGAGTAGCATAATGGTCTTTCGACTTGAGATACCACTGTGGATGTATGAGACATCTTCCACACTTAGATGGCAGTCACATCACCGATATATTTAGATCAGACCTCCGCTTATTCGTTGGGTGTGGACCGATCCTCAGGATATCCTGTGTGTATCAAGATAGGATATGTTAGTTCTATGTACAGAGCATAGGTAGTCCATATATGATTAGCAATCAGTTAAATCTGTGGCCACAGTATACCTCAGAAGTGAGTTCCAAATGTTATTTAGAGATTGCTAATAGATACGTCGACGAGATAATACCTATAGAGATTTGACATTTACATCTATATCTCTGGTATTATCCGGATACCTGTGACGGAGGGATTATATGTATGCAATGACCTCGACCTGTATGATTCAGCTAGTTTATCTGTGGTCGTCATAATTTACGGGTGGGTAAATTATGCACACGAAATTGGATTTTGTGTCGGACCTGATCTGGTCGGATCTCGTCTGGTCTGCCATGGTCTGGTCGGATCTCGTCTGGTCTGCCATGGTCTGGTCGGACCACATCTGGTCGACCCTCGTCTTGTCGGACCTAGTCTGGTCGGATCTCGTCTGGTCGGCCCTGATCTGGTCGGATCTCGTCTGGTCGGACCTGGTCTGGTCGGATCTCGTCTGGTCGGCCCTGGTCTGGTCGGACCTCGTCTGGTCGGCCCTCATATGGTCGTCTATAGTCTGGTCGGACCTAGTCTGGTCGGATCATGACCTCATGTGGTCGGAATGACCTCATGTGGTCGGATCGTGACCTCATGTGGTCGGACCATGGCTTCATGTGCTCGGACCATGGGCCTTTTGTGGTCGGATTATTACTTCATCTCATCGGATCATGCATGTGAGGAATGTTTTTGGGTTTAGGTGAAATCTGAATAGATTATTCATATTAGATATTGAATAATTTATTCGGTATTTTGAAAAAGTTTTTGAAATACGATTTCTGCCCGGACCCGCGTTTCCGCTGCCACTGACCCGAAGGACTAAAAACCCTTACATGAAGTTTGAGGATAGGGTTAAGCATGTATAAAGATCATAGAATACTTTTAAGGAGTTAATTAGCATTCTTTTGGTCATTTGATAAATTAGTTGTCATTCTAGAGTTGTTGAGCCACTCCTAAATAAGCTAGAATTGTTCTATAGTTATTTCATTGTGGTGAGACTTGATTGGTGTGGTAGAAACTTGATTGAAGGGTTGGATTTAATTAATTTGTCCAATTTGATGAAATTGAGAAATTAGGGTTTATAACCATCTCCAAATTTGGGGCTTTTCATATATGTAGTGTATTATGATGTGTATATGATTCATATGAATTATTGGGTTGATTGGATTTGATCTTGATATGTTTTGAACATTAAAAGACCAAAATGCACAATTTTGCCCAATAAGGGCCTCACGGCAATTACACAAATTTTTGGGGTCTTTGTTGCAATTTGTATTTTGATATGTAAGACATGTTAAAATCATCTTAGAACTGATTTAGAATCATTAAAATTGTATTTGACAATTTTAGGACTAAAATGATCAATTTATAAAGTTATGGGGCAATTCGATAATTACCAAGAAATATGATCTATTGTGTAATTTTTCAGAATTTAAGAATTGGATAATTAAATAAATAATTTTATTTAATTGATCTAAGAAAAATTTTAAAATCGGAAAATTTTGATTTTCTACTATTCCGCTGCGTTACCGGATTTCCACCATAAAACCCATTCAGTACACTGTTAGAACACCCTATTAAATTTATGCCCTCCAAAATCCAAATGTCAAGTCCATTTTTCTAGATATGCATCTAAATTATTATTTCACCTACATAAAAGATAAAAATCAAAATTAACATAAATATAATTATTATTTGACGATTGTGCTAAATTAAGAGGATTAATGAAACCATAAGTGTAAAATAATATATTATTCTCTTAATAAATATGCACTTTTTAGTCTCAATCACATCGCGAGGAACACTCTGAGATAAGTGGATATACGGTTACTTAACTCTATTTTAACAATATTTAATTATTAATAGCTCTCCTCTATATGATTCACCTCCGAATTGGAGCTTTTTTAATGGAAATGGTTCTTTCGTGCTATCGGAGAGGGGTCGAACCCTTAACTTATTTTATTATATTGTACAAAAATTGATTCTATTTATGTTATGTAATATTAGAAAGAAAGAGGTGGCCGTTCTATTATTGGGACCAAATGAGTGACTATTATATTGATTCTTATTTGAGGGATTGATTTTGAATGCTTTCTGATTTCCCCCGGATTACCTCCACTCCCTTGATTTGGAGTCAAGAGCCCATGTTCTTAGTTGAAGCTCTTTGGTTACGCCGCGCTTCCCTCTCCTTTGGTCAAGGTTGGCAGAAAACTGAAGAGTAACATAATACACATTTAATATTTTTTCGTCTGCAACATAGCATTAAGGGAGAGGTGTTGCAGCCCCTCCCAATACCAGATTTTTTCCAAGTCACTCACTACACTTCAAATAAAGGTTGGATGAACGATGTTGTCCGATAGTGCTATTAAAATATTCAATTATATAAATTATGTAAATTTTCATAATTTTCATCTAACACGGAATCTTAAAAAATATGAACGCATGGTAGACATCTAGACACAGAACCTTACGTAGGGCAATCAGTCTTTGGCAGATGGGGATCTTTCGCGTCAGGTTTTCAAAACACCACCTCTTACAACGTCGGGCTTGGCACTCATCGAAAGGCGGCAAAGGCTACTTCTCGAACATCCAACTCCCTAGATGAGGTCATTGTCTTGAGAGAGCAGATAAAGCTGACTCAAGATAAACTGGAGATGCATAATGAAAAGATAAGGAGGCAGAAGTAGGAGCACGATCGGGAAATGGTGACTTTGCGAGCGCTTGTGGAGAAATCGCTTGCTCATAGTAGTGTTGTAGGATCGACCTCCATTGTTCCTTCAGGCCGACAAATACAGCACCTACCTTTACCAATCGTCCTACATGATTTTTTTAATGTAATAAAACTTTTATTTTATATATATAACAATTATTTTAATTTCATTTTTTAAAATTTTAAAAAATAAAATATATTTAAAATATATATGTAATTACTGAGTAATTACATATATATTTTAATAATATTTTATTTTTTAAAATTTTTTACCGTCGCCAAAGAAGCGACGCTAAATGTTTTATTTTAACATCGATAAGGCAATTTTGACGCTAAATATATTAGACTTTGAGTGACGCCACATATTTTCATTGCTAAAGGTAATTGTATTTAGCGTCGTCTATATTTATCAACGCTGAATTGTAAAATTTATGCATCGTTTTGTTATGGATTTTGACAAAAAAAAATGACAACGCGTAAATATTTAGCGTCGTCTGATGATTTTTGATGCTAAAATCTTTCCTTGATCAGACTTTAGCATCCATTATCTATTTCACTTTTTTCGACGTAAAAAATTTTAGCGTCGATTTTTGCCTCTTTTAGCATCAATCTTTGGAGACGCTAAAAAACTGAATTCTAATAATGACTCTACTAAACGCACCCTTCGTATAATTTTATTTCTCTGAAGTCGAATGTGACATGCACGCCTGTGAGTTTTTTTTGGCATTTTTTTTTATACATTTTCTTGTTGAGAGAGAATCAAGGCAAGACGTAAAAGGATATGTTTTTTTTTTTTAAGCTTTTGGCCATTGGTACTCAAAAATAAATATCTCTTAAATTATAAAGAATCTAATCAAAATATTACATATTATTAACTCATAAATGATAAGAATTCAAAATAGTATTTGTTATAACTAATTGAAATTATGTGCGTTGATGAGCGATCAATACATTTATATTTACCGCATCTTTATTTTGCATTTTATGGATTATTTCAAACTTTATAAGTATTTTGATGTGTTTTGAGTATATTTGTAGGTTCGGCTCATAATAAGATAAAGTCGGAGTTATAGAGCAAAAAATCGGCAAAATAGGAATGGAATCGGAAAGTCTTCCAAACCCTACAGGGCGCGTCGCGACGCATCCTTACACGTCTTGATGTGGCCGAGTATATTTTCGAGACAGATGCTAAAATTTATTGCGCGTCGTAACACAGGTCCATACGTGTTGCAATGCCTCGTAGAAGCATCCCGCGTCGTGACGCGATCTCGATTCCTGGTGCGTGAAGAACTCCAACTTCTTAAGAAGGAAAACTCCCATCAGCCCTCATAAAAGGACAAGTCTGTCTTAATCTTAAGGAAAGAGACTTTCGGAGACCACAAGAGAAAAAACACCTAGAGCAAGGCAAGAATCGAAGATTCAACCAATATTGAAGATTAAAACAAAAGACCTAAACACACGTTCTTTCTATCATTTTATCTTTTTCAGTTATATTTATGAATTCTCGGTTTGTAATAATGAATTTCTTATGTTTATTGAACATCATGTGTAACTAATTCATTAGTTTAGGCCTTAGGGATCCACTGCAACCCTAGGTTCTTCTTTCGCATAAGGTTTTCCAAAGTTGATTATTTACTGCTTACTTAGATTTAGAGTTAATTTTTTTTAAAAAAAATAAAAATAAAAATAAGATTTACAGTGAATTAGTTTAATCAAATCTCTTTTAAATAATTATTTGGTTTTAATAAAGTAGGTTTAATTTTGATATTAATAAAATAAATAATAAGATATCTTATATATTATTTGAGCTATACATGAACATATGTGTGTACATATATTCATTATGAAAATATATTAACGAGCTTGATATGGAGAAGACATTTGTATAAATTATTGAGCTTCTCACCATAGTACTGATCTAAATAACCTCTGATGAGCGTCAGTGAAAACAAAGTTCATTGATTTCATTGGACCAAGTAATCTATTGCTATATTTTTTAGAGTCTAAGTCAAATGATCAGCAAATAAATAACTTTTTTTCAGACAAATGATCGTACCTGGCACGTACTTGAATTTCAAGCTCATATAAGAGGAATTTGGATTTAAATTATATTAAATTTTTCATAATTTTATGTTATACGTGTTTTAATAATAATATATTGTTAAATTTGTGTTATATTTAAATTATTATTTAATGATTATCGTTCATAATAATATATAAAAATAAAAATAAAAATTAATTCAAAACTCAACCTAAAATCCAAGTTTAAAAAAGAGACTTTATAAAAAAAAGACCACAAGATCTACTCTAATTTTAATATTTAATTTTCTTACGACAACCTTTGATAGGGTTGTTTAACAAGGAAGATTTGAGTCATTGAAGTTGAGCAATTGGGTATGAATATGATATTTTCAAATCCATTTCACAATTATTTAAATGAAGCCAATTTTTTTTCATCGAATAATTCATTTCTTGTCTCTAATTCAAATGTCTCATGTTTTTTTTTTTTAACAAATATAATTTTAACTCTTTAAGACTCACATTTCTGGTCTCGAGTGTGGATTGGTGGTAAAGGGAATAAGATTTGGTTTTTAAGTCTTCGGTTCGAGTTCAGAATGTATTTTTTATAAGAGTCTAGGATAGTCATAAATTTTACCTATTCCGCTTAATTTCGGGTCAGATGATTTTACGACAGGATTTCTAATGTTTAAAAAAAAATGCTCAAATTCCAGTGATAGTTTTTTTGTTAAGATACTTAAAAATCAATTCGAGTACGCAATGGACAATTCAAATGTATATTAATTTATGTTTCTTGTCCATCTCGGAACGAAAGTAGAGTCTAAGAGACAGCTTATATCCAAGTATAAATAGGAGTTGGGGCCTTGCAGCAGGTTCATCTATATCAAAATCAAAGCAAGTGAAAAAAATGGCCAAGTCAGTTACATCTTATGCTCTTCTTTTTGCCTTCTTCATCATCTTTGTTTCCATTGGTGAGCGACTTGATGCCCTTTTGTATTTAATGTATGTTTCATTAAGCTTAATTTTATTCAAATGTTTTTCATCCGTCCAAATTTAAATTACGCCTATAATAACGTCATCTTGGTTCTTGCCAAATATTCATTACATAATGATCTTGATTTCTCGCTATGTGTATGCCACCCTCACATATTTTTTTTTTTTATAATTATTATAATATTTTTCTATAGTGTGGAGCTTCAACATAAAAATAACCTTGATCTCTAAGGATATCAAGATCAGTCTTAGCATGCCATAATGATCTTGATACTTGCCATATGTGTATTACATAATGATCCTAATCTCTCATATAAGTGCATGTCATAATAGGCTTGATTGAGAAAGATATACAGATGTCACTGATTATATATGGGGTGTGTTACAGAGATGCGAATGGCAGAAGCAAAGCAATGCGAGGAACGTGCCCAGAAATGGAGCGGTGCCTGCATCAAGTCAGGAAGCTGTAAGAATCATTGCCGCAGCAGGGAGGGTGCAGTTGACGGGGCTTGCCACTTCGACTTCCCTGGATCTGCATGCTTCTGCTACTACAATTGCTAATTCACTAAATTATATATATATATATATATATAATTGTTGCTACTTATTGTATGCATGAGTTTTTAGAAGAACAAGAGGCTACAGTAGCCACAGCTAATTGTAGCTGCTATTTAATTAAATAATATATATGTTCTTCTTTGGATTATTATTGTATTCCTGTTGTGAGATATATAATATAATTAAGCTTTATTATTAAATGTTTCACAAAGTTTATCGTTTCCTGAAATGTTGATATATACCATCCATTGTGATTTTATAAATATAGCATGCAAGCATACGTATCGTTTAAATAATATAGTGATAAAATGTCGGATATCATATCCACAGAAATTTAACATTTTCTTATCAATACTAAGACTTACCTACTTAACTTAAACTAAACTATTGGTTGAGAAAGATAATGTTCTCGCACTCCAAAATTATGTTATGAGGCTTGATTTTATGCTTTGGGATGAACTTGTACTTAAATAGGAGGCCACATGGGTGTTTCCAATTGGAAAATCGAGTTCTGGGCGAATTGGGGATGAGTTTCCCATGTCACAACGTGTCAAATACTGGCGCACGTTGTGACGCTTATGCATGGGCATCGCGATGCGCCAGTTTGTATCAAAAATAAATTTTTTGTTTGATTTTTGGTCTTGTACGCATCTCGACACGCGGCTAGCGTCGGGAAGCATATTTTAACTCTGAAAATATCCTGATATACTCTGTATCTCGATTTTCTCATCCTCGTTGATTTTGTTGAGTCGTGATGTTATTTCGACCTGCACAACGCACACAAAACATATCAATTCGCACATAAAACTCGAAATACACACAAAATATTAAGATAAAGGGGCCGAAAATATACATATACTGACCGCTCATCACACCCCCACACTTAAAATTTTGCTAGTCGTCGAGCAAAATAAATTAAAATAAAATAACCTAAGCCACTTTCGTAAGGATCACGATTGTATTTAATATATGCAACAAGTTCAGCTCATAATACCCAACCTTTTCGTAATAGGTACCAGCATTAAATTGATTCCCGACACTAGATTGCATAACGCTCTTGACTCGTAATCCACAATGGTGCAGTCTAGGGTGAACATGCCAGGATCTTTGCATTTAATTAGTTGCATTCGGCCTTTTCAATATGGCACCATGATGAGTGGTAAATCTATCATTATTTCCCACTCATTTTACCTAATATTTTGTATAGTTTCTTGAGTTTTGTGAATATTTTGATGTGTTTTGTGTTATTTTGTAGATAAATAAAGTTTCAGGACATTCTGGAGGTGATTTGGAGCAAAACTGTGAAAATTGGCAAAAGGGAAAATGGTAATTTCTCCGCGTCGCGACGCCTAACGTGCGCCGAGTTCTGCTATCATGCGTCGGGTCAACGGGTCAGATTCTGAAAAGTTGGCTTTGCTAACGTGCGCCGTGCCACGTGTCACCATCACAGAAGATTTGCTAAATTGCGCCTGCCACGTGTCATCATCCTACGATGCCGACAATCATCATCTACGCTAACGTGCGCCTGCCACGTGTCATCATCTCAGAAGATCAGCTAAAATGCGCCGCATGCCACGTGTCAAAAATCTATGGTGCCGACAGAATACGCGTGACACGTGTCACCATCTCATTGGACAGAATTATTGGCAAATCACATTCTGCAACGTGTCGTTTTTCCATTGCACCACTTTCTGCGCGTGCCACGTGTCATTTCCTGATTGTGCCGACAGACGCGTGGTCAAAGCCGCGTATGACCAAGTTACTGTAGCTGGCGTCGCGACGCGTGACCTCTTGGCGTCGCGACGCCGGAACCAGATTTTGCCTATAAATTTGGCCCTTCGTCACTTCATTTGGTGTGCTCTCCTTGGGAATTTTTCCCTGATTTTATAGGAAGCATCTATTTTTGTATATATAAATATTATTTTTAATTTATGTATTTTAATTTTCATTAATAGTAGTAATTCTTCTTCTACCTTTTTTTAATGTTTTGTAGTTAATTTTCTGATGGGGATAAGGTGAAGCTTTTATTATTTTAATTTAGATTAATCTCTCTTAAATATAATATGGAAATTATAATTCAAAATATAAAAGATTACCGCCTTAATGGCTGGTTTTATTTATTTGGCACCGCCTATATGGCTGGTCTTTAGGTGACAGATAATTACCGCATATATGGCTGGTTTATGTTCAAATATTATTACCTCATTTATGGCTGGTTGGACTTCATTTAAATCTGACTTAATAAGGAATACCGCCTACATGGCTGGTTGGTTATCACCGTTAAATTCTATATTATAGTAAGGGGGATATCTAAATTATAAATAGTAAAAGTGGATCCTCAACCCCCAGCATTTTATTTTTATTATAGGGAAGTGATGAAACACAATATCCACACTTAATAATTGATTTTCTTTTTATGGGTAATTCTTTAGGTTGTTTATTGAGTCTTAAGCTTACTGCTTCTTGTTGTCTGATCACCAATAAGATTGATTTGATAAACTTAAAATGAACTAGACATAGGGATTTTAAGTTTAGCCTTAGATTCAATAGCCCACGATCTTCCTTGAGGATAGATAACCCTTTAATAGATTTCCTTACAGGATAGACATATACCTGTCGGGCGGGGGTAGCCATAATTGGAACTTAAACTTAATGAATCCAGGTAATTTGGTTTACATAGGAATATGGTTCAATTGGGTTATACTGGGTATTTGCGTCTGACCATCGGAAGAGGCTTTTGCATATTTTTGTGTTCCAGGTTAATAAATTAATTTATTACACATAATTAAGAGAATCAATTCATCTTTATAACAATATTGTGTGGAGTCACGACCCTAGATCTTTTGAGTCTTTTTATTTATTTTCCTTAGTATTTTCTTTTGTTTATTTTATTGTTATTAAGCAATTCCACATTCAACCAACCAAAGCAATCAATTCCCTTCTCCCTATAATTAGATACCTGTAAATAAATAGATTCAATGATTAATAATAACAGTAGGAATTAAGTCCTCGTGGGATCGATATTTTTATACTACTTGAACGATACGTGCGCTTGCGTTATACGCGTGTGTTTGCACGGTCAAGTTTTTGGCGCCGTTGTCGGGGACTTATATTTCTTCAGTTGTTAATTTTGAAGCTATCTAATTTACTTGTATCTAATTTTCTTTATTTTTATCTGTAATTTTATTTATTTTGTTTTCATGTGATTAAAAAAATGGAACATTATTGGGAGATTGAAAGATCAAAAGCTTTACTATAATATACACCCCAAATCTGAGAGCAACAGTCCGGTTTTCTGAGGCCTGTTGTCCAGCCCAACAATTATCATTGGATGCCAGAACCAAGCAATGCTACATTTGCTCATCAGAACGAAATGGGGAGATGTGTAATTTGTGATGGTAACCACCCGAGCGATCAATGTATTTACCTTTCAGAGTGGCAGAATTATCAGAATCATTCAAGGTACGAAGAACCGTCATATTTTCCATCTCATCCACCATCTACCTTTGATCTTCATCAACAACCAGAACAATCAGAAAAAGATCAAATGATTGACATGCTCAAAGATGTGTTCAAGAAACGAGATGAAAAGATGGATACAATGCTTGAAACATTCCAGAATCAACTCGAAAGTATTCAGAGTCAAACAGAATCCATACAGAGAATGACAGATCAGATCAGACAATTAACAGAAAACCAGAACTACATACCTCAAGAGCCATTTCAGATAACACTGATTTAGCCTTCGAGTACCAATCATTTCACAATGACACTTCAACAGAGGAGGAGGCTAAGCAGTATCAACAACCAGAGGTATCAGTTCAGGAGTCCGAACCAGCAAAGTCTCAATTTGACTTTTATTATTCAGATTCTGACGAGGATGAAGCTGATCTATTTGTACCAACTGCACCAACAACGGAGGATCAAACTTTCAATCCTCAAAATGAAGATCTTGGAGCATGTTTTACCATGATGTTTGAAGAAGATCTATCTGAACCATCCATTCCAGTCATATCAGAGGATGAAGACCTAAAATCTGACATTTCTTTTCATCCTCAGGTTGATAATTTTGAAGCATGCATTTCACAGATGACCGATGAAGAGCTAAATGAAGAAATCCTAAAATTCATCTGTGAAGAAAAGGTGGAAGCAGAGCAAATGGAGGAGCAAATGTCTGACCTTAATAAAGATCCAGAGCATTCAGGAGAAACATCGCTGTTTGGGGGAGTACAAATCAAAGATATCAACCAGAAGCTTGACAGAATGGAATTTCCATTCCAAGTCAAGCATCATACAAGACCTCCTGATTTTATTTCTTTCTTTGCAGGAACCACTGGAACAACAAGGAGTAAAAAGGTGGCACGAGCACTAAATGAGACAAAACTTTTTTTGCCCCTTTACCATTGGAAGAGATCCTTCAAAAGCAACGCTCACGGGATTGTCTTTAATCGGACATCCAAAACGACATTGAAACCTCCTTAGCAGATGAATTTCAGTCACGTCTGGCTGAAGACGTAAAATTTAGCGCTAGCATGGAGGCAACCCATGCAATTTGTTGTAATTTCTGTTTTCATATTTTGTGTATACATGTTATAGAGTTTTTAATTTTGTGTGTTATTTTTGTAGGGAAAAGCACAAACAAAGCATTTTAAGACAGAAGGAATGGTGTTTGGCAATCAAAGATGGGAAACAATTCATTTGCGATGGCTGAGTAAGGAATGAAATCTTGAGACACATCATAATGAATTTATACTAAACGAGTGGCGTATTGCGTACACAATTCTGTTGCCTTAATTATTGCTTTGATTCACTTTTTTTGTTGTAATTATCTTTATTTTCGTAGACATGATCCAGACTTTTTGACCTTTCACGATTTCTTTTGTTGTTTAGCTAACAAACGTCCTTTGGAAGATATTAGTGTTATTATTACTCACCCTTTTTCAGGTATTATATATTCAGCCCGTCATTGCACTTTTGAAGGTATCCAGAGTTGAGAAAAAAAAGAAATACATAAAAAATGGAAGCCACTTCAAGAAGACGAGTTGAAAACATCTGCGTGTTTTGCGGTAGTAGTGTTGGTACTAAACCACAATACGTAGAAGCGGCACAGGAATTGGGTCGAGTCTTAGTTGCAAGGAATATGCACTTAATATATGGCGGAGGAAATCTTGGACTTATGGGAATCGTTTCAAAAGCTGTACAGGAAGGAGGCAGTCATGTTTTGGGAATCATCCCAAAACCCTTGGCAGAGGCAAATCTTATTGGATCATCAAACGGAGAGGAACTGATCGTGCCAGGTATGTCTGAACGACTGGTAGAAATGATTAACCGTGCTGATGCTTTTATCGCTTTGCCAGGTGGCTTGGGCACATTGGAGGAAATTTTTATAGTTTTATCTTGGGTGAACCTGAACATACACCAGAAACCGCTTGGACTACTCAACGTTGATGGATTTTATGATTTTCTTTGTGTGTTTCTTGATGATGCTCAGAGAAATGGGTTCGTGTCAAAACCTATGAAAGAACTCTTCACTGCCAGAACTGCTCCGGATCTAATAGACCAACTCATAGCCTATGAACCACAAGTTGACCCTATCCTTTCAAAGATAAATTGGTCTGAGGACGATCGTGGTAAGAGGCGTCGAATTAATCTGGATCTTAACCTTTAATTTCCTGTAGATTTCAGCTAACCAGGTACGACCTTCTTAACTCTCCTTTTACTGTTTAAGACATTGGGGACAATGTCTCATTTAGGTTTTGGGGAGGGAATTAGTTGATCAGTATCTTGTTTTTAGTTTGTTTGTTATTTTTATTTTTAGTCCTAAATTTTTCGAAAAATACAAAAAAAAATTGAAAAATTTTCAAAAATTATAAAAATATTTTGTGTTTTGTGTTTTTGTTTTGACTAAAAGGGTGAAATTGGTGAGAGATAGCTGAGTAAGGAGTTTCCACTCCTGAGACGTATCTCAAACCTATTTTCGAAATAAGTTAATTTTTATTTATTTCCTTTTGAATTATTTAATTTGTAAATTCTCCATAATACTGACTAAAATGAATCTTCATATGCTCAGTTGGCAGGTATTATTAATATGCATAGTAACATACGGACATGAGCTGTAATTGAAAAGTTTGTAATATTCAGTGCTATTGTTTAATTGGAGGAAGCATCTCAAAAAGTAATGGAATAAAAAAAAACGTCTGAGATCCGAGTTATTAAGTCTGTAAGGGTGTTTTAACACCTAGTGCCCTAAAACCAACTGGTTTGGGAGTCACTGGCCCAACACTCGTTACATGGATCAAAGATGCTGCAAAAATATATATATCTGAAGTCTGAGTAATTAAGTCCGTAGGGGTGTCTTAACACCTGGTACCCTAAAGCCAACTGGTTTGGGAGCCACCGACCCAACACTCGTTACATAGACGGAAGATATTGTATATAAATAAAAAATAGAGAAAAATCAAAGAAAAAAATATGAAAAATTATTCCATTGCTACAAAAAAGGTGTGAAATCTGATAGAACTTTAGGACAAAAATATTACTCTCTTATCAACTGCACTTATGACTGTTGTGGGCAAAAATGAGTTGATTAATATTTTGCTGGCTGTGTACATGGAAAATGGTAAATATAATCGGAGAATTTACTTATTCAGTAATTTAGAAAGAAACAAAACAACTAATAACTTGGAATAGAAATTTCACCTGATTAGTCACTAACTTCTTTATTCTCTTTTCGCTTGTCTTTTTGCTTTTGTGTGCATTAGTTTTACTACTTTTTTACTTTTGTAAAATGTTTGTGGGTATCATTGCCGTAAACCCTCACGAGACTACAACTCGTCCACTAGGGACACCTAGGGGTTTAAAGGCTTGTTGCATACGCTAAATGCAACCGTGATCCCTACGAAAGTGGCTTAGTTAAATTTTATTATGTTATGTTATTTTATGTTTTGCTCGAGGACTAGCAAAATGTTAGGTTTGGGGGTGTGATGAGTGGAAAATCTATCACTATTTCCCACTCATTTTACCTAATATTTTGTATAGTTTCTTGAGTTTTGTGAATATTTTGATGTGTTTTCTGTTATTTTGTAGATAAATAAAGTTTCAGGACATTCTGGAGGTGATCTGGAGCAAAACTGTGAAAATTGGCAAAAGGGAAAATGGTAATTTCTCCGCGTCGCGACGCGCTAACCCATGGCGTCGCGACGCCTAACGTGCGCCGAGTTCTGCTATCATGCGCCGGGTCAACTGGTCAGATTATGAAAAGTTGTCTTTGCTAACGTGCGCCGTGCCACGTGTCACCATCACAGAAGATTTGCTAAATTGTGCCTGCCACGTGTCATCATCCTACGATGCCGACAATCATCATATATGCTAACGTACGCCTGCCACGTGTCATCATCTCAGAAGATCAGCTAAAATGCGCCGCATGCCACGTGTCAAAAATCTATGGTGCCGACAGAATATGCGTGACACGTGTCACCTTCTCATTGGACGGAATTATTGGCAAATCATATTCTGCCATGTGTCGCTTTTCCATTGCACCACTTTCTGCGCGTGCCATGTGTCATTTCCTGATTGTACTGACAGACGCGTGGTCAAAGCCGTGTATTACTAAGTTACTGTAGCTGTCGTCGCGAAGCGTGACCTCTTGGCGTCGCGACGCCGGAACCAGATTTTGCCTATAAATTCGGCTCTTCGTCACTTCATTTGGTGTGCTCTCCTTGGGAATTTTTCCCTGATTTTATAGAAAGCATCTATTTTTGTATATATAAATATTATTTTTAATTTATGTATTTTAATTTTCATTAATAGTAGTAATTCTTCTTCTACCTTTCTTTAATGTTTTGTAGTTAATTTTCTGCTGGGGATAAGGTGAAGCTTTTATTTTTTTAATTTAGATTAATCTCCCTTAAATATAATATGGAAATTATAATTCAAAATATAAAAGATTACCGCCTTAATGGCTGATTTTATTTATTTGGCACCGCCTATATGGCTGGTCTTTAGGTGACAGATAATTACCGCATATATGGCTGGTTTATGTTCAAATATTATTACCGCCTTTATGGCTGGTTGGACTTCATTTAAATCTGACTTAATAAGGAATACCGCCTACATGGCTGGTTGGTTATCACCATTAAATTCTATATTATAGTAAGGGAGATATCTAAATTATAAATAGTAAAAGTGGATCCTCAACCCCCAGCATTTTATTTTTATTCTAGGGAAGTGATGAAACACAATATCCACACTTAATAATTGATTTTCTTTTTATGGGTAATTCTTTAGGTTGTTTATTGAGTCTTAAGCTTAATGCTTCTTGTTGTCTGATCACCAATAAGATTGATTTGGTAAACTTAAAATGAACTAGACATAGGGATTTTAAGTTTAGCCTTAGATTCAATAGCCCACGATCTTCCTTGAGGATAGATAACCCTTAATAGATTTCCTTACAGGATAAACATATACCTGTCGGGCGGGGGAAGCCATAATTGGAACTTAAACTTCATGAATCCAGGTAATTTGGTTGACAGAAGAATATGTTTCAATTGGGTTATACTGGGTATTTGCGTTTGACCATCGGAAGAGGCTTTTGCATATTTTTGTGTTCCAGGTTAATAAATTAATTTATTACACATAATTAAGAGAATCAATTCATCTTTATAACAATATTGTGTGGAGTCACGACCCTAGATCTTTTGAGTCTTTTTATTTATTTTCCTTAGTATTTTCTTTTGTTTATTTTATTGTTATTAAGCAATTCCACATTCAACCAACCAAAGCAATCAATTCCCTTCTCCCTATAATTAGATACCTGTAAATAAATAGATTCAATAATTAATAATAACAGTAGGAATTAAGTCCTCGTGGGATCGATATTTTTATACTACTTGAACGATACGTGCGCTTGTGTTATACGCGTGTGTTTGCACCGGTCACACCACACACCTCTATGAGCCTTTCCTTTTTGACATGGTTGCTCATCAGTGAAGTTGTCACTCTTTTTGTCCCTTTTACCATATATTCCCCCAGTGGATGTTGCGATTTATATTCAAGCTAGGTAAAGCATCAAAGGAATTTATGCAATCACGAATTTCATCATCAAGTTCTTCATCAGACATTTGTGTGATGCACTCATCCTCTATCTCCTTATGGTTGAATGAGATGACATTGCATAATTCTTTTCTTGCCCTTCAATGCTTGTTATATGTGTCACTTAGGCAAGCTCTATGCGGCCTCTGACTTTGATTAATTGCAAGCTATCCGATTTGGGTTTCTAATGCTCTTATGGTTGTAGCTTGACTCTGGCATAGAGCATCGTACTTGACTTCTTGATTCTTAAGCTTGTCTGCTAGTAGTTCCTTCAAGTCTATCTTCTGCTCATACCCTTGATTGTCGTGCCACCCATGGTTGTAGCTATCTAAGTAGAGGGTGTGGTCTTGTTTGTTGTAGTTATTAACATACTTGACAGACTCGTCATGTAAAGCATATGGCTCTTCATTCTATATTTCCTAATATTCTACACTTGTAACTCTAGCATTGTTCATAGTTTGTTTACTGAGGATCTCTAAACATATACATATTTGGTCTAGTTTGGCATTCACAGCTGTATTTAGCTTTAACTTGTAAACTTTTACCTCTCGCTGGTGAATCCTTCTTTCAGTTGGCCATAGGGAGTTGTTATTTGCCATTTCCTCCAGTAGATCTCATACGAAATTCTCATCTTTGGACATTAGCGCACCTCCAGCCGTTGCGTCTACTATAGTCTTCATCATTCCATTAAGCCCATTATCGAAGGTCTGGACTTGCAGCCATTTCACAATGTTGTGATGTGGGAACTTGTGCAAAAGGTATTTATATCTCTCACAAGCCTCATATAAGGAATCCGAATCATATTGCATGAATAATGTGATGTGATTACGCAGCCTTATTGTTTTGGCGGGGGAAAATACTTGACAAGGAACTTAATGGCCAATTCTGCCCATGTGGTGATTGATCCTGCTGGTAGTGACTGGAGACATCCCTTCGTTCTATCCTTTAATGAGTGTGGGAAAACTCACAGGTGCATTGCTTCCTCTGCCACTCTGTTGAAGTTCAAAGAGCTACAGATTTCCATGAAATTGCACATGAGTCACCCCCAAATTGTACTAATTTTTAAATCATTTGAATACAGGTCTTGATGTCGCATGTATTGGCCTGAAGGGGTGGTATGACGATATAGGATATGAGCTATCAATTATTGGTATCGTCATGTCCCGAATTAGGATTGGCACTTCTACTCCTTGTCGTTTAGGCTGATTGTTGTTCATGAGGCCTGAAATCAAAATAAAAAATAAAAAGAAGAAAAAAAAGAAAAATGAAGGGTGTTCAACTAAGCAAGTAAATTGTTGTCCTAATATTAATAGAGAAAAATAAATTTAAGTCCCTGACAACGGCGCTAGAAACTTAATCGCGATTTTATAAATCTAGCACACAAGTGCACATATCGCTCAAGTAATATAGTGACAACATATCATATATCGTACCCATAGGGACTTAATAGTTTTCTTATCAATACCAAGACTAACATACTTAACTTAAACTAAACTATTGATGGAGAAAGATAGTGATTACTCTAAAATTTAATTGAAATATTAAATAAATAGCAAACAATAATTTTGGAGGTAAAACTTTATGCGCGAGAAGAACCTAGGGTTATGATTTCACTAAGCACGCAAACAATGAGTCAAGCCATTTTCCATTCAGTTGGGTTGTCGTTACTAATTATTAACCTAGAACACAATATTATTCACAAGCCTCTTTCGATGGTCATATAAATATATTCAGAATAAATCAATTAACTATATGTCTATGTTAATTAAATTAAATCGAATTCATTAAGGTCAGGTTCTAATCTTGACTATGTATTCCCTTTAGGTATATGTATATCCTGCAGGGAAATCTATTGAAAGAATGAGATCACACGCTATTATTCCCACAGCTAACCTAAATTCCCTCTGTCGAGTTCCTAAGGATTTACCAAGACTATTTTATTGTTTGTCAAATAAATAAAATATGTGTTCCAGCACAGAATGAAAAATATGTAAATAATTAATTATACATACTTGGGATTCATTACAACCCTAGATTTAATGAATAGCTACTTATAATATTCAATAAAAATAAGCTAATCATTAATATAAGGGAAAGAACGCATAAGAAAATAAAGTTAAAGAAAAAAATGGGAAGAAATAAACTGTCGTTTGTAGTCTTCAGACTCTAACTTCGGTTGATGCTCTCGTTCTTGTCTTACTCTAGGATTTCTTCTATGCTATAGGACTCCAAAATTATGTTATAAGGCTTGATTTTAGGTTTTGGGACTAACTTGTACTTAAATAGGAGGCCTTGGGGGTGTTTCCCACTGAAAAATCGAATTCTAGTGAATTGGGGATGAATTTCCTGTGCCGCGAAGTGTCAAACATTGGAGTGCATCGCGATGCCGATGCATAGGGCCGCGATTCACCAATTTGTCTCAAAAATAAATTTGAATTTTGCATTTTGTTTGATTTTTGGTTTTACGCATATCTCGACAAGCAGCTAGCAATGGGATGCGCGTTTTAACCTCAATAATATCCCGATATGCTCTGTATCTCGTTGTTCTCATCCCTCATTGATTCCATTGAGTCGTAATATTATTTCGACCTGCAAAATGCACCCAAAATATATCAATTCGCTCATAAAACTCGAAATACACATAAAATATTAAGATAGTGGGACTGGAAATATATATATTGGCCGCTCATCAACCATACAAAACTTCAAAAGAAATAAGACTATAGCCTTCATGTTTCTTATAGAAGAGGTTATGGAGTGGTTGTTTTGATATGGTTAACGAGGAAATGTAGCTTGTAAAGCTTATCATGTTTGTAAGCTTTTCAAAAATTACCACTAGTCTTTCCACTATTAGTTTTTCCTCTCTAAAAAATACGAGGGTAAACAACTCTACCTTGACTATAATTTCCTATATTATTACAATAATTTTCCCAATTGTTATTTTTGAAATTCATGGGCTTAACTCAACCTAAAAGCTAGCTTGAGAGTTGGGGTTGCCCAATACTTATATTTTGAGTTTAATTATTCATCTCAACCGATATGGGATATTTTTCTCAATACTCTCTCTCACGTGCAGGTTGTTTTTTTACCTAGTCCATATCACGTGAATAGGTAGCATAGACCCACTCGTGCATGAACTTGGCTCTGATACTATGTTGAAATTCATGGGCCTAACTCAACCCAAAAGCTAGCTTTAGAGTTGAAAGTTATCCAATACTTATATTTTGAGTTTAATCATTCATATTAGCTGATGTAGGATATATTACTTGTTGTTAGATATGTGTTATTTATCAATTTTAACATGCATTATTAGGTTTAATCTTTCATTAATATGCAATCAAAGAAATATAAATGTGAAGACTTAGAA
This sequence comes from Zanthoxylum bungeanum, assembly GCA_019454045.1. NCBI lineage: Eukaryota > Viridiplantae > Streptophyta > Magnoliopsida > Sapindales > Rutaceae > Zanthoxylum > Zanthoxylum bungeanum. The sequence goes on along the minus strand of SKCR01033367.1, from coordinate 196,740 downwards.
AAAAAACTAGAATTGTGTTGAAGAAGATGACAATCTTAAAACCAAGCCGAGTTGCCTCTGTTCTTAAGAACTTATTAGTCCCGCCTCATTGCTCTACGGATGTCTTGTGGCTAACGTTCTCCCAGGATTACTTGGTTGTTTCTTGTAGAATGGGCACTCATTTCTCCAAGAAGTTGAACAAGGATAAATGGTTGAAACTCTCTCTACACTTAGACTCTTTAGAATGAATGAATGTTCTTCATTTCTGGATTTTCTTAGATGCCTAGGAATGAACTCAAGGCCACCTTTTATAAGCATAGAAGGGTGCATTTGTGGGCACCTTTTGGTTTGGTGTGTAACCCTGATAAGGGTTATATCCCTTCCTTATGCTATTTGGAGCTTAGAGATGTGTTCTTCCAGTTGGGGTTGGTGCTCAGAGCGCCAATTCCCGGTTGTATTTCTGTTAAATACTTCTGTAAAATATTATTATTATGAATAATATATGCAGTTTCTATAATATAATCTATCTTACTATATGGTAAAGACGTAATGACCCTAGAATGATTAGTCATGATACAGTTGCAAAAGCGTCGCAACGGACATTGAGTAGTATCATGACGTTGTCATTCTCAGACAGTTCCTGGTCAAGGTTTACACTACTTGGTCAGTATAGTAAACCCGTTGAGACCGGTACATGTCGTATACTGGAATATATGATTCCAATGGTTTCTCAATGAACCATTAGTCTTGGAGACTAGTATAGACGTGTAGGTGTTTATAGCGGATAAACACTGAACGACTCACCGAAGATTCTTAATGGATGGTACACCAGCGTCAATAAGAATCTTCTTGGGTTGAGTAGCACTTGTGATTCTTAGACTTGAGATGCCATTGTGGGCACATGAGACATCTTCTACACTTAGACGGCAGTCACGTCACCGGTCTATTTAGATTAGACCTCCGCCTGTTCGTTGAGTGTAGATTGATCCTCAGGGTGTCCTATGTGTATCAAGATAGGATCCGTCAGTTCTGTGTATCAGAGCATTGGTAGTTCATATGATTAGCAATCAGATAAAACCATGGGCCCGTGGTAAAGTTTAGAAGCTAGTTCTAAACATTCTTTTAGAGATTGCTAATGGAATAGTCGACTGGATAATCCCGATAGAGATTTGACGTTTACATCTATATCTCTAGGATTTATCCGGATACCTGTGACGGAGGAATTATACATTTGCAATGACCTCGACCTGTATGGTTCAGCGAGATTATCCGTGATCGTCATAATCTACGGGTGGATAGATTATGGACACGAAATTAGATTTCGTGACAGATATACCTGAATCTAGAGAGTCTCAATAATGAAACATACTCGTAGAGAGTCTCAATAATTTAAATACACATTAATTAATAGTCAAAATGAGTTATTTGACTTTTATCCTAAATGAATATATTTTTTTAATATTTAATGTAAATATTATACATATATTTAATATATTTGTATTTGATTAATTAATTAATTATTTAATTGTTAAATGATTAAATTAATTAAAATATAAATATCTTATGTTAGGATATTTGAAGTAAATGACATTAGTTGCAATTGTTGACTTAAATAAATATCCATAAAGTGTTTTAGATATTTGTCAAGTTGATTAAATGATTTTGAAATGAATTTGAAATGAAAAATTTGGTATATACATGGACATTGAATTCGGCCAAGGCTATTCTTTGAACAATATATATTGTTTTCATTTGCTTTTCATTTGGTTAACCTAATACATTTCACAAAACATAAATTTCACAAAAGGAAGTCAAAGGAGCCTAAAGAAAAAGAAAGAAAAACATCAAAAGCTTGGATTTTTAGTAAGTTTCTTGAACTTGCTATTAGTAAGGAATTTGTTCCTTAGGTTCTAGGCTTTAATATATGATATTCTTAGGATGTTTCTTTCTTTGTTCCTTGTGGTTTTTGTTGATGGAAGTTTTGGTGAAGTGTGAAGCATGTGTAATGAAGGAAGTGTTGTGACTATTGTAGTTATAAACATTCTTTTAAGGTTTTGGAAACCATGTTGCTAATCTAGAGTTGTTGACCCACTATTAAATGACCTAGATTTGATCTTGAGTTGTTTCATTGTGTTGAGACTTGGATTGGATGGAAGAATGATGATTGAAACAATTGATTTAACTAATTTGGTCTAATTTGTCCAATTTGATGAAATTGAAAAATTAGGGTTCATAACCAATTCCAAATTTGGGGCTTTTCATATATGTTGTGTATTTGGATGTGTATATGATGCATATAAAGTTTCATGTTGATTGGATTACATTTGGATGTGTTTTGAAGCATGAAATGACCAAATGGACAAAATGCCCACCTTAGGTGACATTCGGCCAAATGAATAGAATTTGGGGATTTTGGTGCTTTTGGTGTTTTGATGTTTTGAACATCATAATTTCATCTTAGAAATGATTTAGAATCATTCAAAATTGATTAGATCAATTTCGGACTAAAATGGACAAAAATACAAAGTAAGGGTATTTCGGTAAATTCACTTAAATATGATTTATTGAATTTATTTTCATAATTTGATTATTGGAATGTTAAATAAATATGTTTATTTAATTAATCCGAGAAAAATTTTTGAAATCTGAAAATACGATTTTCACCGCTTCCGATGCGTTATCGGATTCACCCCCTAAAAACCCCTACAAAATGGTATCAGAGCGAGTCTGATTCTAGGCCACCTAAAATGATTAGCCTTCATTGAATCAATGTTTAATCATGTTTTCTTGACTTTATGCATGCTTATTAGGATCTAAATTGGTTAGATTTATGGTGTATGACACTTAGCGGAAAATCCCTAATTAATAAGGTTTGAATGTAATTATGTATTTGATGCATGTTATATGGTCCGTCTTGTCAATACGGTTTATGAATACTTCTTTGTGACTACATCCGAGACCGTGTCTCTGCTGTGAGGATGTAGCCGATAAAGATTTATTTATACCGGATGTATATCAGATACTAGGTAAATTCAAGTAAAAGCGGAATTCTGAACGTGCCCTAGCTGTCAGGATTACGTAAGTAACTTGAGTTTATCATTGACGAGTTTAACCTTGGTACGTCTCCTTGTGGGCCTGCCTTCGCAGCGACAATGAGAAACGGCCAGGACCGGATACTTAGGAGTCATTAGTGAATGATTGACAAATGAGTTGTCTACCTGATGAATATATGTAGGCGAGACCGTGCCTCTGCTGTGAGCCGAAATATGTTCACGGGATCCACTTTTCACTATTAGTATTTAATTTAATTATTAAGTATTTGTATTCTGTTTTGGGATTACAGTATTGCATGATTTAGTGGGAGGGGCATATTAGATTAAAAATCCATGATCTAGTTTATGCTTTTGATATTATATGAAACTGCTTTATATCTGCTAACCGTTTTTCGTGATCTATATGATAGATTGGCGATGGCGGCACAATCCACAAATCAGTTTGCGCGTATACTTGATGCGAACAAACTGAAAGGCGCTGAGAACTTTGCAGACTGGGAATTGGATTTGAGGATTGTCCTCGATTCCGAAAAGTTGGGTTATGTTCTTGAGGGTCCGTTGCCCCTTGCAGTGGGTGCGGATGCTTCGGAGGAGGAACGCCAAGTTTTTGAAACTTGGAAGGATGATGATTTAATGGTTAAATCATACATCCTTAGTTCACTGTCTCCGAAACTCAAGCAACAGTACTATGGTATGCTAGATTCCTATTGTATGATGACGCGATTGAGACATTAGTTTGAGAACCAGGAACAAGTGATTGTTCACAAAGTCGCCATGGAACTGTTCCATGCGCGTCTGGATGAGGGGCATAGTGTTAGCCCACATGTTCTTCAGATGATCGATTTGATCGATCAATTGAGGCAACATAATCTCATCTTGAATGACATTCTCGGTAGGAGTGTCATTCTTGGTTCACTGCCAGCTTCATTTCGCCAGTTCGTGATGTACTTCAACATGCACGGGACGGTCTGTACCTACCAGGAGCTACATAGGATGTTGCTCACGGCAGAAGATGACCTTAAGAAGGGAGTACCGACTCGCCCTCCTAGAACTACTTCTCTTTCGGCTTCTTCCCAAGGATGGTCCAAGGGAAAGAACAAGAAAGGCAAGAAAAAGAAGAAGGCTTTTGGTCCTCAACAACAGGCGAAGATTGCAAAGCCCAAAAGGGCTTCTGAAGACAAATGCCACCACTGCGGTAAAGTTGGGCACTGGAAAAGGAATTGTCCTGATTACATTGCCCAAGTGAGGAGAGACAGAGCTTCTACATCAGGTACTTTTATTTTTCCAGTTATTGATTTATCTTTGGCTTGTGAAGCCGTTACATCCAGCTGGATTTTAGATTCTGCTTGTCCCATTCACATTTGCAATTCGTTGCAGGTGCTGAAGGAAAGTAGGAAACTGAAGCCTGGAGAGATGCAGTTGCGGTTCGGGAGTGGAGACTCTTTGGATGCAGTTGCAGTGGGAGTATGCGAGATCTCATTGCCGAATGGGACACTTTTGTTATATGACTGTCATTTTGTACCGGGATGTGTCGCTAATATTATATCACTTTTTGTATTAGATATAGAGGCTTTTGTATTAATATTAAGAATAGTTCTGTGTATTTATATAATAAAAATAATATTCAGATCCTTTGTTGTCCAAACCAGCATGGTCATTATACATTGCAAACTTCAAAAGATATATTAAATACTGGAGTTAATAAATGTAGTTTACCTGTAATTAATAATACTGAACTTTGGCATATGAGAGTTGGTCACATTGGCGTTAAACGCCTTACCCAATTGGTTAGGAATGGTTTAATATCAGATCTTACCATTGAATCATATCCAACTTGTGAATCCTGTATTCAGGGTAAGATGACCAAAGCCCCATTTTCTGGTGTTGGACACCGCGCCACTAACTTACTGGAACTCGTACATTCTGATGTATGTGGTCCACTAAGTCAAACTGCTCACAGTGGTTATTCGTACTTCGTTACCTTTACCGATGATTTATCACAGTACGGTTATGTGTATTTGATGCGACATAAATCGGAAACCTTTGAAAAGTTCAAAGAGTTCCGAAATGAAGTAGAAAAATAAACTGGTAAATATATTAAATGCCTTCGATCAGATCAAGGCGGTGAATATATGAGTGGTGAGTTCATGGATTATATGAAAGAGAATGGGATTCTCGCTCAATATACTCCTCCAAGTACACCACAGCACAATGGTGTATCTGAAATGAGAAATCAGACTTTATTGGATATGGTCCGATCGATGTTGAGTTTCACAGATTTGCCCTATTACTTATAGGGTTACTCTCTCTTAACAGCCGCACAATGGTGTATCTGAAAGGAGAATGTTGATGTTTCTTTCTTTTTTCCTTGTGGTTTTTGTTGATGGAAGTTTTGATGAAGTGTGAAGCATGTGTAATGAAGGAAGTGTTGTGACTATTGTAGTTATAAACATTATTTTAAGGTTTTGGAAACCATGTTGCTAATCTAGAGTTGTTGACCCAATCTTAAATGACCTAGATTTTATCTTGAGTTGTTTCATTGTGTTGAGACTTGGATTGGATGGAAGAATGATGATTGAAACAATTGATTTAACTAATTTGGTCTAATTTGTCCAATTTGATGAAATTGAAAAATTAGGGTTCATGACCAATTCCAAATTTGGGGCTTTTCATATAGGTTTTGTATTTGGGTGTGTATATGATGCATATAAAGTTTCATGTTGATTGGATTACATTTGGATGTGTTTTGAAGCATGAAATGACCAAATTGACAAAATGCCCACCTTAGGTGACATTCGGCCAAATGAATAGAATTTGGGGATTTTGGTGCTTTTGGTGTTTTGATGTTTTGAACATCATAATTTCATCTTAGAAATGATTTAGAATCATTCAAAATTGATTAGATCAATTTCGGACTAAAATGGACAAAAATACAAAGTAAGGGTATTTCGGTAAATTCACTTAAATATGATTTATTGAATTTATTTTCATAATTTGATTATTGGAATGTTAAATAAATATGTTTATTTAATTAATCCGAGAAAAAGTTTTGAAATCTGAAAATACGATTTTCACGCTTCCGCTGCGTTACCGGATTCACCCCCTAAAAACCCCTACACTTCCAATTAAGAGGACATGTCCCTTCAACTTGTGTCTTTCCCATAAGATACTTTTTTAAGGGACATGTCTCTCCAACACTTATACTATATATTTAGAGAATTTACAACATTACTCAATAGTTATTGCCTCTTCCCTGATTCCAACCTTGATTTTGATTTCAATAATTTCAACCTCCTGAGTTACCTTGACATATGTAGTTGTTACCAAAGTTTCCAGTATTGTTCCAATTTCCAGAATTATTCCAAGGATTTCCTCTTCCTTGATTATTTTGAGCGCCACCTCTGTTTTCTTTTGTTTTTTTATATGTGTATATACGAGGAGGGATTATTATTAACAGGTGAATGAAAAGAATGGACAGCAGAATTGTCACCACCAGAAACAAGCTTATATAGACCATTTTCAGCAATCCCTTAGGCCAGTATTGACTTTCTCCTCTTGTCTTTGACAAAACAGACATCAGAAAAGAATTCAATTAGTATATTACTATCTCTCAACAACTTAGAGATGCTGACTAGATTCGTAGTTATTTGAGGTACATATAATACATAATAAGGAAGGAGTTGATAGTTAAATGAAGTGTGAAAGTAAGTGAAACTTGTGTGAGTTATTTTCAACCTTTTAGCCATTGCCCATAAGCAATGAGCTCTTACCATTAAAAAACTCTCCAAAATTCAGATTCTCAAGGTGATTGGTTAGGTTATTTGTAGCACCACTGTCAAGATATCACCATTCATTTGCAACACTCTCGGGTGTTGCCAAATAGGCTGCAATGTTGTCTTGTAACTGAGGCATGTTTTGTTCTGGACAGTAATCTTTGTTGAATTTGTTCTTGTATTCTGCTGCTGTGTGAAATGCCTTAAAGCATATCAGGCAAACTACACTAGAATTGGAACCACTAGCCATTCCACTATTGGATCTTCCTCTCCCAAAAGCAGAAGGGTAACCACCTCTACCTTTACTCCAATTTGATTTTATTATTACTAGAATTTGCCCAGTTGTTTTTGTATCTTCCCTGATTCCAACCTTAATTTTTTTCCAAGTATTCCAACCTTCTGAGTTACCTTAACCTCTACAGTTGTCACCAAAGTTTTAAGTACTACTCTAATTTTCAGAATTATTTCAGGGATTTCCTCTTCTTTGTTTATTTTGATGGCACCTCTGTTGAAATTATTATAACCCCATCTACTCTCAATTGCTAAAGTTATTATAACCTCCCTTATTAGGCCCATTCTTATAATTGAAAATATTATTCTCATTCCACCTCTACCTTCATAATTGTAGACTCTGATTTCGGCCAAGGTCCACAATCGAGATTATCAATTTGTAGGGCGCGAGAAAATCCTACAAAACAAATAGAACGAATAAAGAGCTTACTGCCCACTGGTGTGGTGGAGACCGTTGACACTCCGACGCTCAAGTTAGCCTAAGCACCGATCAGTGTAAAGTAAACAGGTCAAGGCTTTTTATGTACCTCAACCTTCGGTTCTATGCCGTGAGGGCGGTGTGAATCAGTCTTGTCTTGATAATAGGGGTAGTATCTTTTTTCGATCCACTTTATGTTGTCTTTCCTTCTTCTTTTATAGGTCTTGGTATCCAGTCTCTTATCTGCCCGTTGGAGTCATTATTAATGAGGCTTTGATTCGGATGTTTCATGTTCGGTAACTGACGATCTTGTCTTCTCTTCGAAACCGTCGACTTCATGGTAGTATTCATGAATGCGGATTCTCTCTTCAAATTGTAACTGGTGCCCGTTGATCTTCTTTATGTTCAACAGGCCTGGACCTTTGTGTGACATCTTCGTATGTGGGCCCAGTCTGCAGATGGGCTTCTAGTCTCGTGGTGTAATGTCGTTTTTGCCCCTAGGGTCAATTTTGGCCCAAACAGTTTGTCCCCTACTCTCTAAGTCTGGAAGTCCTTAGGCTTGGAGAGTACATTTGTATGTACCGAATGAATCAAAAAAGTCTTCCTTGACCGAACCAGATTGCTTTTAGAAAGAATCTCACTCGGCATGTCGTATGGATCCAGTGGGTGGCTCCGGACGTCCGAACCAGGTGGGAGTGAGTTAGCTTTGAATGTCTCATAGTGCGAATGAACATTATTAAGCGTGATACACATATAGTGAGAGTCCATATATAGCCATTGACATGTCGTGTAAATTGGGGATATTCTTTGTCCTGACATGGCCCGTAGGAAGTCCCTGGACGAAGTCACTCGACACTGTTGTATGGGAATAGTGAATATCTTTGCTCCGATTTGACTCGACATGAGTCATCCAGGGGTGTCCCCTGTTGATCGAACCGGGAGGTGGTCTAAGAGTGTTTTCACTCGTCATGGTCGTATGGGATGAGTGACTTCCATAACTCAGATCTGACTCGACATGAGTCATTTTGGGGGATGTCCCCTGTCGACTGAACCTTGAGGTGGTTCAGGAATGATTTCACTCGACACTGTCGTATGGGACGAGTGAATACCATAACTCAGATCTAACTCGACATGAGTCATCTGGGGGATGTCCCCTGTCGACTGAACCTTGAGGTGGTTCAGGAGTGATTTCACTCGACACTGTCGTATGGGACGAGTGAAAACCATAACTCAAATCTAACTCGACATGAGTCATCTGGGGGATGTCCCCTGTCGACTGAACCTTGAGGTGGTTCGGGAGTGATTTTACTCGACACTGTCGTATGGGACCAGTGAATACCATAACTCAGATCTAACTCGACATGAGTCATCTGGGGGATGTCCCCTGTCGACTGAACCTTGAGGTGGTTCAGGAGTGATTTCACTCGACACTGTCGTATGGGACGAGTGAATACCATAACTCAGATCTAACTCGACATGAGTCATCTGGGGGATGTCCCCTGTCGACTGAACCTTGAGGTGGTTCAGGAGTGATTTCACTCGACACTGTCGTATGGGACGAGTAAAAACCATAACTCGAATCTAACTCGACATGAGTCATCTGGGGGATGTCCCCTGTCGACTGAACCTTGAGGTGGTTCAGGAGTGATTTCACTCGACAATGTCGTATGGGACGAGTGAATACCATAACTCAAATGAGTCATCTGGGGGATGTCCCCTGTCGACTGAACCTTGAGGTGGTTCAGGAGTGATTTCACTCGACACTGTCGTATGGAATGAGTGAATACCATAACTCAAATGAGTCATCTGGGGGATGTCCCCTGTCGACTGAACCTTGAGGTGGTTCAGGAGTGATTTCACTCGACACTGTCGTATGGGACGAGTGAATACCATAACTCAAATCTGACTTGACATGAGTCATCTGGGGGATGTCCCCTGTCGACTGAACCTTGAGGTGGTTCAGGAGTGATTTCACTCGACACTGTCGTATGGGACGAGTGAATACCATAACTCAAATGAGTCATCTGGGGGATGTCCCCTGTCGACTGAACCTTGAGGTGGTTCAGGAGTGATTTCACTCGACACTGTCGTATGGGACGAGTGAATACCATAACTCAAATGAGTCATCTGGGGGATGTCCCCTGTCGACTGAACCTTGAGGTGGTTCAGGAGTGATTTCACTCGACACTGTCGTATGGGACGAGTGAATACCATAACTCAAATCTGACTCGACATGAGTCATCTGGGGGATGTCCCCTGTCGACTGAACCTTGAGGTGGTTCAAGAGTGATTTCACTCGACACTGTCGTATGGGACGAGTGAATACCATAACTCAGATCTAACTCGACATGAGTCATCTGGGGGATGTCCCCTGTCGACTGAACCTTGAGGTGGTTCAGGAATGATTTCACTCGACACTGTCGTATGGGACGAGTGAATACCATAACTTAAATCTGACTCGACATGAGTCATCTGGGGGATGTCCCATGTTCGACGTTCTCAATACCTTAATATTTTGACCTAGTTTAACTGTTATTAATTGCAAACCCTAGCGCGGATTACGAGGAGTTTTTGGCGGGAATTTTGGCGCCAAATCGAGTAGGTGTGTATAAAAGGGTTGTGGGCGTTTCATTTTTCCTTATTTGGGAAGTCGAGTAAGGAGAGCTCAAGTTTTCTCAAGGTATTCTTCATTAACTTCCTCTTGTTCTTCAATTCCTTTAAGCATTCATAGCAATATTCAAGCTGTTCTTTGGTAAATTGGCTGTTTGATCTTTGGTTTAGGTTAGTGTGTTTAGTTTAAGAATCGTGTTTGTGGTTTTTGATCTTCAAGGGGTAGATTACTAGAGAGTTTAATTGTTTATATGCTTATTGTTTGGAGAATGTCGAGTGGAGAGTCTTTAGGCAGCTTGGGCGCCAAGATAGATAGTTATGTCGAATCATCGAGTGAAACTGAGGAGGAGGTAACGTACAAAGACTGGTCGTACGAGAAATTGATTGAGAATGGTGTAGTTACCCTGGCCATGTCTCCTCGGGAGACTCCTACCGAGGCTATACCCCTAAGATCTATTCCTGCAATTGAGGAGCCGTGTGACTTTCCTTGCACCAGTGAGCCTACCAACTTATTATCCAGGAATCCTGCTAGTCGTATGACTGGGAAAATGCTGAGGGAACTCAGTTGTATGTATAGATTTCCTGACTCTCTAGAACTTCGAGTACCTTCGTCGACTGAGAGAATTGATTACAAGGTCCCGGGGTGGATGGGTTTTTACGTTCGTCCGTTTAAAGTGGGATTGAGGTTTCCTATCCCCAGACTGGTCTGGGAAGTGTTAAACCACTTTGAAATTGCTCCGTCTCAATTGATGCCAAACGCATGGAGGATCCTTTTGTCGATTGAGTGCTTAGCCTTCGAGTTGGGTGTACTCTTCGAGGTAAATGATGTTCTAGAGACATATTACTTAAAGGAGCATTTGAAAGAAAAATGGAGATATACTATGATCCTTCGACAAAGAAAGAAGCATCTAGTCATTGGATTGCCGACTAATGATAGGGGAAACTGGCAGTCCTATTACTTCTTCGCAAAGGGTGAGGGTATATTTGGTTTGACTGGGGCTGGTCGAATCCCAGAGTTTTGGTGTTTGTCGAGTGAGTGACGTTCTTTTCTAAGTTATAAGTTATAACTGTGTTTTGTGTTTTTTGAATAACCGAGGGTTTGTCGTTGCAGATCCTCTTCGAAACAAATCGTTCATCTCAACTGTTCGTTCCACCTCAAACGTCGAAGCAATTCTATCTCTGCCAGACGACGTAAGGAATTGTAAGGCCATCTTAGAGGAGAAGAGATTAAGGGCGACTCCATTGTGGAAGGAAATTTATCAGCGTGAAGGTAAAGTTCTGGCTCTCTCTAACGACGTTTTGGCCGTGATAAACTGTAGGTGGTCGATTCAAAATTTGTATGGGGTGAATAAAAAATATCGAGAGCCCTTAAAAATTGAGGAATTTTCATGCGCAGAGGAGATGATGTCTGGTCCATTCACAGTAGCTTCAATCGACGAAATGAAGAGCCGAAAAAAGTCGAGGAAACTGAAGAAGAGAGAGCTAGAGGTCGAAAGAGAAGCTGGCACCCAACATCGGGAGGTGATTTCAAGTGGGGGTGTCGTAGAAAAAGGGAAGTCGACAGACATTATCTCATCCGAGAAGAAAAGGAAGTCTGTCGCAGAGGTGGAAACTGAAGAGGACTCTGACACCCTTATTTTGAAAGTTCCAAAAGAGTCGACCGCAATTTCAGACCCTTCGAGCATCGACTCTTTCGTTGAGGGACTTCTACTCCAAGGGGATGAAGTGAGATTGGCACAAATTGGGCCGGCGGAGGCCATGAAAAAAGCCATCGCTCTAAACTACCAAGTGAGTACCATCATTCCTTTTTTTTTAAATATTTGTCGAATGGTGTTCTGATTTGAATGTCGTAGGCCCTGGAATGTAGCTTGTTCTTGCGGAAGAATGCTGAATCCAACCAAAAGAGGGTCAAGGAGCTAGAGAAGAGTTTATCAGCTGTAAAGAAGGAGTCGTCTGTATTGAAGTCTGGACTGGTTGCTTCGCAGAGAAAGGAAAAAGTTCTCGAGAAAGAGCTGAAGGAAGTGAAGGCTACCTTGAAGCTGGAAAAGGAAACCGCCGAATTAACCATTGAAGGTTACAAGGCGGGTTTCGACAATTTGAAGAAGGAGAATGAGTCGCTATTGGACCAAATGGAGGATATCGCCATTGACTCTATGATGAGGAATAGATACGACTTGATGAAAGAATTTATTGCCGGAAAACACGTTGAATGGAAGCCTGAGAAATGGATTAGTGAATATGAAAGGCGCGCCGCTGGTATCTCTTCGTCGACAGAAGAAGAGAAGATGTAGAAATAGGAACAGAGTAGAGATGAGAAAGGAGGAGGCTGAGCCAGATACAACCAATGTAGAAGCGATGTGGAAGTCGAGAAGGAAGGACACAAAGAAGAAGACGAAAATGTAGCACAAACCGTTGTCCTTTCCGAACCGGTGAATGTGGAGGGTGAAGGAGACGTTCCTGCTAGCCTACCAACAACGACCGATGCAGACGGAGCTAATGTTTGAAGTCGAATTGTTCAGCAATTATCTTGAACTTTTTGTTAAACTTGTATTTAGAATTGCTAGGATGGAACAAGGTTGTATTTTGAATCATTAGCGTTATGTATACTGAAATGACGAATGGTTTGTTTACTTCGAATGTGAAGAATGGAGCGAGAGTCCATTGGATAGTTTTATTGCAATTTGTCGAACAACTTCTACAAATGTCTTTCTCTACTAATAGAATGATAACACGAAAAAGTAGATTGGTAAATAACTAATCGTCAAAACATAAAAATTACCGGATAAATTTTTTAAGGTGCACCGCGTTCCAGCTGTTGCGGATAGGTTTCCCCTCCTCGGTTTCCAACTTGTAGGCTCATTTCCCAACAACTCCAGCAATTTGATAAGGGCCTTCCCAATTAGGGCCCAACTTCCCATCTCCACCTTCTTTCGTGTTCTGGAATACTCTCCGTAGGACCCAGTCACCGGTGCGGAATGTCCTGGTCCTGACGTTTTTGTCGAAATACATGGCCGTCCTTTGTTGATATGTGGCCAGTCGGATGAAAGCCGTGTCCCTTTTCTCATCAATCGTGTCGAGATTGAAATTCATCAGTTGTCGGTTGCTTTCTTCGTCGAGCCACTGGCATCGTGGAGAAGGGATGACTTCTTCGGATGGAATTACTGCTTCCGTCCCAAATGCCAATGAGAATGGAGTTTCGCCGGTTGAAGATCTCACGGTTGTCCGGTACGACCACAGGACTCCAGGTAATTCTTCCGCCCAGGCGCCCTTCGCTTTCTCCAACCTCTTCTTCATAGTGTTCAAGATCGTCTTATTGGACGACTCTGCTTGTCCGTTCGCTTGTGGAAAACGCGGCGTCGAGTAGTTTAGTCTGATACCCCAGTTCCTGCAGAAATTTTGAAAGTGATGGCTGATGAATTGTGATCCATTGTCGGTCACAATTTCTCTTGGAATGCCGTACCGACATATGATATTCTTCCATACGAACGTTTGAGCCTCCTTGTCGCGTATTCTAGCAAATGCTTCGGCTTCTATCCACTTCGTATAATAATCTGTCATTACGAGCATGTAGACTCGTTGGCCTGATGCGACTGGAAGTTTTCCAACAATGTCCATGCCCCATTTCATGAACGGCCATGGAGACAAGATTGGGTTCAGCTTTTCTGGTGGTAGATGAGGGACCGGTGCGAATCTCTGGCACCTGTCGCATTTCTTTGTGAATTCTGCGGAGTCTAGTCTCATTGTCGGCCAGTAATACCCTGTCGAGTGGGCTCGGAGAGCCAAACTTCTGCCACCTGAGTGGTTCCCACATTCCCCTTCATGCAGTTCAGACAACACATGCTGGGCTTCGTCGTGTGTCAAGCATTTCAAGTATGGTCCCGAGAATGATCTCCTTAACAGCTGGCCTTCGAATACTACGAACCTTGCAGACTGTCTCTGTATCTTCCTTGCCAGCACTTTGTTTTCTGGAAGCAAGCCTTTCTGCAAATATTCAATGATCGGTGTCATCCAACTGTCGACTGAACTGATGGCGGCCACAGCTGTCTCTTCCTTCCAAATTGCCGGCCAGTTCAGATATACTATAGGTATTGCTTGTGGTTTGTCACCTTCCAGAGTCGAACCGAGGGTCGCCAATGCATCTGCCCGGGAATTTTCGCTTCTTGGGATCTGTTTTATGGAGAATTTGTCGAACGCTGTCCGTATATCATTTACCTTCTGTAAGTAAGAAGCCATTGCCTCCCCCCTTGCATGATATGATCCCTCGACCTGGTTGACAATCAGCTGAGAATCCGACGTTACTTCTATCTCCTTTGCTCCCAGTTCCTTGGCCAATAATAATCCTGCTATCAACGCTTCGTACTCGGCCTCATTGTTGGTTACTCGAAAACCGCATTTGACTGCCTGCTGCAGAACGTCGCCTGAGGGGGTAGTGATTACCATACCGAGTCCACATCCCTTTCTGTTACTTGAACCGTCAACCATCAATTTCCAAGTACTTGTCGGCTGGATGGAATTGATTTCTACGTCGGGTGTTGCCACCATTCCGGGAGCAAAGTCAGCCACAAAATCTGCCAAGGCTTGCGATTTGATAGCCGTCCTGGGTTGAAAATCAATGTCGTGTTCCCCTAACTCAATTGCCCACTTCATCAATCTCCCAGATAACTCAGGTTTATGAAGAATGCTCCTCAGAGGATACGTCGTGTACACTGTGATGGCATGACCTTGGAAATAGGGTCTAAGTTTCCTTGCGGCCGTGACAAGTGCGAAGACCAATTTTTGCATCAGCGGGTAGCGTGTCTCTGCCTCCAACAGTGCTTTGCTTACATAGTAGACTGGCTGTTGACTCCCTGATTCTTCTCTTACTAAAACTCCACTGACCGCGTGTTCCGAGACTCCCAAATAAAGGTAGAGCCTCTCACAGTCGAGTGGTTTTGATAACAGGGGCGGCGAAGATAAATATTGTTTGAGCTGCTTCAGAGCTTCCTCACAAGCAGGAGTCCATTCGAATTTACTTGCTTTTTTTAAAACTGAGAAGAATAAAAAACTCATATCGGTGGATTTAGAGATGAACCTGTTTAATGCCGCTATCCTCCCAGTCAGTCGCATGACATCCTTCGGGGTGGAAGGGGAAGGGATGTCGAGGATTGATCTAATCTGGTCTGGATTTGCTTCAATGCCTCGTCGAGTGACTATGTATCCCAAGAATTTTCCTGAAGCGACACCAAACGCACACTTAGTAGGATTTAATTTCATTCCGTACCTGTCCATGATGTCGAAGGCTTCTTCCAGATGGTTGAGATGTTGTTCTGATTCAACGGATTTCACCAACATGTCGTCAATATAAACTTCCATTGTTTTCCCTATTTGTTGGTCGAACATCCTATTCATCATTCGCTGGTATGTTGCTCCTGCGTTCTTTAAGCCAAAAGGCATAACTTTGTAACAGAATATTCCTCGATTTGTAACAAAACCTGTTTTCTCTTGATCTTGAGGATGCATGAGGATCTGATTGTAGCCTGAATACGCGTCCATGAAGCTTAATAACTCGTGTCCAGCGGTCGCATCCACCATCGAATCAATATGTGGTAAAGGAAACGAGTCCTTGGACAGGCTTTGTTCAAATCCGTGAAGTCGATGCACACCCTCCACTTCCCATTCTTCTTTTTCACTACTACAACATTGGCAAGCCACTCGGGAACTGTACTTCTTTAATCGCTCCGTTCTGTAGTAACTTTTGCACCTCTTCATCAATGATCCGGTTTCTTTCTGGGGCGAACTTCCTTCTTTTTTGTCTGACAGGGGTGTGGTCTGGATCCACATGCAGTGCGTGAGTGATGAGCTCCGGATCAATTCCTATCATATCCTCATGTGACCATGCGAATGTGTCGTGTCGTCTTTTCAAGAATTCTATCAGGTCGGCTCGCAGTTTTGGACCCAGACCCGCTCCAACCAAAGCCTTGTGATCCGTGAATTGAGGATGAATCTGGACCTCGTCGAGCTTCTCAATATTCGGTAGAGTAGGCTCTGACGCACTAGGCCCAGACTGTAATTGCTATGCCGGATCTGCTTTAGCCTTCAAGGTCGTTTGGTAGCAACTCATTGACGCCAATTGATCTCCCTTTATCTCCTGAATCCCCCATTTAGTTGGGAATTTGATTACCTGATGATAGGTAGACGAAACCGCCCTCATGTCGTGAATCCAGGGTCTGCCCATAATCAAGTTATAGGCCGATGGGCTGTCTAATACCAGGAAAGTAGTCATTTTATTAACACCTGCAACATAAACTGGGAGTCGTATTTCCCCCATAGTTAACTTCTGTTCTCCGCTAAAACCGATTAATACTGTCGTTCGCCTATTGATGTTATCCAATGCCGTTCCCATGTCGGTTAGAGCACTGGCAAAGATTATGTTAGCTGAGGAGCCCGTGTCGACCAACACACGTTTGATCATGAAGTTCGCCACTTGAAGAGAAATGACCAAAGCATCATGGTGGAGATTTAGATCGTGTGAGTCCCCATCATCCGGAAACCCAATTACCAAACCTGTGGTAATTCCCTGTACAGACATTAGGGTGTGTGAAGCTTTGGTGGCCAATACCCTTGAGTGCCTTTTTGCTGCAGAATAAGTAGCTCCACTAACTTCTGATCCCCTCGAAATAACATTGACTGTGTTATCAATCGGGGGTGGTGGTGTTGGAATTTCTCTCTATCTGTCTCTTTCATCCCTTCGGGTTATTGTTGCCTTCCCCTTGTCCGTAAGCAAATCTTTCAAAAATCCTTTGTTCAGCAGTTCCAAGACCTCTAATCTCAAGGCAACACATTCCGCCGTCGTATGACCGTAGTCCCTGTGGAACTCACACCATTTCTTAGTGTCTTTTTTGGATGAACTATCCCTAGTCCTTGGAGGCCACTTCACTTCATTCCCTAATTTCTTCAACACCGAAACCAATTCTCCTGGAGAAATCGTGAAGTTGTAGTCTGGAAGCCGAGGCTTGCTTGTCGGTAGTTCCTCCCTGTTTTTATATGGCCGTGGTCGTCTGTCCACATTTTGTAAAGGGTCGACGTTCGCCCCTACTTTGGTTCCTCCCTTCGGTTCGAGGGGGGAAGTCCTTTTCGTGTCGCCTGGAAGCAACTGGCCTTCGGTTCACTTGTGCATTTGTTTCATCCACTCTTCTCTTATTTCTTTTATCCTCTTCCCACCTTATCTCTACTTGGGCTCGTGCCATGACCTGGTCCATTGTGTAGCACCTGAACTTCGTCAATTTCTTGTAGAGCCCGCTGTCATAAAGAAGTCCATTCCTGAAGGCTTCAACTGCTGTAGGCTGATGGAGGTCCGGGATGGTTATTCTCTCACGGTTGAACCGGGCCACGTAGCTCCGTAATGTTTCCTCTCTTCTCTGTTGTACGGAGTTAAGGTCGTCTGTTGTTTTTTCCATCTTGCACGAACTTGCGAAGTGTTGCACGAACTTGTCCGCCAGTTCTTGGTAAGATTTGATTGACCTGTATGGAAGATTAATGAACCATGTCAAGGCAGGTCCCGCCAGAGTTCCCCGAAGCACCTGCACATTCTGGTGGGTTGAATTTCCGTGGCACTAGCTCGGAGACAAACCGTTCGACATCATTTTGAATTTATAATGCATGATGTGGTCGTCTGGATCTGTGGTCCCATCATATAACTTCATTTCAGGTGGGTTGAATTTCCGTGGCAACTCAACTGCTACAATTGATTCCTGGAAAGGGGTATCTGAAATTGCTCCGGCCCTGCTTTTCCTGATCGGGAGTTTCACCCCTGGTAGTCGTGACATAATTGCTTCTTTGAATTCTACCATTTCTCTCCTGATGGAATTGGCCAGTTGATGGGTTTGATCAACAAGAGGGTCTGAATGTAGTGTGGCTGGGGGGTGATTGCTGTTTGGTTCGTCTGACATGGGTGGAGCAGTTGGATTACTTCGGTTATCTCCATCGTTAGTTTGGCCTTGAGGATTATGCAGAGGGTCGGATGATAGGTGATCTAACTTTTGTTGTAAACTTTCGTTGGTATTTCGCATCGTGAGATTTTCTTCTTCCAGGTTTGTGAGTCATTCTTGGAGCATGGCAATTTGTACCGCTAGTTGATCTGGGATCTGTTCGCTGCTTGAGGCCATTGTTGATTACTTTGTTGAGATGTTCTACTTCCTGTCGATTCGCTCGTCGGCCCCACGGTGGGCGCCAAATTGTAGACTCTGATTTCGGCCAAGGTCCACAATCGAGATTATCAATTTGTAGGGCGCGAGCAAATCCTGCAAAACAAATAGAACGAATAAGAGCTTACTGCCCACCGGTGTGGTGGAGACCGTAGACACTCCGACGCTCAAGTTAGCCTAAGCACCGATCAGTGTAAAGTAAACAGGTCAAGGCTTTTTATGTACCTCAACCTTCGTTCTATGCCGTGAGGGCGGTGTGAATCAGTCTTGTCTTGATAATAGGGTAGGTAGTATCTTTTTTCGATCCACTCTATTTATGTTCTTTCTTCTTCTTCTTTTATAGGTCTTGGTATCCAGTCTCTTATCTTCCGTTGGAGTCATTATTAATGAGGCTTTGATTCGGATGTTTCATGTTCGGTAACTGACGATCTTGTCTTCTCTTCGAAACCGTCGACTTCATGGTAGTATTCATGAATGCGGATTCTCTCTTCAAATTGTAACTGGTGCCCGTTGATCTTCTTTATGTTCAACAGGCCTGGACCTTTGTGTGACATCTTCGTATGTGGGCCCAGTCTGCAGATGGGCTTCTAGTCTCGTGGTGTAATGTCGTTTTTGCCCCTAGGGTCAATTTTGGCCCAAACAATAATAAAAGAAAAGCTTGAGCAAGTTTTTAAACAAGGCAAAGTAAGCTAAAAAAAACATTAAGCAAAAGAAAGTCTAAGCAAAGTTTTGTAAGAGAAGTTATGGAAATTCTCTACAATATTTCAACTAGGAGAAGAAAAATAGATCTTGGAATCAAGCATTCCAGGTAAGTTTGATCTTCTCTAAAGCTATGTTTTCATTAGTGAATTATCATTAGTGAGACATATAGTGATGAATTATGTATTTGACATAATAACGTAGCTTGATGTTAAAATTAGGTTAATTAATTGTATCGATACTTTGGAAGTATAAACAAAATATGCATATAATTGGGTCAAAATGTTCATGTTGGACATGGAACATAAAATTAGAGTTTTCGGAACTCTAGATGATAGCTTGGAGCTATGGCTACCATTTTAAAATCACTTGACCACCTTTGAGTGACATAAATTGTGTAAGGGTTTTATGGCGAAAATCCGGTAACGCAGCGGAATAGCGGAAAATCAAAATTTTCCGATTTCAAAATTTTTCTTGGATCAATCAAATAAACTTATTTATTTAATTATCCAATTATTAAATTCTGAAAAATTACACAAGAAATCAAATTTCTTGGTAATTACCGAATTGCGCCACAACTTTGTAAATTGATCATTTTAGTCCTAAAATTGTTAAATACAATTTTGGATGATTCTAAATCATTTCTAAAATGATTTCCAACAAGTCCAACTCATCAAAATCAGATTGCAACAAAATCCCCAATTTTAGTCAAATTGCCGTGAGCACCTAGAAATTTCAGATTTTGTAATTTAGTTCTTTTATGTTCAAAACATGTCAAGATCAAATCAAATCGACCCAAAAATTTATATACATCATATATACACTATAATACATCACATATATGAAAAGCCCCAAATTTGGAATGGGTTAAGAACCCTAATTTTACAATTTCATCAAATTGACTAATATTACCAAATCTTTAAAATCCAACACTTTAATCCATTCTTTACCACACCAAACAAGTCTCACCACTTTGAAATAACTCTAGAACAATTCTAGGTCACCAAGGAGTGGCTCAACAACTCTGGAATGACAACATGATTATCAAATAATCAAAAGAGAGCCATTGAAACCATTTCAAGCTCATTTTATAACCATACATGCATACATCTTTCTTTCAAGTTCATAATCAATTAAAACACAAACTATAAGTAAAGAAACAACATCAAAGTAACACAAGTTGAAGCTAAGCATGTTAGAAATATTTTTCATGTTGAAAGCTTTAAAGAAAAACTTACAAAATCAAGGATTTTCCAAGCTTTCTTCTTTAGCCTTCAAGCTTTTTCTCTCAACTACTTTTGTGTTTATTTTGTGCCATAAGAAAACCTAAACCTAATGAAATGAAAAAATATATATATATATATATACTTGCTCCAAAAAGCCCTTGGCCGAATGGTATAAGCAAAATAATAATATCTAGATATGTTTCATTTCAATAAAGTTTACTTTATCAACTTGTTAATTTGATCATTACAACTTTAATGAATATTCAACAACTCAACAAAAGCAACTCATGCCATTTCCAAAAAATATCACAACTTAGGATATTTATATTTTTAATTAATTTAATTATTTAACAATTAAATAATTATTTAATTATTTAAATATAAATATATTAAATATATGTATTATATTTACATTAAATATTCAAATACATATATATTTATGATATTAGTCAAATATCAAAATTTGATATTTAATTAATGTGTATTTGATAAAATCTATCATTAAATACAAATCCACAAAAATTAGGAAATGACTATTAGGTCCCTTCGCATGTATTTTTCGTTTAACCTTTAAACGACTTATAAATAATCAGCACTATTCCTAAATATTGCTCTAGTGCTCTACGAGTATATTTCACTAGTGAGACTCTCTAGATTCAGGCATATCTGTCACGAAATCCAATTTCGTGTCCATAATTTACCAACCCGTAAATTATGACGATCACGAATAAACTCGTTGAATCATACAGGTCGAGATCATGGCATATGTATAATTCCTTCATCACAGGTATCCGGATATATCCCAGAGATATAGATGTAAATGTCAAATCTCTATAGGGACAATCTTGTCGACGTCTCTATTAGCAATCTCTAAAAGAACACTTAGAACTAACTTCTAAAGTGTACCACGGGCCCATGGTTTTTATCTGATTGCTAATCATATATGGACTACCTATGCTCTGTACACAAAACTGACGGATCCTATCTCGACACACACATGACACCCTGAGGATTTGTCCACACCCAACGAATAGACGGAGGTCTGATCTAAATAGATCGGTGACGTGACTACCATCTAAGTGTGGAAGATGTCTCATGTGCCCACAGTGGTATCTCAAGTTGAAGAATCACAAATGCTACTCAACCAGAGAAGATTCTTATTGACGTTTGTTGAGTTCTAATATTGGTCCCAAGAATCATGAAATCAAGCATAAAATTCGTATGAACACATCAAAGGAGTAAGGCGGAAACATAACTCACATTGAACGGTTTGAGATGCGAAGAACAAGATCGTTTTCTGCCTCCCTCCAAGCTCGGCAGTGGCTTCCTCATGCAGTGGCCTCCATGATCGGCCATTGATGAACATCATTGAAGCTCCAAGCTTCAAGCTTCCAAAACGATTCCAAGCTCATAAATTTGTTTCCCTATCACCTATGTATAACCCATGTGTGTGCTAGCACTACTCCTTCTTCTTTGCTTCTCACTGATTCGGTCAAACCAGAATTTTTGGAGAAGAAATCGGCTTGAAGCATGAGAGGGAGAAGAGAGAAAGAGGAGGGAAAAAGGGTTTCATAGAAACCGATTGAGAGAGAGAGAAAATAAAGAAAAAATGCTTTATATATTTATTTCATTTTCCAAAAACAAAAAACAAATAAATAAAAGCATTTTTCATTTACAAAAAGTCAAAAAGCAAAAGCCCATTAATGCATTTTCAACAACCACATCAATCACTCAAATCAAGTGACAACATGTCACATCACTCAAAGTGACATTTGATTTGACGCTTGATGTGACTAGCGATTTGATGCACGATTTGACTTGCGTGCCGCACTCGAATTCGAAATGCGAATGCGCTCGCAAATAATCCCGGGCTCGGGTTCGCTAATTCCAAATTAATGAATTTTTCCTCGCGTCGTAATTAAATGATTACGCCTAGCGAAATCACTATTCACGTCGCTAACGAATTAATTCTAAATTAATTCGTTCACCCGAATTAAAATCTAATTTTAATTCCGCGTCGAAATCCAATTTCTAATAATATATCAAATATATTATTTTATCGATTAATTCCAAATTAATCGTTCTCTCTCTTTAATTAATATTTTATCCCAGATAAAATATCTCCTCGATTAATCCCAGATTAATTTTCTCTCTCTTCTAATTAATCCCAAATTAATTAAGTGCGAGTCATACGTCATCGGTGAATCTTCGGGAAGCGACCCATGAGATCTCCAGATATATTGGCAGTAAATACGGTCATCGGACTATCCGAACACGTAAGTACCTCGTACAACGTTTATACCGATTTACAAGACAAGGTTGGCTTCTAGCAAAGCGCCTTGCCTACCCAATTCTCCAGAAATATTCTTACAGGAATATATAGATCTGTATCAAGCGTAGTATACCGTAGTATTGTGTATATCAGCCCAGTATCGGATAGTCACGTGCTAGGGCTGGGGCTGGATAAGTGTCTGCCCCGTCCGAAGCACATGTCGGATGTCTGGTAACTAGTCTCTATAATCGGATATACATGACCTTGTCATAATATCTCGATGGTCGGCCAGCACTTAAGAGCACTAATGCCGTATCCTGCGTGATATCATCTCCACTATGACTGAAGTGATACTTCCGTCTCGACATCACACCCAATACACTACGACTCTCTGATAAACCCAGAGGTGGTGTACGCAGAACCGGTTAAAGCTATGTACCACCAAGACCAAAGTCTATCGATTATCGTAAGTATTAGCGATGCAAGTCTCAAGTTAAGACTATACACACCTACCTTGATTTCGGCCTCCCATAGACACATAGTCATAATACCAATGGGATTCCGAGGGGTCTATCCAGAGCGAAGCTGTTTCCCGTACCATCGGTGAAACACAACCTCCTATCGCACTTGCATAAGTATCCTATACTTATATATATGAGAACTATACCGTTGTGCCCTCACAACGCGCACAAGTGCAATACTAGCCTATTCTGCATTATCGATGTCCTGTCTCGATAATACTATGACTAGGGATATTTAATGATTAATCCTTTGTGGACTGATACTGTCTCATATCATTCTCAATCCAGGAACTAATCATATGGACCTCTCTTCATTTATACATCTAAGGTGATCTAATCACAAATGATGAGAGTACAATCTCTTTTGTCACATAGTTAATTTGTACAACAACACCATGATCTGTACAAATAGTGACGCTATGGGTCATAATTGTCCAACAACGTTGGTGTACCATCCATTAAGAATCTTCGATGAGTCGTTCAGTGTTCATCCGCTATAAACACCTATATGTCTATACAAGTCCCCAAGACTCACGGTTCATTGAGAAACCATTGGAATCATATATTCCAGTATACGACATGTACCGGTCTCAACGGATTTACTTTACTGACCAAATAGTATAAACCTTGACCAGGAACTGTCTGAGAATGACAACATCATGATACAACTCAATGTCAGTTGTGACGCTTTTGCAACAGTATCATGACTAATCATCATAAGGTCAATTACGTCTTTACCATATAAGAAGATATATTATATTATAGAACATTTTACGATAGTATTTTCTAGGAAATACAACCAGGAATTGGCGCTCTGAGCACCAACCCCAACAAATTATTCATGAGTCACTTTATTGTGGAATTCTAGTTTGGTTTATGTTTTGATTCAAAGAAATACTTATATGTATTTAGAATACATGTATGTTTGTTGTATAACATGTGTTGATGTTGGTTTTGATGTTAAAATTGGAATTTTCGGTGTATTGAAGTGTTTGGAGAAAATTGGAAGTGTTTAGAATTGGATTAAAAGTAAAAATACTATTTACCAACATTTTACACAGGACAGGGTCGCGACTCTAATCTCCAGCGTCGCGACACTGAGCTCTCAGAGCTTCGGGTTTCACTATGCTCACCCTTGCAAGTCACGACGCTGAGCATTCGCAGATTGGGCGTTGCGACTCCCAAGCACAAGCGTCGTGAAACGCCGACAGCTACTACCCATGAGCGTTAAAATTTCATATTCTCCGTTCTGGAGTTTCCGGACTCCAATTTGGTCAAATATGTTCATGTTGAACATGAACATAAAATTAGAATTTAGAACTCTATATGAAAGCTTGGAAGAATGGCCACCATTTTAGAATCACTTGACC
Organism: Zanthoxylum bungeanum; assembly: GCA_019454045.1. NCBI lineage: Eukaryota > Viridiplantae > Streptophyta > Magnoliopsida > Sapindales > Rutaceae > Zanthoxylum > Zanthoxylum bungeanum. The sequence goes on along the minus strand of SKCR01033367.1, from coordinate 172,345 downwards.
ACCTTTGAGTGATATAAGATTGTTCATTAGTCACTTCATTGTGAGATTCTAATTTGGTTTATGTTTTGATTCAAACTAATGCATATGTATTTAAAATATATATATGTTTGTTGTACAATATGTGTTGATGTTATTTTTAATGTTAAAATTCGATTTTAAGTGTATTGAAGTGTTTGGAGAAAATTGGAAGTGTTTTGAATTGGATTCAAGGTAAATTTGCTCTCTGCCAATATTTTACGCAGGGCAGCGTCGCGACTCGGATCTCCGAAGTCACAACACACATCTCTGAGCTGCGGGCGTCCCGATGCTCACCCTTACGGGTCACGACACTGAGCATTCACAGATTGGACGTTGCAACACGCCGAGAACTGCTGCCTCTGAGTTTCCAAACTCCGATTCAACCCCAGATTTTTCTTATGGACTCGTAACAGACTATAATATTCCAATAAATTATTTAAAAATACACTCATATTTGATATCCACAAGTTAGACCACTTCCGCTGCGTGGGGCACCGATCTGACCCTAGAGGTTTCCACAGCCGCCCCAACAACACACTGTGATTCAACCACTTTAATATTATTCCGTCTAGATCCATTGACTTACTCCTATCACATCAGGTTTCTATATGCTCAAACTTCAAAGTATGGCATACGTCATATACTTGTAATTGTAAAATATCGTGATCTCAGCTCCATTCCTCGGGTCGACATGCCAAGGTGTCTCGTGCTTGATAAAAAAATTCATGACTTCTTCAACCAGGTCGGGTTGGTAATCATGGACCGTCTCGGGTCGGCTGCCACAAACATTCAAATGCTGCCAAAACTTATCATTTTTCTTCAGGTCGAGTAAAGGTACCTACTTGCTTCATCAATAACAGGTTCTTCCCTCGGGAAAACCCCTCCGCATTATGGGCTCGGATCCTCCATCTGACTTCAGTCTTCCTAAGTCCTTGGGCATTTATCATTCTCCTCTAGCCAAGTACAAAACTCAATTCTACCCTTCCTCGGTATTCGAACTTCCTCGGGGTGAAAAACCACCATCAATAATATTATTTTAATATATAAATAGTTATTATTAACTCCAACTACTACCACTATAATAAAGTAAAGAGATACAAAATATTATATAATAATATTTGAAGAAATAGTGAGAAGTAGAATTTAATTTAATGAATCTCAATTGTTATCTCTTTTGAAACCAATTTTGATGATCTGACTTTTCTATTTAGAAACTAAATAATATTTGAAAAGTCTTTGTGAATTGTTCATAGAGTAACTCCAAAAGACTCTTGTAATTTCGCTCTTCAAATTCTTATTTGATAAATTGATGGAGAAAATCTTTGATGCAACGGTGCCACCAACCAATAATAAATAAACATGTGGTTAATAAATTATTATTTGGCAAAAATGCAAAAGTGACCCTCTAACTTTCATGTTTTTTCATTTAAGTCCGTTAACTTTCAGTTTTGTCAATTCAGTCCTCTAACTTTCAATTTTTGTCAATTCAAGGCTCCGTTAAAAATTCATCATTGTTGCCGTTACAAATAACGTCAACAGCAAAGTAAACGTACTTTGCCTGTTATTTAATTAATACCCTCAATTAGAAAATATAGGCATACAGAGGAAGCTAAAGCAAAGTAAATGTACTATGCTTGCATCTTCGAGCTATTTTTTTGTCAAAAACACATATCCCAAGTTCAATATGACTTTTTGTCAAAAAGTTATAAAAATTATAACTAGTGCTAGTAACGAAGATATGTGTTTTTATAAGAGATTAAGATAATCAAATATTTTACCTACAATATTTAGACTCGAATCGAATGATTCGATTGTGTTATTCTCCATCGAATCAAAAGATGGAGAAAATCTACCATACAACGCGGTATCACATTTGATGTCATTTACTAAAATCTACCTCCGTTGTATGGTAGATTTTCTCCATCTTTTGAGTGTCATGATGGCATTCTCGGATGATGTGGCATTACATTTGATGACAACCAATACTTTTGATTATGTTCAATCGCATTTATTGTAATGTCTAACCATTAAGTTTTTGCTAAATAAGTTGCGTATAATTATTTTCCACACTCGTCGGTAGGGTCCACTGATCAACTGCAGTGTAAAATGTATCGTCTCGTGTTTTTTTTTTTGAATGATTGGAAATAACACAATCGAATCATTCGATTCGAGTCTAAATATAGTAGGTAAAACATTTGATTATCTTAATCTCTTATAATAAATACATATCTTCGTTACTAGCACTAGTTATAATTTTTGACAAAAAGTCATATTGAACTTGAGATATGTGTTTTTGAAAAAAATAGCTCGAAGATGTAAGCAGAGTACGTTTTTTTGTAACGGCAACAGTGATGAATTTATAATGGAGCCTTGAATTGACAAAAATTGAAAGTTAGAGGACTGAATTGACAAAACTGAAAATTAACGGACTTAAATGAAAAAACATGAAAGTTAGAGGGTCACTTTTGCATTTTTGCCTTATTATTTTTATCTCTAATCTTCTTATGTTGTCATTTTCACTCCATTAATCTTCATTTCCTGCAATCATTCCTCACAACTCTCTAAATTTAAAATCTACCCCTCAAATTTCCCAATCACAAAATCACCATGAACAATCACTTCTATTTCAGTTGAAAGTAGGAGATTTGTTTGGTTTAAAAAAAAAAAAAAAAAAAAAAACTAATGAGCATATCATATCTTTTTTTAATTCAAAGTCCTTTTACTTCGGGGATCAAGGCAAAAATTAGATATTATTTTCTCCAGAAACAAACAAACATAGATCGTAGGGCCATAATACCCGGTTACAAAAACACAAAATTACTAATCTATTGTGTTTTTTTTTTTCATCAAAGAATCAAAAGTAACCACGGCACTCTAATTTTGTTGCAAAAACCCATTTCAGATTTCTAAGAATCCAGACATTGAAGACCAAACCAAATCACTAATTACAGGACGAAAAATGACGGAAAAAATAAATGAAGTGTGAAAAAATATTAGTTAATAACTTAATTATTTAACACGACCATTTATTCTTAGTTGATGGCACAAAATCAGTTATATGATTTGGTGCTAGATCCGGCCACGGTTTCGGTTCGGAATCGAAACCAAACCGGTTAGAACCGGTCGATTCCAGAACCAAAATCGAAATTGATTTTATTCGAATTGGTTAAGATTCAATCCTAGCCGAACCGAACGGAACTGAACGATTCCAACGGTTCGAACCAGAATCATTTAGAACGTTCTGAAAGTTCGTTATTATCCAAGGTTCTGACCCTATGCGGAATTAAACACAATGATCAAGACAAGTCTTGATTACTATAACTATGGAATTCTAACAGACAACTACAATATCAACCAATTATAATATAATACCAAAATATTAATTCAATGCAGAAAATAAATAAACATCACACAAAATCAACACAATATTTTGGTGACAAAGTGGAAAACTCGTGCGAGTAAAAAACCACTCCGAGTATCTCGGCTACCAGCATAATCCACTATTTAGAGAAAAACATACAGCGATGGTCAAGACCTATGGTGGCAACTCCACCGACTCAAGTACCTCTAGACTGCAAGAACTCAAGGAACTCCACAAGCCTGTATCCCACGGTTTTCTTCAGAACCTCTGAAGTCTCTGAGTAGATTGTCTCTGCACCTTTAAACGGCAGAACTTCGACTACCAATCTTCCTCCTAAAGAACTCTGAAGGCTTAAAAAGTTGGGTTTGGTTGTGTTGATGGTAAATCAAAGAAATGTTTCACCAAACATAAAGAAGACAGGAGAAGCAAGGAGTCTTCAAGGTGAAATCAAGAAGGTTGAAAGCTATCAATGTTTTTTGCTCCAAGGAATTGTGTTTCAACACTTGTGAATGTGGCTCAATGTTTGTTTATATAGGTAGGGCAAAGGAAAAAGGTTTCCTAGTGTTATTTTGGGTTAAAAACGTGTCTAAAGTATCCTACTTACGCACAGGAGTTCGAACGCACTTCAAACGCAACTCAAACGCAAAGTTTCTGCCTGCAAAACGTTTGAACGGAAATACGAACGCAGGTCGCTGACTGGTTTTCAAGTGCAACTTAAAATACTTGTAACTTTCTCGTCCCTTGGTCAAATCATGTGCTCTCAGCGATGGTCAAATCATTCGAGTCTAATTTCCAATGAAACTGACCGCATGTCAATTGGAGCTCTAAATATTCTGGAATATGCAAAAGAGTAAATATCACTCTGAAATATCTATCTCATTTGCCAAATACTTGTCCAATTGCTTCGAGATCTTCAAGACTCATTACAACTCAATTAAACTTGTTTTGTTATGGACATTGCCAATAAAAATGGAACTAACAATCTCCCCCTTTGGCATTCCGTGACAAAACACTACCTATTACAAAGATTACAGTAAAAGACCCAAAAAGAAAATAGCCAACTGCCAACCATCAAGACAATGACTTATTACAATATGACTCGATCTAATACCTAACCAAGTAGTCTTGAAATTAATGCCACCGTATCAAATAACATGTTTACCTGAAACATCCACAAACAACAATATACCGTGAAAAGCATTGGGATTATCAATGACAAATAGAGCAGATAAGAAACTCTTGCATGTCAGGTAGATATCCTACTCCCCATTAATATTACTCTCCTCTTCAAACGGAGATATCAAAACAAATAGATATACTATGCGATTAACTACTCTCAAAACAAATGGATATACTATGTGATTAACTACTCTCCCCCTTAATCATATTCTCCCCCTTTTTGTCACAAAATGACGAAGGAAAATGAAACATAAATGAAAGGTAACAAGGAAGACAACACATGCAAGAGAACAGACAAACAAAACTTACTCCCCCTCACTAACAGGCCTACTCAGTTAGTAAAAATAACATCACAGGAAGTAAAAACAAGTCTAAAAAAATACCGCAAAACAAAAGGTATGCAATAACATGAAGCACACTCAAGCAGACAATGAGTAAAAAAAATTAAAATTGACTGAAATAGCACTTCAAGTAAGTACAATGATACATAGTCAGTATTCAGCTGTTTATGACATGAAATAATATGCAGCAATTTAGGTCATGCTAAATAATACACGCATGTATATGACATAAACACCAAGGCATAACAAGCACTTGCGTGAAAAATAAGTGCACAACGAATCAAGGCTTTAAGACCTTATTTTATGAGCTGGACACAGCCAAAGAAATTCATCTCTTAACAAACCAAGTCCTCGAAAATAAATGTTCAAACCCAGCACCACTAGGACCTGAAACTAAGCAACATTGGTTGCATGTTATGTTATTTCCCCCATAAATATCATAAGCTCATAAATAACAACTCTTGCGAGTGAATGGTTTTTGCCCTTATCTTTTGGATTTGGCCTTCATTGGCACTTTTGCACTTGAGTCTCATGTAAAAAAAAAAAATTAATTTCCTTTTGCTTTTACAAATGGGATAACAAGGTCATCTAGTCAAAGGTCACACTATTTAGTGAACAAGGTATGAAAGAAATTAGATTGCTAGTCCAAAAACTCATACATGTGACTAAGACTTGACATGATAAAAATGTGTATGTGAGGTGCAAGTACAAGATATACCAAGAGTTTATATCACACACACTCATTCATATAGAGCATCAAGAAAAATAAAAGCATATTATACATGCATAACCATATATCTTACATACCAGGATCACATGTACATATTATTCATGCTCTAACAAGCCATAAAAATATTTTTGGTCTTTTTCAATTTCTATTTTTTTTAGATTTAACACAAAAAATTAAAGAAACAACATGGCTTGTCAATATCCAATGGTACGTGGAGTTGTATCCCGAGTGCAGATCATACTACCGTCCATTCGGAATCGGCTATGAAATTTATGTTCGGGTTTCTATCATATATACCAAGGGATATATAACCCAAAAAAACACACACACACACCCCCAAATGCAATGAAAATAAAATAAACGTGCAAAAGTATAAAACACACGCACACACGCATGCAATGGGAAAACAAATGCAACTTCTAGGAAGAGTTACACCGGAGTCCACTCTCATCATGCCTGTCAGGATCAAGGCATTCATAAGTATATGGGAAGACATTTTGCTTCCTCACCCAAACCTTTCTAGGAACCTCTTCCTCATGAGCATTCCCAGTCAACAAAGCAAGTTTCTTACTAAGAAATTGTGTATGTTTTGTTAGTGCAGAAACTTGAGAAACTAGATTTGAAGAATCAAATCTAGGAGACACACTCTTAGGCCTCTTCTTTTATTTGTGCAACATGAAGCACTTAGGCCTAATGTGTCTTGCCTTGCCACAATGATGGCATACATGCACAAACCTCGGATGAGAGCAAGGTTTACCCACAACACCTCTAGATCGAGGGTGGGTCACAGGACGATGAACAAATGGAGGAATCACATGACTACACTCAACAAGCTTCTTGCCTAAGTCACGTTTAGGAGGGACAGACACAACTTTAGATGATGAAGCCTTATCACAAATAGGCTCAACAATACCTAATATACGGTCTACCTTTTTATTCCCACTAGAAAATACAGACAACTGGGTTATAGTATCTTCAAGTTCAGTTTCTAATATTTGGACCCTATCAATTAGGCCTCTATTCCTCTTCTGTAGGTCATCAATCATCAAGAGGCTCTGCTCAAATTTGGCTTGAGCTTCATTCTTTTCTAGCTCTACTTCCTTCAGCCTCTTATTGACCTCAATATTAGTCTTCTTAATAGCTAAACTCTCATTAAACAGTTCAGCATAAGTTACCTGAAGACTATCCTCATCTACAGACTCATTGAGAGAGACTTCTGAATCAACATCATTAACAACATTCTCTCTCTATCTGACACACTAGCAATAAAGGCCATATAATTGCTCTGGTCTTTAGGAGACTCATTAGAAGTATAGCCACCTTCTGAATCACAAAGAGAGACTGCCATGGCTTTCTTGCCTTTAGCTATAAGGTATGTGGGACACTCAGATTTAACGTGCCCATATCCTTCACATTCATGGCATTGGATACTATGAGGTCTACTACCCATATCCTCTCTAGACTCAATCCTGCTATACCTACTCTCTCTAGGCCTATCCTCCTTATCTCTGTCACTATTATGGACACTCTTCTTCAGCTTAAGAAATTTCCTAAACTTCTTAGCAAACAAGGCCAAATCATGATCCGTGAGGGTATCCTCATCACTAGACGAACCATGAACAACTTCCTTCGCGATCTTCATCGCTATATTTTTGGACTTTTGATACCCATGAAGTTTCTTCTCGTAAACATGCAGTTTTCCTACAAGGTCTTCTAACTTAAGCTGATCGAGGTCATTGCTTTCCTCAATAGCGGTGATCTTGGGTAGGAATTTATCAGGCAGGGATATAAGGATTTTCCTAACTATCCTACTGGTAGAAATAGTCTCACATAGGTTAAAGCTTGAGTTTACAATATCGTTAATCTCAACATAAAATTCATCAAATGTCTCATCATCCTTCATTCTAGCGACCTCAAACCTAGTAGCAAGATCCTGAAGTCTATTATTTTTAACAGACAATGTGCCCTCATGTACAATCTGCAGGATGTCCCAAGCATACTTAGCTATCTCACACATTGAGATTCTCCGAAACTCAGCAGACACACAGCACCATGTATGTCATTAATTGCCTTGTTGTTCCTATTTCTAGTATCAAATTTTTCCTTGGTCCAGGTCATTTTGTCTTTAGGGGAATAGATCCCATCAACTATAACAATGGGAGGTTTACACTCATGTTCTACTGTCATCTAGACCTTCTCATCTAAGGACTTAAGGAACGCTCTCATATGAACATTCCAATGTAAATATTATGTGCCATCAAAAAATGGTGGACAATTTAAGGGTTTACTACGTTCCATAGCTAATGGGTCAATGATCGAGTTCAGGCTCTGATACCAATTGAAAGTTCGTTATTATCCAAGGTTCTGACCCTATGCGGAATTAAATACAATGATCAAGACAAGTCCTAATTACTGTAACTATGGAATTCTAACAGGCAACTACAATATCAACCAATTATAATATAATACCAAAATATTAATTCAATGCAAAATATAAATGCAGAAAATAAATAAACATCACACAAAATCAACACAATATTTTGGTGACGAAGTGGAAAACTTGTGCGAGTAAAAAACCACTCCGAGTATCTCGGCTACCAGCCCAATCCACTATTTAGAGAAAAACTTACAGCGATGGTCAAGACCTATGATGGCAACTCCACCGACTCAAGTACCTCTAGACTGCAAGAACTCAAGGAACTCCTCAAGCCCGTATCCCACGATTTTCTTCAGAACCTTTGAAGTCTCAGAGTAGATTGTCTTTGCACCTTTAAACGTCGGAACTCCGACTATCAATCTTCCTCCTAAAGAACTCTGAAGGCTTAGAAAGTTGGGTTTAGTTGCGTTGATGGTAAATCAAAGAAAGGTTTCACCAAACATACAGAAGACGGGAGAAGCACGGAGTCTTAAAGGTGAAATCAAGAAGGTTGAAAGCTATCAATGTTTTTGCTCAAAGGAATTGTGTTTCAACACTTGTGAATGTGGCTCAATGTTTGTTTATATAGGTAGGGCAAATGAAAAGGGTTTCCTAGTGTTATTTTGGGTTACAAACGTGTCTAAAGTATCCTACTTACGCAAAGGCATTCGAACGCAACTCAAACGCAAAATTTTTGCCTAAAAACGTTCAAACGGCAATACGAACGCCACGCGAACGCGGGTCGTGGACTGGTTTTCAGGTGTAACTTAAAACATTTGTAACTTTCTCGTCCCTTGGCCAAATCATGTGTTCTTTATATGTACGCGGTCGTCTTCGAGTCTAATTTCTAATGCAACTTACCTCATGTCAATTGGAGCTCTAAATATTCTGGAATATGCAAAAGAGTAAATGTCACTCTGAAATCTCTATCCCATGTTGTCAAATACTTGTCCAATTGCTCTGATATCTTCAAGACTCATTACAACTCAATTGAACTTGTTTTGTTATGGAAATTTCCAATAAAAATGAAACTAATACGTTCGATTCCATTGGTTCAACGGTTCCGATTGGAACAGTAGTGCCCAGGGAGCTGTTCTCTACCCTAAAAATAAAATTAAAAAAGTTTTTTTTTTTTATTTTTTAAATCAAACTACTAAATTACCCTTAAAAATATTAATAAAACAGTTAGTTTTATGGACAATTTAGGTATGACAAAAATAATCCAAAAATGTATAAATATGGGTCATTCTTCATTTTTTCAATGCACCAATTCTCAATTCTCTCAATTTCTTTAATTCTCTCATTCTCAATTCTCTCATCTTCAATTTTTCAGAGTGATTTAAATGTACAATTCTTCAATATTAACAAAAATTGGCAAGTTCATCTGAGAATATCATGTCCAATATGTCAACCCAAGATAGCGGCCAAAGTATCGGTACACGGAGAAGAGTTAGGAGAGAAATGACCAAGTTTTATAAATAAATGGTGTGAAAATTTGATTTAATAGATTTATTTAATGATTATGTTAGTAGATATAACTTGCAATCATTAGATAGGCAGTAGAAGAGTCTTATTGAGTCTATCATGGTCTTAGTTTGACTCGGTGGTTAAGCAGTGGATGTGCAAAGATTAACAGAGATCTCATAGGTTAAGGCTAAGAGAAAGAAAAGATCCAGTTCGGGGCCCCGGGAGAAGCTCCTGCTTTGATGCTGGCCAATTGGGAGTTGTTGCTCTTTCTGTGATGCTATTTCGATGTTCCCCGTTTTGAACAAGTATTTCATTCTTTTTCCTCGAGTCCCTTCACGAGATGGACATGTACTCACTTACTTATGAGCAGAGTTCGAAACGACTCTTTCAGACTCTTGCCCCTTGAATACTTATTCCTACGTGACCTACGATCTTGACTTTCTATTGGCCCGATAAATTGGCAGGCAAGAGATCAGTGGCTGACAATGCGAACCCGTAATATATTCAAGACTTAGCGTAAGTGATTGTTGGTTATTACAACGAAATAAAAAACATAGAGATAACACGACTAACAATCCGGAATTCGATAATTATTTATCTATCAATTTCGAGTTTCCTCCTGAAAGTTTAGTGCGTAAAAATTTTCAAGTACTTGACTGGTGGAACCAACAATAAAACATCTATCATGTTTTATCAATTATTGCTAAAGAGGTGTTGGCAGCACCTGTTTCCACCGTTGTGGTTGAACAAGCTTTCAGTTTATGAGATAATATTTTGGAAGCGAGACGGTCTTCATTACATCCAAGCACTTTAGAAGCAATATCATGTGTGGATGATTGGATCCAAACTAATCTAAGGCAACAAGAAGACGCCCCTGATGACTTTGAAGACTTGTTTGACAATGCATCTGCAAGTGCAAACGGAACGGGATCTCAAGGATCAACAGACACATATAATAATGATGATTGATGAGTAAATAATTATAATGGGGAACTATCTTAAAAATATAATGGAATTACGTGAGCTTTAATTCCTCTCACCCCTAGAGGATACATATGAAACTTAAATTTTTAAAAATTTAAGTTCAAGCTTTTTTTTTTTATTTTTAATTTAATGTAATCTAAATTCAAATTAATAGTCTTAAATAAATTTTTTAATCTCATTTTTATTTTTTTAAAAAATTATTATTTAAATTTAAAATTAAAAAAAACGGAATCGAACTGGAACCGTCCGGTTCGGTTCTGGTTCCCAATTCTACAATTTTATGGAACCGAGAACCGTTCGGTTCGGTTCTGAACCGTTGGCCAGGTCTATGTGGTGCCACCTAAGATTTTCTCGAGTGACGTGATATCACATGTGTAATTATGTTAAATGTAAATTCCAATTATTTGATAATATTTTTAATATTTTAGCACATATAATAATATATTATCATATTGTTATAAATCGGGATGGAAAAAATCCCCACGGATTCGGGGCCCGTAGGGATTCGCTGTAATTAAGGCAGGTCTGAAGCCCCAAAACATATAAATATCTGAATTAGGTCGAGTTCGAGGATTCGATTCAATTTTGGCATTTGGGCCCTGAACCCGAGAAAAATTTCTAATTTGTTAACATTTTTTTAAAAAAAGTAATATATATATATATATATATATATATATATATATAAAGTCAATTGCCTTATTATAAGATTTTCACATAAAAGATGGAAATTAATAATAAAGTGAGATCGGGACCCCATTTATTCCTCATCCTCATTCGAGGATTATTGAGAATATTCCCATTCGGGAAATTTCGGATTTGGGACAGATTCGGGGATTTCTTAAAAATTCGAGTTTGGGTTTGGGGATCATGATCCCCGCCACAAGCCTGATCCATTGCCATCCTTAATTATAAAGTTGATATGATACCATGAAAAAAAAAATCGGGAGAGAGGGGTCCTTTGACAACTTCAAATGATATATGCCTTTATTTAATACCCACTTTCTGGTAGTAGTTAACCAAAAATGGATCCAATACTTAAAACAGAAATTCCCCCATGTTAATAGGAATGCAACGTTCATTGTGGCTGTGAAATTGCTATCCTCCACCAAGAACAAGTAACCATTAACAAACTTCACCATTATAGTAAAACAAAACAACCAATCCTTTTCAATACCCTTAGTCCAAATCCTAAACATCCCTTCATCCAGGAGGGATGGAGATAGAAAAACAAAATTAGAAAAAAAGAAAGAGAAAAGGACACAAGCAATTTTTCGGCATTTCAATTCTTCTGAATGTCATAGCTAGCCATCATCATCTTCATCAATGGCTATCCTCTTGGCTCTTCTCTATGCTTTGGTCTCCGCTCCCACATTCACCTTTTCGGCAAATGGCTCCCCAAAATCCACATCATTCTCTCCCAAAGATAACTTCCTCATTGACTGTGGTGGCAAGGCCACTGACCCTCTTCCTGATGGAAGAACTTTCCAAACTGACCAACAAGCCCTTTCATTCCTAAAAACAAATGAAGATATTCAAGTTTCTGTCCGTTCAGTTGATGTTCCTTCTCCTTTATATCTGACTGCCAGAGTTTTTAAGGAAGAATCAACTTATACATTTCAATTGACTCAGCCTGGTTGGCATTGGATTCGTCTCCATTTGTTTGCCTTGCAAGCCAAGGAAGCTGATCTTCATAAAGCATCATTCGACGTGACAACAGATAAGTTTGTTCTGCTTCACCACTTTAAACCTGATAGTAAAAATCGATTTGTTGTCAAGGAGTTCATGTTTAATTTAACTGATCCCACATTTTCCCTCAAGTTTACACCAATGAAGAATTCAGTAGCGTTTATAAATGCCATTGAGGTCGTTGCAGCTCCGGATACCTTGATTACCGATGAGGGCTCTTCCCTTTTTCCTGTAAACAGTTACGGCGGTTTGTCTATGTTTTCATACCAATATGTTTACAGGCTTAACATGGGAGGACCATTGGTCACTCCAAAAAATGACAGCCTTGGCAGAACATGGGAGCCTGATACAAATTTTTTGAAGGATAAAAATTTGGCTACGACTGCCTCTATTGAATCCAATGCTGTACAATATCCTGAAGGAGTCACAACTATGATTGCACCTCCAACTGTGTATGCTTCTGCAGTTATTATGGCAGATTCAAAAACAGTTCAACCGAATTTTAACATATCATGGACTTTTGATGTTGATACAACGTTTAGCTATCTGCTTCGATTGCATTTTTGTGATATTGTTAGCAAATCTCTCAATGATCTTTACTTCAATGTGTATATTAATGGAAAAACAGCAATATCCGCGTTGGATTTGTCCACTCTCACGCAGGGTTTGGCCACTCCTTACTATAAGGATATTGTGGTGAATGCTTCATTAATGCATAATGGACTTAATGTTCAAATTGGTCCGACAAATGAGAATACTGGTACAAGAAATGCAATTCTCAATGGATTGGAGATTATGAAAATGAGCAATTCTGTTAATAGTTTGGATGGAGAATTTGGTGTTGATGGTAGCACGGCTACTTCATCTAACCGCAGGACAGTTGCTGCTGTTGGGTTCGCGATGATGTTTGGTGCTTTTGTTGGCCTTGGTGCAATGGTAATGAAATGGAAGAAGAGACCTCAAGATTGGCAAAAGAGAAACAGCTTTTCTTCTTGGTTGCTTCCTCTTCATACCAGTGATACTAGCTTCATGACAAGCAAATGCGGCTCTCACAAGAGTGGTTTTAACAATTCAGCTCTTGGTCTAGGAAGGTACTTCTCTTTCCAAGAGTTGCAGGAAGGGACTAAAAATTTTGACTCAAGTGCAATAATTGGTGTTGGAGGATTTGGGAATGTGTATCTTGGTGTGATTGATGATGGTACTAAAGTTGCTGTAAAAAGAGGAAACCCACAATCCGAACAAGGGATCACAGAGTTTGAAACAGAAATTCAAATGTTATCCAAGCTTAGGCATAGGCATTTAGTGTCGCTTATTGGCTATTGTGACGAGAACTCAGAAATGATCCTGGTTTATGAGTACATGTCCAATGGACCTTTCAGGGATCATTTGTATGGTAAAAACCTGCCACCATTGTCATGGAAACAAAGGCTAGAGATATGTATTGGCTCTGCTCGTGGTCTTCACTATCTTCACACTGGCACAGCACAAGGTATCATTCATCGTGATGTTAAGAGTACCAACATTTTGCTTGATGATGCCTTTGTTGCCAAGGTTTCAGATTTCGGGCTTTCAAAAGATGCACCTATGGGGCAGGGTCATGTAAGTACAGCAGTGAAGGGAAGCTTTGGATATCTTGATCCTGAGTATTTCAGAAGGCAGCAATTGACAGATAAATCAGATGTGTATTCATTTGGTGTGGTTTTGTTTGAGGTATTGTGCGCGAGGCCTGCAATTAACCCTCAGCTTCCGAGAGAACAAGTTAACTTAGCTGAGTGGGCACTGCAATGGAAGAGAAAGGGCTTACTCGAAAAGATCATTGACCCTCATCTCGTAGGTTCAATCAATCCTGAATCAATGAAGAAATTTGCTGAGGCAGCAGAGAAATGCTTGGCGGATCATGGAGTAGACAGGCCTACAATGGGAGACGTGCTATGGAATTTGGAGTATGCATTGCAACTACAAGAGGCATTCACAAAAGGGAAATCAGAGGAAGAGTCTCAATCAGCTGCCACAGTTGCTGCCTCCCCTGATGTTGCTGCTGCTCCAGCCGCTACTTCTAACTCGGACAACCGTCCAGTTTCTGCTCCAGAAGAAAATGTTGGACCAGCTGAAGTTCGTGCTATCGATGAGCACTCAGGGACTGCAATGTTTTCACAATTTTCCGGGCTTAATGGTAGATAAAAATCTAAAAATTAAGTTGATATTTGAATAATCTTGTGGAGTTTGATCTATTTCTTGGGTAGCAAGGAACCCTTTTTCTGCTTCTTCATGAAGGGAGCACATAGTTAGCATTTTGGGAGGTCCATGACTAGAAATTTCCGATACTGTAAATTTTGCAATGTTGTATGTTAAAATTGTTCATTTATTATTACTCAACACATTAATTTTGTCAATGTCATTACTGATAAATATTCAACTTTGCTAAAGATAGCAACTGCCCTTTGGACTTAGTGGGCCCGTGTACTCAATATTATTAGCTGTATCAGTTTATGCCCACCATGCGACTTTTTGTTATCTTCCTCCATAAAATGTGGATAGGAGTAGATATATTCCTTCAAGTATCAATGAAAGTTGATATATATAGATCTCTCCTTTAATTGGCGCAGATTTTTAAGTTATGCTCCGCAGACTTCTGGGATGCTTTATAAATGTGTGAATTCAAAATTCCAATAGATATCATATTATAATATATTTCTAGATTGTAACAACTCAATAATAATTACAGTAATGGTGATAATAACAACAACAAAAACAATTGTTGGAAGGATATGTGTTGTAAATCACTTTTTAACACGCATAATTCAAGGAAATTGAAAAATAAATATGCAATTGATTAAAACTTAGAAAAACCTGAAAAGGTTGAAGATGATCAAAACTTAGTTCAGGTCGAGATGATTCTCTGTCCTTAAGAACTTATCGGCCCCGTTTCAGTGCTCTACGGATTTGTGGCCAATGTTCTCTCAGGATAACCCGGATTCCTCTTATTCAAGGGGCACACCTTAACAAGATCTTGAACTGGGAATATGGTGGCACTCTCTCAGACTCAAAGACAAAATGAGACTATTTTCTTTGGATGAAATTCAGATTTCTATTTCTGTGTATATAAAGGAACATAATGACTTCCTTTTATAAGCATGGAAGGGTGCCTTAAAGCCACCCTTTGGGTTAGAGTGCAACCCTCCTAAGGGTTGCACCCCTCCTATGTATCTCATGAGCATAGGACCATGTTACACACAAATGGAGGACATGTCCCTAAGGGGTACCATCCAAGGGATATGTCTCTCCTCCATCCAAAGAATTATATTTGAAGATTTGAAGAATTTCCAACAATCCCCCACAATTCTTCAAATATTCATGCAGACACTTGAGAGAGTTACCGTGAACTAAAGCTGCATCGAAATAGGTAGCTTTCGCCTTGAACCTTTCCTAGTGAATGACAATCAGATTTACTTGGCAAACCAGTGACCCATAGTCTTGAACTGTTCTTTCGTTGGTGTAAACCAAGACAATTGCCAACACACAGCTTTACTTCGACCATTTCCCGTTCTACAGTTGTGTTCATTTCGGCCCTGAACAACGGTCCTGGATTCATCAAGCACTTTAGGGTAACCCGCCTTTAAAAGTTCCATGGAAGCGGCTTCACTTCTTACTTGAAATAGGTGATCTACTATGAAGAGGTAATCTGTCTTTACCCCCATTAGGACTCATCTCCTAATATAGTGATCATTAAAAGCCTTAGCTTATCCTAACCATGACAGACAGCACTCAACGTCATTATCGGAATGGGAAAAAGTACAAAACTCTTCAGTGTTTGTTTTGAATTGCACAAAGTTTATGTTGTCCCTTTTGAACCTAGATCTTGGGATCTCCAGTCAGCTAGGTTGGGTTTCCACAGTGACAATTCTTAGATTATAGGCTTCAAGCCCATTCCCATCGATGACTTCTCAACTTGCTCTCGAGGTAAACTT
Organism: Zanthoxylum bungeanum; assembly: GCA_019454045.1. Taxonomy (NCBI): domain Eukaryota; kingdom Viridiplantae; phylum Streptophyta; class Magnoliopsida; order Sapindales; family Rutaceae; genus Zanthoxylum; species Zanthoxylum bungeanum. The sequence goes on along the minus strand of SKCR01033367.1, from coordinate 156,195 downwards.
TTAGTTAGTGGATCCGCTAGGTTTCCTTCGACTCAACATAATCGATCGATATTATGCCATTTGAGAGCAGTTGACCTATGGTATTATGTCTCCGACGTATGTATCGAGACTTATCATCATACATTGTACTTTGGGCTCTCGCAATAGCCGATTGGCTTTCACAATGTATGCTAATCGCTGGCACAGGTTTGGGCCAACTAGGAATATCCTCCAGGAAGTTTCAAAGTCATTCTGTTTCTTCCGCTATTTTGTCTAACGCTATGAACTCTGATTCCATAGTAGACCGGGCAACACATGTTTACCTCGAGGATTTCCATGACATGCTGCATTACCAAGTGTGAAAACAAATCCACTCGTAGATTTGGAATCCACTATATCAGATATCCAGTCAGCATCGTTGTATCCCTCTAGAACAACAGGATATCTCTTGTAATGTAGCCCATATTTTTGAAGTTTCTCATACCTCAAAACTCTTACTATGGCTTTCCAGTGGTTATGTCCTGAATTGCTCGTATATCTGCTAAGCCTTTTTCACAGCTTAGTGATATCAGTTCGTGTGCAATTCGTGTGATACATCAGACTTCTGATGATCCTTGAATACTCTATTTGCGATATGTTTAAGCCAGTATTCTTTGATAGAGGAAGAGTTAGGTTAGCTACTCCCAAATCTTTCATATTAAATTTGCTGGATAACACTTTCTTGGTAGACTGAATCAACTTATGATTATTACCAATTATCAGCATATCGTCTACATAGAGATATACAATGACATATCATTCTTGAGTTGATTTGGTGTATATACACGTATCACACTCATCGGTTTTAAACCCACTTGACAATATCTCTTTGTCAATCTTCTCATGTCATTGTCTATGTGCTTGTTTTAATCCGTACAATGATTTTACAAGTTTGCACACCTTCTGTTCTTATCCAGGAACATTAAACCCTTCTTGTTGTTCCATGTAAGTCTCTTCATCCAATTCACCATTCAAGAATGACGTCTTTACATCCTTTTGATGTATTACAAGACCAAATATAGCTGCTATGGCTATGAGCATTCTTACCGATGTTATACGAATCACTGGTGAATAGGTGTCAAAGTAAACAAGACCTTCTTTTTGTCTATAACGTTTTATGACAAGCCTTGCCTTGTACTTATCTATTGATCCATCAATTTCATCTTTCCATTTGTAGCCCAGTGGCTTACAACCTGGAGGAAGATCAACCAACTCCCAAGTATGGTTCTGTAGGATTGAATCAATCTTACTGTTAATCGTCTCTTTCCACAGAGGTGCCTCTAGAGAAGACATTGCTTATTTATAACTTTGAGGCTCATTTTCTAACAAATATGTCAGAAAATCAGATCTGACTCTTGGTCAACCTGATCACTGTCCTTGACAGTATCAACAGATCTTTTGAAAGACTCTCTTATTTGTCTTTCCTTACAAGGAAATGTCTCTTCAAAAAATATTGCATTCCTTGACTCAATCATCACATTTGGATTGATGTCAAGAATCTCATACATGTGTACCAAGAATCGATACGCACTACTATTGCAAGCATATCCGAAGAATATGCAGTCAACAGTTTTGGGTCATATTCCACCTTCTTAGGTTTAGGAACCATCACCTTGGCAATTGGCAAGACACCCCCACATTTTCAGATATTTGTAGGAAGTTACATAACCTTTCCACAACTCATATAGTGTCTTGTCCAATCTCCTGTGAGGAAGCTTGTTCTGAACGTAATTCGCGGAAAGCAGGGCTTCCCCCCACAAGTTCTAAGGTAAATGATTAGTGGTATTTCTATCACTATTTCCCACTCATTTATCCTAATATTTTGTATAGTTTCTTGAGTCTTGTGAATATTTTGATGTGTTTTGTGTTATTTTGTAGATAAATAAAGTTTCAGGACATTCTGGAGGTGAATTGGAGCAAAACAGGAAAAACTGGACAAAAGGGCAAAATCGTCATTTCAAAGGCGCGACGCTGAAGCCTTGCGCGTCGCGACGCCCAGCATGCGCCGGATCTGCTAAAGTGCGCCGGGTCAACGGGTCAGAATTTGAGAAGTTTGACTTTGCTAACGTGCGCCAGGCCACGTGTCACCATCACAGAAGATTTGCTAAGCTGATCTCTTAGCCGCCTCGCCACATGTCAAGCTGCTATTGTGCCACGATTAACTGTTCCAGCGTCGCGACGCTGAGCTGGCGTCGCGACGCCGGACCCCCATCCGCGCCTATAAATAGAGCTCGACATTTCAGTTGTAGTTACACCATTCCCTCTCTCTTCTTTGATGTAATTAGGGAGATATCCTCTCTCTAAGTTTCTTTTAATTTAGTTTTGTAATTTTTAATTAAGTTCTGTAATAATAATACTTTACTTTCTTTATTTTACAATTTTTATTATTCACTATGAGGAGGTAACTTCCCCCTGCTAGGGTAAAAGGTAATTCTTTTACTATTGCTACTTAGATTATTCTCCCATAATTATAATATATTCAATGTTTTAAATTGGACTTAATAAGGATACCGCCAGACTGGTCGGTTGGTAATTTAATTTTCATTCTGCCTTTATGGCTGGTTATTTTGGTTCCGCCTTTATGGCTGGTTATTTTGGTTCCGCCTATATGGCTGGTTGTTTTCATTCCGCCTTTATGGCTGGTTAAAATGATTCCGCCTTTATGGCTGGTTGTTTTTAAATTGACTAAATCAAGATACCGCCTATATGGCTGGTTGAAAATGTGTTGCAAAGCTTATATTATATTTTGGGAGAAATCTAATTAGTATATAGTAGAAGTAATTCCTTTTACTTTAGCATTTTATTTTATTTCACTTTCAGCATTTATTTTACCGCAATTACTTTATGCAATTTTATTTTAAGTCTTTTAAGTTTTTAACCCTAGTTATGTGTCGTAGCTAAGTTAGTTATCTAAGGTTGTGATGAATTTCAATTTAACCGGATTATAAGGGTTAGATTATAGTTTGGGTAATTTAAGATTTATTTATTGAGTCTTAATCTTAATGCTCTTTAATTAACTGGCCATTAATTAAATTAATTAGGTAAACTTAAAATGAACTAGACATAGGGATTTTAAGTTTAAGACCTTAGACTCAGTAGCCCACGATCTTCCTTGAGGATAGATAACCCTTTTAATAGATTTCCTTACAGGATAGGAATATACCTGTCGGGCGGGGGTAGCCATAATTGGAACTTAATCTTAATGAATCTAGGTAATTTGGTTGACATAGACATATGGTTCAATTGGATTAAACTAGGTATTTGTAATTGACCATCGGAAGAGGCTTTTACATAAATTAGTGTTCCAGGTTAATAAATCAATATATTACCCAACTATAAGTTAACCACTTCATCTTTAAATAATATTGGAATAAATCACAACCCTAGATAGTTTTTAATATTGAAATTTTCTTAAAATCTACTTTTAAACAATTTTATTTACTTGTCTTTAAATTTAGAATCGTCACCATTTCAAATCAATTAAACAACCTGTTAGATACTAGTAATCATTTGACCTCATAAAAATTAATAGAAAAGGTTTTAAGTCCTCGTGGGATCGATACTTTTTATACTACTTGAACGATACGTAGGCTTGCGTTATACGTGTGTGTTTACGCTGGTCAAGTTTTTGGCGCCGTTGCCGGGGACTTATTTATCTTTTATTATTAGTTTAGGGGTTAGATACTTTTACTTGTATCTAATTTTCTTTTTACTTATTGTTTTTGTTTTCTTGTGTTTCAGGTTCTCAGAAACTTCATGAGACGAACCAGAAGCTTTGAACTTCGACCGCTTGACCCAGAAATTGAAAGAACCATCAGACAGTTGAGAAGGGAAAGGCGAGAAGCCCAAGAAGCTTTAGTCAACATGGAACCTGAACCTTTGGAGATTGCACCACCAATTCCCATTCGAGACAGAACCATTCCGGTGGTTGACAGACTCATTTCATGTATTGTACTTCCTCCATTACCAGCAAATGCGGGTGACATCAAAACTTTCATTCAGATGATTCAGCAGTCAGTTCAGTTTGGAGGAAATGCAACTGAAGATCCTAATGCCCACATCAGCAACTTCTTGGAAGTTTGCGGCACTTTCAATTACAACCGAGAAGCTGAAGAAGCAATGAGATGCGTGTCTTCCCATACTCCTTGAAGGACAGAGCTAAAGCTTGGCTACATTCATTACCAGCAGGTTCTATTACAACATGGAACACTTTAGCCACCAAATTTCTTGCAAAATACTTTCCACCAGCCAGAACCGGAAAGCTGAGGAATGACATCACATCCTTTGTGCAACAAGATTCTGAAACTCTCTATGAAGCTCGGGAAAGGTACAAAGATTTACTCCGGAAATGTCCACACCATGAGATTCCAAAATGGCTTCAAGTCCAAACATTCTATAATGGACTTTCTGGAATAATGAGAACCACAATCGATGCTGCTGCTGGAGGAGCATTAATGGCAAAAGGAGAAGATCAAGCTTGGGAACTAATCGAAGAAATGGCCAACAACAATTCCTTGTGGCCAACAGAAAGAAGTCTGATTCAAAGAATTGCAGGAATTTATGAAGTTGGAGCCAATACAGCAGTCAACACCAAGCTAGATCAGATATGCAAATTCATGGAGACTCTTACCACTGGATCCACAAGTTCACCATATGGAGGAGCACCAGAATCAAACCAACATGAAGAAACGGTGAATTTTGTCAACAATTTCAACAGACAGGGAAACAATCCATATTCCAACACCTACAACCGAGGGTGGAGGAATCATCCTAATCTTTCATGGAGCAACAATTCAGGCCAACAGCGGAACTATCCACCACCTGGATTCCAGCAACAGAACAAAGGCCAGGAGCAGACAAATGAACCAGTAATGGCAGAGATGTTAGCTCAATTAAAAAGATATGAAGCCATGATTCAGAGCCAATCAGCTTCCATCAAAGCACTGGAGAATCAAATCGGACAACTGGCTAATGCTCAGAGTTACAGACCGCCAGATAATCTTCCCAGCAACACAGAACCAAATCCAAGAAACCGAGGAAAGGAGCAATGTCAAGCCATTACCTTAAAGAGTAGTACTGAGATCAACAAAGATGTTGGAGTCAAAACAGCTGCTGAGGAAGTTCCAAAAGATGCAGTTCCACAGATGGAAGAAAAAAAAGCAAAGGAAAAAGAAAAAGAACAGATCACTCCACCACCACCTTTCCCTCAGCGTCTTCAGAAAAACAAATTGGACAAACAGTTTGCTCGTTTCTTGGAGATTTTCAAAAAGCTGCACATTAACATACCATTTGCAGAAGCCTTGGAACAAATGCCCAGCTATGTAAAATTCATGAAAGACATTCTTTCACGAAAACGGAGATTGGGAGATTACGAGACAGTAGCTTTGACAGAAGAATGCAGCGCCATCATTCAGAGGAAGCTTCCCCCAAAGTTGAAAGATCCTGGCAGTTTTACTGTACCATGCACCATTGGAGAACACTACATCGGTAAGGCTTTATGTGATTTAGGTGCCAGTGTTAATTTAATGCCTTTTTCTATTTACAGGAACTGCAAATTGGAGAAGCAATGCCTACCTCGGTATCTTTGCAACTTGCTGATCGAACGCTCGCATTTCCGAGAGGAGTCGTTGAAAATGTGCTGGTCAAAGTTGACAAACTCATCCTTCCAGCAGATTTCATCATCCTTGACATGGAAGAAGACAAAGAAATACCTATCATTCTTGGGAGACCATTTTTGGCTACAGGTAAAACTGTGATTGATGTGCAAAAAGGAGAACTAACCATGAAAGTGCATGACCAAGAAGTGACATTTAATGTTTTCAAAGCCATGAAATTTCCGAGTGATGAAAAGGAAGAAGAAGAATGCTTCAGAGTTGATGTTATTGATAGTATCATTCATGATACTGAGCCAAATCCCACAGATACACTTGAAGCTTGCATCACCAATATGACTGACAGCGAGCTAAATGCTGAAATCCTGGAATGTATCAACTACCTCGACAAACCATTCCGATTTAAAGCAACACACCAGTTGAAAGCTTGGAACTGCCAAAGAAAGATCGAATCAAGCCTTCGATTGAAGAACCACCACAGCTGGAACTAAAGTTACTTCCGAGCCATCTCAGGTATGCATTTCTAGGAAACTCTTCTGAATTACCTGTTATTATTTCTTCTTCTCTAACATTGGATCAGAAAGAAAAGCTACTGAGAGTATTACGAGAGCACAAAAGAGCCATTGGCTGGACTATAGCAGACATTCGAGGCATTAGTCCATCATTTTGCATGCACAAGATTCTGATGAATGATGAATACAAACCCACAGTGGAGCATCAACGGAGACTTAATCCAATCATGAAGGAAGTTGTGAAGAAAGAAATCATCATATGGTTAGATGCTGGCATCATTTACCCCATCTCAGATAGCACTTGGGTAAGTCCTATGCAGTGTGTACCAAAGAAAGGAGGAATTACTGTGGTCACCAATGAAAAGAACGAGTTGATTCCAACAAGAACAGTGACTGGATGGAGAGTATGCATGGACTACAGGAAACTTAACAAAGCCACGAGGAATGACCATTTTTCGCTACCATTTATTGACCAGATGTTTAGACAGGCTGGCAGAACATGAGTTCTATTGCTTTCTGGACGGATATTCAAGGTACAATCAGATTGCCATCGCACCAGAAGACCAGGAGAAAACTACCTTTACATGTCCCTATGGTACTTTTGCTTCCGCAGGATGCCATTTGGATTATGTAATGCCCCGCCCACTGCTACCCTTTCAGCGTTGCATGATGGCCATCTTCTCAGACATGCTGGGCAGAGTATGGAGGTTTTTATGGATGATTTTTCTGTGTTTGGAGATTCTTTTGACCATTGTTTGCAAAATTTGGAACAGGTATTACAAAGGTGCGAGATATACACACCTGGTACTCAACTGGGAGAAATGCCACTTCATGGTGCAGAAGGCATTGTTCTTGGACACCGGATCTCACAAAGGGAATCGAGGTAGACAAAGCAAAGATCGAGACAATTGAGAAACTACCTCCACCAACATCTGTCAAAGGGATTCGGAGTTTTCTTGGACATGTAGGTTTTTACAGAAGATTTATCAAAGACTTTTCCAAGATTGCCAAACCTCTTTGCAATCTTCTGGAAAAGGATGTACCTTTCAACTTCACCAAGAATGCCAGGAAGCATTCGAGATCTTAAAACAGAAGCTGATTTCTGCCCCCATCATTGTAGCACCAGATTGGACCCTTCCATTCGAGGTAATGTGTGATGCTAGTGATTTTGCTGTAGGTGCAGTTTTGGGACAACGCAAAGCAAAGATTTTCCACACCATTTACTACTCCAGCAGAACTTTAAATGAAGCTCAGCTCAACTACACAACCACCGAAAAGGAGTTGCTCGCAGTTGTGTACGCTTTTGACAAATTTCGCTCATATCTGTTGGGTCCCAAAGTGGTGGTCTACACAGATCATTCAGCAATCAAATATCTGATCACGAAGAAAGATGCCAACCCCAGATTGATCCGTTGGATACTTCTTTTGCAAGAATTTGACGTGGAGATTCGAGACAGGAAAGGAACAGAAAACCAGGTGGCAGATCACTTATCGAGGCTGGAGAATGGAGAAACAGGTGGCAAAGAATTATCAATCAAAGAAACTTTTCCAGATGAACAGTTATTCGCCATGAAACAACAGGAAGTCCCTTGGTATGCTGACTATGTCAATTACATTGTGTCAGGAAAATGGCCGTTGGAATGGACAACTCAGCAACGGAAGAAGTTCTTCAAAGAAGTAAAGCATTATGTCTGGGATGAACCGTACCTGTTCAAACGGTGTGCTGATCAAATATTGAGACGATGTGTTCCACATGAGGAAATCAACAGTGTTTTGCAACACTGTCATTCATCACCATATGGCGGACACTTCAGCGGAAACAAAACTGCAGCCAAAGTCCTTCAATCAGGTTTGTTTTGGCCCACACTTTTTAAAGATGCTTATCTTTTTGCTTTTCAATGTGACAGGTGCCAGAGAACGGGGAATATTTCAAGGAGAAACGAAGGACCGTTGCAAAACATTCTGGAAGTGGAGATATTCGATGTATGGGGTATTGATTTCATGGGACCCTTTGTTCCATCATTTGGAAACCTGTATATCCTGGTTGCTGTAGACTACGTCTCCAAATGGTTTGAAGCAATTGCACTGCCATCCAATGATTCAAAAGTGGTGATCAAATTCCTGAAAAGAATATTTTCACTCGGTTTGGAACACCTCGGGCAATTATCAATGATGGTGGCTCTCATTTCTGCAACAAATATTTTGATGCACTTCTATCCAAATATGGAGTTACTCACAAAATTGCCACTGCTTACCATCCACAGTCAAATGGACAGGTCGAGGTTTCAAACAGGGAAATCAAGAGAATCCTAGAAAGAACCGTTGGATCAACAAGGAGGGACTGGTCAACAAAACTAGATGATGCATTATGGGCCTACCGAACAGCTTACAAGACACCCATTGGTATGTCACCATATCAATTGGTGTTTGGGAAAGCATGCCATCTGCCAGTTGAGCTTGAGCACAAGGCGTACTGGGCACTGAAGAAGTTGAATCTTGACTCACAAGCTGCATGAGAGAAAAGACTTCACCAACTCAATGAATTGGAGGAATTTCGTTTACAGGCTTATGACAATGCCAAATTATACAAGGAAAAGACCAAAAAATGGCATGACCGAAAAATAGTGCACAGACAGTTGAAACCAAAACAGCAGGTGTTGTTGTACAACTCGAGATTGAAACTTTCCCTGGAAAGTTGAAATCTAGGTGGTCTGGACCATTTGTGATCACTCAAGTTTTACCATATGGAGCCGTTGAGTTACTGGATCCCAATACCAACAACACATTCAAAGTTAACAGTCAACGTGTCAAGCACTACTGGGGAGAATCATTTGAGCGACAAAAAGAAAGTGTCACACTTTCAGATCCAGCATAAACGTTCAAAAAGTCACGTCTAGCTGACGACGATTAAACTTAGCGCTCGCAGGGAGGCAACCCATGCAATTTTTGTATATATTGTGATTTGGTGTGATTTAATTTTGTGTGTTTAGTTTTTGCAGATTAAGACATTTCAAGATGGAAGAAGCTCTCGTAAATCTTCACAAGCAATTTCCTTCTCTCCCTCAAAAATCTCTAATGAAAGTTTACAAAGCTCGCTTGGAACGAATGAGACTACTGACAATCCATGGTGTGCCCAATGACATTCGTTGGGTAATAGAAGCACGAGTCCGATTGGCAGGTGAGTCTTCTGAATCTTTTATTTCACATCTGCCTGGTTTTGGAAGAAGCACCTATGCAAAGAAACGAAGAGCTAAACAAATGGGTGTTTGTTACAAATGTGCACGATGGAATTGCAATACTCGTTGTCGTTCTTTAGGAATGGTGTCTGTTAATCGCGAAGATAAAATTAAATTCATTAGGGATGGCTTGAGTAAGGAGTCTTTAGATGATATATCTTCGACTCTTGAGACGCATCCCAGTGGATATGTTCACATAGAATTTCGCAGATTACATACACAATTTCAAAAAGAAAGACAACAGTTGAGTCTTGGGAATCTGACTCAAAAAGACCCTGTTTGCCAATTTATAAGAAAATTGGATGGGAAGCTTGTCCCTGACGCATAGACGTTAATCAAGCTGTAAATTATTGTACATATTATATCTCTTTGTCTTTTCTAGTAATTGTGATTTGTTTTGTTGTTTTCTTTTATTTCCTCCGACAGGATCCAGATCTTTTTGACTATCACGATCTATTTTACTATTTTGCTACTAATCGTCCTTTGGAAGATACTTGTGCTATTTTTACTCACCCTTTTCAGGTATTATAAATTCAACTCATCATTGCACTTTTGAAGACATCCAGAGTAACCAATGGAAGCCACTTCAAGAAAACGAGTTGAAAACATCTGTGTGTTTTGCGGTAGTACTGTTGGTACTAAACCACAATACATAGAAGCAGGACAGGAATTGGGTCGAGTTTTAGCTGCAAGGAATATGCACTTAATATATGGCGGAGGAAATCTCGGACTTATGGGGATCGTTTCAAAGGCCGTACAGGAATGAGGTAGTCACGTTTTGGGAATCGTCCCAAAACCCTTGGCAGAGGCAAATCTTATTGGATCATCAAACGGAGAAGAACTAATCGTATCAGGTATGTCTGAACGTTTGGTAGAAATGATTAACCGTGCTGATGCTTTTATTGCTTTGCCAGGTGGCTTGGGCACATTGGAGGAAATTTTTATAGTTCTATCTTGGGCGAACCTGAACATACACCAGAAACCAATTGGACTGCTCAACGTTGATGGATTTTATGATTTTCTTTGTGTGTTTCTTGATGATGCAGACTCCTCTTCACTGCCAGACTTGCTCCGGATCTAATAATAACACACAATGTCTCATTTAGGTTTGGGGGAGGGAATTAGTTGATTAGTACCTTGTTTTTAGTTTGTGTGTTATTTTTATTTTTAGTCCAAATTTTTCGAAAAATACAAAAAAATTGAAAAATTTTCAAAAATTACAAAAATATGTTGCATTTTTGTGTTTTTATTTTGACTAAAAATGTGAAATTGGTAAGAGATAGTCGAGTAAAGAATTTCCACTCCTGAGACGTATCTCAAACCATCTATTTCGAAACAAGTTAATTTTTGTTTATTTCCTTTTGAATTATTTAATTTGTAAATTCTCCATAAAACTCACTAAAATGGATCTTCTTATGCTCAGTTGGCAGGTATTATCAACATGCATAGTAACATACAGACATGAACTGTAATTGAAAAGTTTGTAATATTCTGTGCTCTAGTTTAATTGGAGAAGCATCTCAAATAGTGATGGAATAAAAAAAAAAAAAAATCTGAGATCCGAGTTATTAAGTCTGTAAGGGTGTTTTAACACCTAGTGCCCTAAAACCAACTGGTTTGGGAGTCATTGACCCAAAGCTCGCTACATGGATCAAAGATGCTGCAAAAATATATTTATATCTGAAGTTTGAGTAATTAAGTCCGTAGGGGTGTCTTAACACCCGGTGCCCTAAAGCCAACTAGTTTGGGAGCCACCGACCCAACACTCGTTACATAGATGGAAGGTATTGTATATAAATAAAATAGAGAAAAAATCAAAGAAAAAATCAGAAAAATCAGAAAAATTATTCCATTACTACAAAAAGGTGTGAAATCTGATAGAACTTTAGGACAAATATTACTCTCTTATCAACTGCACTTATGACTGTTGTGGGCAAAAATGAGTTGATTAATATTCTGTTGGCTGTGTATATGGAGAATGGTAATATAATCGGAGAATTTATTATTCAGTAATTTAGAAAGAAACAAAACAACTAGTAACTTGAAGTAGAAGTTTCACCTGATTAGTCACTAACTTCTTTATTCTCTTTTCTCTTGTCTTTTTGCTTTTGTGTGCATTAGTTTTAATACCTTTTTACTTTTGTAAAATGTTTGTGGGTATCATTGCTGTAAACCCTCACGAGACTAAACTCGTCCACTAGGGACACCTAGGGGTTTAAAGGCTTGTTGCATATGCTAAATGCAACCGTGATCCCTACGAAAGTGACTTAGTTAAATTTTATTTTTATGTTATTTTATTTAATGTTTTGCTCGAGGACTAGCAAAATGTTAGGTTTGGGGGTGTGATGAGTGGTATTTCTATCACTATTTCCCACTCATTTATCCTAATATTTTGTATAGTTTCTTGAGTCTTGTGAATATTTTGATGTGTTTTGTGTTATTTTGTAGATAAATAAAGTTTCAGGACATTCTGGAGGTGAATTGGAGCAAAACAGGAAAAACTGGACAAAAGGGCAAAATCGTCATTTCAGCGGCGCGACGCTGAAGCCTTGCGCGTCGCGACGCCCAGCATGCGCCGGATCTGCTAAAGTGTGCCGGTCAACGGGTCAGAATTTGAGAAGTTTGACTTTGCTAACATGCGCCGTGCCACGTGTCACCATCACAGAAGATTTGCTAACTTGCGTCTGCCACATGTCATCATCCTACGATGCCGACAATCATCATCTTTGCTATCTTGCGCCGTGCCACGTGTCGACATCTCAACGGACTTGCTATTTTGCGCCGCTGCCACGTGTCAAGATCTGACGCTGCCGACAATCACCCTCAGTGTGAAGTAAGCAATGACGTCATGAACAGTGCCACGTCATCGGATAAAATCTGATCTCTCAGCCGCCTCGCCACGTGTTAAGCTGCTATTGTGCCACGATTAACTGTTCCAGCGTCGCGACGCTGAGCTGGCGTCGCGACGCCGACCCCCATCCGCGCCTATAAATAGAGCTCGACATTTCAGTTGTAGTTACACACCATTCCTCTCTCTTTTCTTTGATGTAATTAGGGAGATATCCTCTCTCTAAGTTTCTTTTAATTTAGTTTTGTAATTTTAATTAAGTTCTGTAATAATAATACTTTACTTTCTTTATTTTACAATTTTTATTATTCACTATGAGGAGGTAACTTCCCCCTGCTAGGGTAAAAGGTAATTCTTTTACTATTGCTACTTAGATTATTCTCCCATAATTATAATATATTCAATGTTTTAAATTGGACTTAATAAGGATACCGCCAGACTGGTCGGTTGGTAATTTAATTTTCATTCTGCCTTTATGGCTGGTTATTTTGGTTCCGCCTTTATGGCTGGTTATTTTGGTTCCGCCTATATGGCTGGTTGTTTTTAATTGACTAAATCAAGATACCGCCTATATGGCTGGTTGGAAATGTGTTGCAAAGCTTATATTATATTATGGGAGAAATCTAATTAGTATATAGTAGAAGTAATTCCTTTTACTTTAGCAATTTTATTTTATTTCACTTTCAGCATTTATTTTACCGCAATTATTTTATGCAATTTTATTTTAAGTCTTTTAAGTTTTTAACCCTAGTTATGTGTCGTAGCTAAGTTAGTTATCTAGGGTTGATGAATTTCAATTTAACCGGTTTATAAGGGTTAGATTATAGTTTGGGTAATTTAAGATTTATTTATTGAGTCTTAATCTTAATGCTCTTTAATTAACTGGCCATTAATTAAATTAATTAGGTAAACTTAAAATGAACTAGACATAGGGATTTTAAGTTTAGACCTTAGACTCAGTAGCCCACGATCTTCCTTGAGGATAGATAACCCTTTTAATAGATTTCCTTACAGGATAGGAATATACCTGTCGGGCGGGGGTAGCCATAATTGGAACTTAATCTTAATGAATCTAGGTAATTGGGTTGACATAGACATATGGTTCAATTGGATTAAACTAGGTATTTGTAATTGACCATTGGAAGAGGCTTTTACATAAATTAGTGTTCCAGGTTAATAAATCAATATATTACCCAACTATAAGTTAACCACTTCATCTTTAAATAATATTGGAATAAATCACAACCCTAGATAGTTTTTAATATTGAAATTTTCTTAAAATCTACTTTTAAATAATTTTATTTACTTGTCTTTAAATTTAGAATCGTCACCATTTCAAATCAATTAAACAACCTGTTTGATACTAGTAATCATTTGACCTCATAAAAATTAATAGAAAAGGTTTTAAGTCCTCGTGGGATCGATACTTTTTATACTACTTGAACGATACGTACGCTTGCGTTATACGTGTGTGTTTACGCTGGTCACTAAATCAGAACTAGTCAACATGGCATTCATCATTTCCTTCAACGTTCGGTTTTTGCACTCAGCAATCCCATTAAGGAGAATAAGGAGCAGTGGTTTGGTGAATAATTCTGTGCACAGAATAATATTCACCAAATGATGAAACATATTCACCACCTCTATCACTTCTGATTCTTTTGATTTCCTTACCAATTTGATTTGCAACTTCGTTCTTAGTGTATAAAGCTCTCAAAAGCTTCAGATTTGTTTATCATCAAATACACCTAACAGAATCTTGTGCTTTCATCGATAAAAGTGACAAAGTACTTTTTACCCCCTCTTGTTTGCACAATATTCAAGTCACACACGTCAGTGTGTACAAGTTCCAAGGGTTCAGAACTTCGTTCTATGATATTCTATGTATTTTTGCTTCAACACATGCCTCACACTTATGTTAGATATCAATGCAAATTTAGGTATAAGGTTCATGTTAATTAATGTACGTATTGTATCATAATTAACATGTCCTAACCTCTCATGCCATACATTTTGTGACTCAATAATATAAGCAGAAGTTTCAGCTTATTAATAGCACAATTGACAGTCATTGAAAATGCCCTCAGCGAGGTATCCTTTTTCCTACATAGACATCATTTTTGGTCTATACAATCTTGTCAGAAACAAATACAAATCCGAGACCGAGTTTTCCGAATATCTGGAACACGTAAACATTCTTATATGTAAGCTCCGTTCCGGATATCATTTTCAGAACCATTATGCCTTGTCCAACCACTCTAGAGGTAGACGAGTTTCCCATTGTCAGATGATCACCGCCATCGACCTTTCTGATATGAGGAAAACATCTTGCTATCAGCACAGATATGACGAGTAGCCCCAGTGTCTACCCACCATTCTCTCGGATTCCCAACCAAGTTGGCTTCAGTTACCACTGCTGAGAGGTTTATTTCTGAAATCTCATCAGTTAACTGCTCATTTTCAGCGACATAGGCCTCATTATTCTTGCCATTGTCCTGAGATATCTTGTTTCTGCAGTCCTTTATCATATGACCGCTCTTTTCACAGTTGTAGCACTTCCCATTGAACTTCTTGTTCGCTTGGGAAGAATCAGCTCCACTGTTCTTTCTTTTCTTGCTACCCTTTACATCCTCAATGATGTTGGCCTTAGACTCCATAGTCTTGTAGCTGACCTTCTCGGACATCCTGTTGTCCTGTTCGATTCTCAATCGAACTCCAAGGTCTTCAAGGCTCATCTGCTTATTTTTGTGTTTCAGATAGCTCCTGAAGTCCTTCCATGATGGAGGCAACTTTTCAATTATGGTGGCAACTTGAAACGTCTCACAGAGTTTCATTCTTTCATCCAGTATTTCATGAATGATCAATTGCAGTTCACCCAACTGAGACATCATTCTACCCACGACAAATTTCTTTTGTCAAGCATCATCGGTTTTGTATTTCTTCTCGAGAGATTCCCAGAGAATCTTCGCAGAAGACATGGCCTTCGTACACAATGTAAATGGTATTGTCAAGACCACCCATAGGTAGTTCGTGTATAGGAAGTCGCCAGACGACCATGTCTCTTCTCGCAGTTCCTTGGCTGCCTCTGATTCACCCTCCACAGGACCCGGATGATCTTTGAGGTACTAAGCCAACTGCAGAGTTGTCAGGTAGAACAACATTTTGCTCTGCCACTGTTTGAAGTTTGCCCCACCAAAATTCTCCGGTTTTTTTTTCTCCATGAGAGACCGGTACTGTGATGTTTCCGCTAACCATATGTAACTGGAAACAGACAGGGTTCAATAAGTCTATAAAAGATAAATTGTACAACGACCAACAAATGATCTTGTCTCAAGTGATATACCAAATATCCACTTGTTGTTCTATTGGATAGTAGTACCAAATAAACACAAGTCCTTGAATTTCCAACCAAGATTTCTTATGAAAAGTAAATAAAGGAATATTCCCAGAGGACGGGGGGTCCGGAGTAACCACTTAAGTCCCTGACCACTTAGGCTCTTATCGCCTTTTTGACAGAATATCCTTTAACTATTTTCTCAATAGAACCTCTTAGCAATTCAAATTCAATATTTCACTTTTTCAATGTCACAAAACAATATTTAATATTTGCAGGTATAATTCAATCAAGCTCAGATGAAATTACTTGTGTAAAATTTACACTTTTAATTCTCAACCAAGTATGCAACACACAAGTAAATTTCAATTTTATCAATATGTGTATACTTGTGATAATTGAACATCTAAATGTTAACTTAAACCTATACCACCAAGTTTATTATAATACAATATATGATTTTGTTAAGTTAACATTTATTGCATGTATATCATAATTTAAATTAATTTAAGTCTATTTTATTATTTTTGAACCTAAACCTTTCAGGATTACAAAATAATTATTTGACTTTTCCTAAATTAATATCAATGAATAATCCTAATATTAATGTGTTACGCTCACCATTATATTATTTAAATTATGAACCAACATAACTTTTCAGGTTTCTAAAACATCTTCTGAATGAAACCGATACACGATATCTAACTGAGCCACGATCAAAATCAGTTTGTTCACGCCTTTGATGATCAACAAAAATTAATCACTAAAGGGTTGATTCGTGCTTGTTGATGAAGTGTGCGTGATTGTGGCCAAATTACATGAATGGGCCCTCTGACGTGTTATTTAAAGCAGTTATTACTTTTTATTTTTTAACGAAGAGGCATTTTTTTTTTCAAATAATATGATTCAAAACATGCATGCATCATATCTAACGAAATTTCAAATTGAAATCATATGCCAGTACACAGACTATTATATGTGTGTATATAATTGCTATACCCATTCACAGAACTTTCTTTAATTAATTATGTTTATGTGAATCATGCAAAATAAGATTTTTACAACACAAAGATGATAAGTTCTTAAGATTGTTGGAAGGATGTGTTGAAAAATAAATATGCAATTGATTGAAACTTAGAAAAACCTGAAAAGGTTGAAGATGATCAAAACTTAGTTCAGGTCGAGATGATTCTCTATCCTTAAGAACTTATCGGCCCCGTTTCTGTGCTCTACGGATTTGTGGCCAATGTTCTCTCAGGACAACCCGGATTCCTTTTATTCAATGGGCACACCTTAACAAGATCTTGAACTGGGAATATGGTGGCACTCTCTCAGACTCAAAGACAAAATGAGACTCTTTTCTTTGGATAAAATTCAGATTTCTATTTCTGTGTATATAAAGGAACATAATGACTTCCTTTTATAAGCATGGAAGGGTGCCTCAAAGCCACCCTTTGGGTTAGAGTGCAACCCTCCTAAGGGTTGCACCCCTCCTATGTATCCCATGAGCATAGGACCATGTTACACACAAATGGAGGACATGTCCCTAAGGGGTACCATCCAAGGGATATGTCCCTCCTCCATCCAAAGAAGTATATTTGAAGATTTGAAGAATTTCCAACAACAATATTAATAAAACTAAAAATTTGCAAACAGGATTTGTGCTTTTACGGGGGAGGAATTCTACATGTTTAATAAATTCATATGACATGGTTTTTTTCAATGTCAAAATGATAATATTATGTTCATGGTTTTTTTTCGTTCTAAAAGTAATTTCGGAAATCAACTCCTCAAATAAACTCTCCCTATAGTGAATTTGTTTAATTAGTAAGGAACCAAAGCAAACTCATCAAGTATACAGATAATCACAAAGACAATGATTTACGTGGTTCGGTGGAGAGTGACTTCAACCTACGTTCAAGGGAATAAGGGATGTATTTTATTACTTGTTCGGGGTAAAGGCCGACTCGAGCTAAAGTGGTGTAGTGAGCTTACAAAGATGTTTGCAACTCCTTGGGTCTTACACAAGCCCCTTATAAATCTCTCAAATAATCGGATACCAGCCAGCTTTTTCTCTCTCTATCACTAGTTTGTAAGCCCTTAGTTCTATCCAAGAACCAACCCTTAAATCTGAATCTTCAACTCTCTTATATAAGCCTCTAAATTCATTATCCCATCGTTGTCAGCTCATGTCACATTGTCGTCATTGTCATCGCAACTACCATCAATTCAGCCAATCAGAATAGCCCATTTTTACTATCACTGCACTGACCTATGGTGGCCTCTGGCGGCCTATGGCGGCTCTGTTCTGCCACTTCCATGCAACTGCACCACCATATGGCGGCAGCCATGGGCTACTTCCAACGAAAATCGTTGTTTTTTCCACAATCATCATTAGCCTTTTAGAAGCTTATCCTTTCAATTAGGGCATATGTCACATACCTTTAAACACAAAATAACTGTGGGCTAAACTCCGTTCATCGGATCGACATACCGAAGTTAATGATGCTTAGTCAAACTTCCTCTAGCTTCCTCAACTTGGGCAGGTCGGTATCATAGACCACCACAGGTTGGCTCCTTCAAATACTCAAATACTATCAAATCTAATACTTCTTCTCTAGGTCGGATCGGAGTCCCAACTTGCTTCGTCACCAGCAGGTTCTGTCCATGGAAGGACTTCTCTATATAATGGGGTATGGCCCCTCTATTTGACTTCAGCCTCTCTAAACCTTTGGCCCTTTATCATCCTCTCTTGGCTAAGTACAAACCACATTCTATCATTTCTCAATATTTGAACTTTCTCGGAATAAAAAAGCACAATCCACACCTTAATTCTTGATGTGTATAAGCCAAAGCATTAAATTAAAATTTCACAAGAGATGAGAATATTGAAATTTTGCAGCAAAATAAATGAATATAAATTCTTAGTTGAATTTCTCAAGAAGTTCCTATTCTTTTTGTTGGCAAAAGGGATAATCTTGCTGAGAAAAATGCAAGATGAAGCAACAGATTTTATTAATTATCCAAACTTCAAGAATGAAACCATTATACTTCTGCACAAGCTAAGGAGAATGCTCTATACTCTGACTCTATATTTGATTTGGTGACTATTTATTGTTTCTTGGATGACCAAACAATAAGGTTCTTCCCAAAGTATATGTAGTAGGCAGGGGCAAAATCTCTTGTAATTGAGGGGGTCTCAATTTTTTTCCAACAATTAATAGTAAATAAATAATAGAGATATTGATCCCCTTTCAACTAATCTCCTGATTTCGCCCCTGACAATAGTCACTTACTGATTTTTTGTTATCTACATCACAAGGCTAATCTACATAAACAAGGGCAATATTGATCAAAATTGCTAAACATTTGTGTTGCAAAATGAGCAAATACCATCAGAATATTTGTGGTAATTATGCATTTTTTTTCCAAGTATATATACATATTGATAGTTGATTGCTAACGATATACTATTCAAACAATAGATTGTAATGGAAATTTGCAGGTGCAGAGACATCGATTTTGTAAAATAGATTTAGATTCGATGCTGAATTGAGTTTTATATATTAAATTTTTTATAAATTATAATTGGTAGTCATTAAAAAAAATTAAATGCAATTGAACCTAACCGTATATTATTATTCAAAAACGTGAGATGGAAGTTTATGAAAAATTTAATAAAGTTCAAATTTAGTTCCGGATCCAAGTTCTTCTAAATAAAATAATTATCAGTAACCAGCTTTAAAAAATAAGCTCTAACGCAATGAATTTTAGAAGCAGAAAAAGGAGATAGTCACTTTCGTCCATAATGATATATCTATTGTAATCTAATCCAAAGAATTTAAAGCTGCTCACCTTATATTCACAATTCAACTGCTCTATTAATTTCAAAGAATTCAATAATGTTCACTTGGCTGTTGAGATGCTTGAATTGAAGACTTTGAGGTATTTATTCATAATCAATTTCTTTTTAATTGTTGGCTGATACGTGTCAAATTTCGTGTAATGGGTTTTTGTAGGATATTTAGAAAGATTTTAACCTCTTTTTTGGATAATTTGAGGTACCCTAAACCTCCCATAAATAATGGAAGTTGTAGGAGCAGTGGCAGGAATTTGGACGTGTGTCACATTCTAGTATATACAGGACATGACCGACAGGAGATATTATCACTTCTCCCCAAGTCACTGACATAAACATACATGACATAATGTAATCTATGTAAATCTATCTTGCCATGAATGAACATGAGCATGCATTACTCATATCCTGCCCAATCATAATAGTTTTCTGAAAAATATGCATAACTGGCATTCGTTACTGTTGGTCGATAAAATCCCCGCAGGGCGAATTCATCCTAGAACGAAAAGAGGTGCGAAGAAAAGAAGGGCGATGGAGCGAAGAACGATAAAAGGACTTGGGACGATCGAGCCAATGGTCATGGCGAAAAGTGCGATGCAGTTATCTTCACTACCGAAGCAGTTAGGCGGCTGTTCCTCCACGATCAAGCAGTTAGGACACACAACCCAGCAGTTACAAGCCTGATTCATAACTGCAAAGGAACAGTAGAACTGCCCAAGTCAGTTACCAAGCGGCACTATAAAAGCTCGCATATCCCAAGAGAGAAAAGGACGAAAAAATGAAGACTCAATCGAGCATATTTTATCTTTTTATTTCTTAGCTTGTAATCTAGGACTGTAACTTGTGTGCTTGTGCCCCTTGGAGGCTTATTCACTTGATTCAATACACCCCTTGTTGGGGCTTTGTCTCAGGAGGTTTGAACCTTACACGCTCTTTTTCCTGCACGCGTAAAACCTGCGCAAACAGTTTTTGGCGACCACAGTGGGAGAATTGGTGTAACAAAGTGGAGATGCCTCCGAAAAGAAACGCTCAGACTGGCTCAACCGCGAAGGAAGGTGGACTGGAGAAAACCAACCAGCCCAACGTTCCAGCCATAGTGGGTCAGTTCGAGGGTCTAGCGGATGTCAGCCGGTACGAACCAATGAGGGAGCTCAGCCCTAATGCGGTGCGCGCATTGATTAGCGAATTCACACAGGATGTCGTCGAACAGGTCAGACTCCAAAATTCGCATGTTGTGGACAAATTCGTATCGACTAGTAATTTGCACTATGAAAATATGGCCAAACACTTAAGCTCAATGAACGAATTGGTGGCCAAATGTATAAGCGGCGGAACAGCGCTGCCATCGACCACGCCACTCCCTACAGTAGGCGGTCAGGAAGCTGGTCCTAGTGGTGTTCCCCTGCAAGGAACCAATGCTCCTATGGTTCCCAGAGGAGGGACGAGCCCTGAAGGGCACGGCCCACAATTAGGGCCAAACATTCACCAAGGGCCAAATATGGCTCAACATGAAATCGTGGTGCCTCAGGGTGTCCAAACTTCCCAGGGACAGAATCATGATTACGTCCCACTCCGGAGAGAGCCGCAACCGCCCCATGTAGCCGTGCCATTCAATGGCAACGATATGCTAAGGGAGCAAATGACCGAAATCCTGCAAAACCAATTCGGTTTAGGCATACGACCAATTCGGCCTAGATATCGGAAGCCTTACCCTGATTGGGACGATGTGGCTTATCCTTGGCCGAGGAATTACAGGATATCAGATTTTACCCTCTTTACGGGATCTGGAGAAGTTTCCACTATGGAGCACATAGGACGCTTCACCCTTCAGTGTGGGGAAGTCAACGATTTCCATAAACTAAGGTTGTTTCATGGTTCGTTATCAGGGGTGGCTTTCTCCTGGTATGTCAGCTTACCAGCCAATTCAGTAGAAAGTTGGCAGCAAATGGAGCAACCGTTCCATGCGCAGTTTTATAAGGCCGAATCTGAAGTGGCCTTGGCTGATTTGGCAAATTTGAGACAATTGCCAGGGGAATAGGCCGAGACGTTTCTACAACGATTTAAGGTAGCCCGAGGCCGATGTTACGTGCCTTTGCCTGAAAAGGAGTTCGTAAGAATCGCTCAAGGATGCCTGAACCTCGATCTGAAGAAGAAGTTCCAGGATCGTGAGTTTTGAGACCTTCCCCAACTCACTACCAGTGTGGTGCGCTATGAACGATTATTACGAGAAGAGGAGCAGATGAAAAATTCGAGCAAAGGGACGTATTACAGAAACATTGACTACGAGATGAGCGAAGTGAACGCCGACTCGGCCGATCTATGTTTGGCCGACTTTGGTGAAAGGGAAACCCTACGCTTCATTTCTTGTGCTTTCCTTGGGATTTTTTCCCTGATTTCATAGGAAGCATCTAGTTTTGTAATAATAAAATTATTTATTTTTATTTTTTATTTTTTATTACAGCTTTTTATTTATTTACTTTATGTTTTGTAGTTAATTTACCGCTGGGGTAAAAGGTGAAACCTTTAATATAATTATTTAGGTAAATCTCACTTAATTATAATATTTAAATTCTACATTAACCGAATTAATTATATCAGACTTATTACCGCCTATGTGGCTGGTTTAAATATAATTACCTTACCGCCTATATGGCTGGTCTTTATGTGACAGATAATTACCGCCTATATAGCTGGTGTAGTTGGACTAAATGGATTACCGCCTATATGGCTGGTTTTAAATGTTTAACATTATTAATTCCTGAGAAAGCATAACATAAAATAATTTATATATTATAATAAGTGAGATTCGTAGAAAGTTTCTGAGTCTTGTTGCACAAAGGATGTGATGTCATTCCTCAGCTTTCCGGTTCTGGCTGGTGGAAAGTATTTTGCAAGAAATTTGGTGGCTAAAGTATTCCATGTTGTGATAGAACCTGCTGGTAATGAATGTAGCCAAGCTTTAGCTCTGTCCTTTAAGGAGTATGGGAAAACACGCAGTCTCATTGCTTCTTCAGCTTCTCGGTTGTAATTGAAAGTGCCGCAAACTTCCAGGAAGTTGCTGATGTGGGAATTAGGATCTTCAGTTGCATTCCCTCCGAACTGAACTGAGTGCTAAATCATCTAAATGCATGTTTTGATGTCACACGCATTTGCTGGTAAGGGAGGAAGTACAATACAGGAAATGAGTCTGTCAACCACTGGAATGGTTCTGTCTCGAAAGGGAATTGGTGGTGCAACGTTCAAAGGTTCAGGTTCCATGTTGACTAAAGCTTCTTGGGCTTCTCGCCTTTCCCTTCTCAATTGTCTGATGGTTCTTTCAATTTCTGGGTCAAGCGGTCGGAGTTCAAAGCTTCTGGTTCGTCTCATGAAGAATCTGAGAACCTGAAACACAAGAAAACAACGACAATAAGTAAAAAGAAATTAGATACAAGTAACGGTATCTAACCCCTAAACTAATAGTGAATGATAAATAAGTCCCCGGCAACGGCGCCAAAAACTTGACCGGCGTAAACACACACGTATAACGCAAGCGCACGTATCGTTCAAGTAGTATAAAAATATCGATCCCACGAGGACTTAATATCTAAACTATTAATTTTATGAGGTCAAATGATTACTAATATCTAACAAGTTGATTGATTGATTTGAGATGGTGACGATTCTAAATTTAAAAGCAAGTAAATAAATTTGTCGAAAATAGGTTTTAAGAAAATTCAATAATAAAAACTATCTAGGGTTGTGATTTCTTCCAATATCATTTTAAAGATGAAGTGGTTATCTTATACTTGGATAAAATATTGATTTATTAACCTGGAATACTAATTATGTAAAAGCCTCTTCGATGGTCAACTACAAATATTCAGTATAACCCAATTGAACCATATGTCTATGTCAACCAAATTACCTGGATTCATTAAGATTAAGTTCCAATTATGGCTACCCCCGCCCGACAGGTATATTCCTATCCTGTAAGGAAATCTATTAAAGGGTTATCTATCCTCAAGAAAGATCGTGGGCTATTGAGTCGAAGGCTGAAACCTAAAATCCCTATGTCTAGTTCATTTTAGATTTACCAGATCAATTTTATTAATGGCCAGTTAATTAAAAAGCATTAAGTTTAAGACTCAATAAATAAATCTTTATATTACCCAAGCTATAATCTAACCCTTATAAAACGGTGATAATGGATTTCATCACAACCCCAGATAACTAATTTAGTTACAACACATAACTAGGGCTAGTAAAAACTTGAAAATAAAAGACATAAAGTAAAAATACGGTAAAGTAAATATTGAAAAGTAAATTACAATAAAATAAAATGCTAAGGTAAAAGGAATTACTTTTACTACTACTAATTTAGATATCTCCCATAAAATAATATATAAACTCGTGATAATATTACCAACCGACCAATCTGGCGGTATCCTGATTAAGTCAAATTAAGTCCAACCAGCCATTAAGGCGGTAATATTTGTCCATAAACCAGCCATAAAGGCGGAACCAAAATTAAATTACCAACCGACCAATCTGGCGGTATCCTTGATTAGTCAGGTTTAAACCAGATTAAAATTCAATTACCAACCGACCAATATAGCGGTATCCTTTTTAAGTCAATATTTTAAATAGTGAATATATTATTTTTAAGGGAGATTAATCTAAATAGCAATAGTAAAAGAATTACCTTTCACCCTAGCTGGGGAAGTTACCTCATCATGGTGAATAGTAAAAACTGTAAAAAGTAAAGAAAGTAAATTACTATTATTACAAAAAGTAATTAAAATTATTACAAAACTAAAAACTAAAAATTAAAACGAAACTTAGAGAGAGAAGAACTCCCTATTTACATCAAAGAAATGGGAGAGAATGGTGCACTGAATTCTGAAATCTCGAGCTCAATTTATAGGCGCGGATAAGCTTCCAGCGTCGCGACGCCAAGGCCCTCAGCGTCGCTACGCCAGATATTGTCGACGTGGCAAACTCTGGTTTGCTGGTTTGAAGATTCTGGATAAGCTGATAAGGTGACACGTGGCGCGGTGGTTGGGCTTCAATTATTGTGACACGTGGCGGCTTCTGATTGGTCGCTGAGATTCTTATCCGCCACGTGTCAGATAAGGATTAGATACTCAATTATTGATGCTGACGTGGCAATGACGTGGCGGTGACGTGGCGACGACGTGGCGACACGTGGGAAAGAGACTGTCGGCACCATAGAATTGCGACACGTGTCACTTCCTGATTGGCTGATGATGACGTGGCGGTGAGGTGGCAATGTTAACTTGTTGACTTGCTGACGTGGCTGATGACATGGAAATGACCTAGAATGACACGTGGTACACGTGGCGATGGCGACTGTCGGCACCGTAGGATGCTGATACGTGTCACGGCTCATGTTAGCAGATCGGCTGTGATGGTGACACGTGGCACGGCGCATTTTAGCAAAGTCAAACTTTTCTCAGATTCTGATTTGTGGACCCGGTACACGTTAGCACTGTTCGGCGCATTTTAGACGTCGCGGCGCGAAGGGCTTGGCGTCGCGACGCTCTTAAGACCAAAATATCCTTGTTGACGCATTTTTGTCCGTTTTTGCCCCAAATTGCCTCCAATGCTTTCCAAACTTTATTTATCTGCAAAATAACACAAAATACATCAAAACGTTCACAAAACTCGAGAAACTATACGAAATATTAGGTCAAATGAGTGGGAAATAGTGATAGATTTACCACTCATCAGTAACCACCCGAGAGATCATTGCGAGTACAACTACAATCCAGGGTGGCAGAGCTATCAAAATCCTTCATGGTACGAAGAACCATCACATTTTCCATCTTATCCACCATCTACCTTTGATTTCCATCAAGAACCAGAACCATCAGAGGAAGATCAGATGGTTGACATGCTTAAAGATTGGTTCAAGAAACAAGATGAAAAGCTGGATACAATGCTTGAAACATGCCAAAATCAATTCAAACGTATTCAGAGAGAATCAGCACTCATTCAGAGAATAACAGATCAAATGAGGCAATCAACAGAGAACCAGAAACCGTTTGGACCATTTTCAGATGACACTGATGAAGCCTTCGAGTACCAATCATTTCACAATGACACTTCAACAGAGGAAGAGGCCGAGCAGTATCAAAAATCAGAGGTATCAGTTCAGGAGCCCGAACCGGCAAAGTCTCGATTTGATTTTTATTATTCTGACTCTGACGATGATAAAACTGAGCTGTTTGTACCAACTGCGTCAACACTTGAGGATGGAATTCTGTATCCTCAAAATGAAGATCTTGGAGCATCCATTGCACAAATGTTTGAAGAAGATCTACCTGATCCAGTCATTTCACCCAGATGAGAGGATGAAGACCTAAAATCTGACATTTCTTTACATCCTCAGGTTGATAATTTTGCAGCATGCATTTCACAGGTGACAGATGAAGAGCTGAATGCAGAAATTTTCAAATACATCTGTGAAGAAAAGGTGGAGCAAGAAGCAGAGCAAATGGAGGAGCAATTGTCAGACCAAATTGAAGATCCAGTGAATTCAGGAGAAACATCACTGTTTTGGGGAGTACAATTTTGAGAAATCACCCAAAAGCTTGACAGAATGAAACTTCCATTCCAAGTCAAGCACCATACAAGACCTCCTGATTTTCTTTCTTTCTTTTCAGGAACCACTGGAGCAACAAATGTTAACAAGGTGGCACGAGCACTGAATGAGACAAAACTATTTTTATCACCTTACCGTTGGAAGAGATCCTACAAAAGCAACGCTCATGGGATTGTCTTTAATCGGATATCCAAAACGACGCTAAAACCTCATTGACAGATAGATTTCAGTCACGTCTGGCTGAAGACGAAAAATTTAGCGCTAGCAGGAAGGCAACCCATGTAATTTCTGTTTTCATATTTTGTGTATATATGTTGTAGAGTTTTTAATTTTGTGTGTTATTTTTGTAGGGAAACGCACAAACATAGCATTTTAAGACAGAAGGAATGGTGTTTGGCAATCACAAAGATGAGAACCAATTTATTAGCGATGGCTGAGTAAAGAATGAAATCTTGAGACGCATCCTAATGGATTTATATACCAAACGAGTGGCGTATTGCGTACACAATTCCGTTGCCTTAATTATTGCTTGAATTTTCCTTTCTGTGTAATTATCTTTATTTTCGTAGACAGGATCTAGACTTTTTGACCTTTCACGATTTCTTTTGTTATTTAGCTAACAAGCATCTTTTGGAAGATACTAGTGCTATTATTACTCACCCGTTTCAGGTACTATAAATTCAGCCCGTCATTGCACTTTTGAAGACATCCAGATTTGAGAAAGAAATACATAAAAATGGAAGCCACTTCAAGAAGACGAGTTGAAAACATATGTGTGTTTTGCGGTAGTAGTGTTGGTGTTAAGCCACAATACGTAGAAGCAGCACAAGAATTGGGTCGAGTCTTAGCTGCAAGGAATATGCACTTAATATATGGCGGGGGAAATCTTGGACTTATGGGGATCGTTTCAAAGGTTGTACAGGAAGGAGGCAGTCACGTTTTGGGAATCATCCCAAAACCCTTGGCAGAGGCAAATCTTATTGAACCATCAAACGGAGAAGAACTGATCGTGCCAGGTATGTCTGAACGATTGGTAGAAATGATTAATCGTGTTAATGCTTTTATTGCTTTGCCAGGTGGGTTTGGCACATTGGAGGAAATTTTTATAGTGCTATCTTGGGCGAACCTGAACATACACCAGAAACCGCTTGGACTGTACAATGTTGAAGGATTTTATGATTTTCTTTGTGTGTTTCTTGATGATGCTCGGAGAAATGGGTTTGTGTCAAAACCTATGAAAGAACTCCTCTTTACTGCCAGAACTGCTCCATATCTAATAGACCAACTCTTAGCCTATGAACCACAAGTTGACCCTATCCTTTCAAAGATAAATTGGTCCGAGGACGATCGTGGTAAGAGGCATCGGATTAATCTGGATCTTAACCTTTAATTTCCTGTAGAATTTCAGCTAACCAGGTACGACCTTCTAAACTCTTCTTCTATTGTTTAAGACATTGGAGACAATGTCTCATTTAGGTTTGGGGGAGAAAATTAGTTGATTAGTATCTTGTTTTTAGTTGTGTGTTGTTTTTAATTTTAGGCCAAAATTTTTCGAAAAATACAAAAAAAAATTTAGATTTTTTCAAAAATTACAAAAATATTTTGCGTTTTTGTGTTTTTATTTTGACTAAAAAGGTGAAATTGGTAAGAGATAGTTGAGTAAGGAGTTTTCACTCCTGAGACGTATCTTAAACCATTTTTTCGAAACAAGTTAATTTTTGTTTATATCCTTTTAGATTATTTAATTTGTGAATTCTCCATAAAATTGACTAAAATGGATCTTCATAAGCTCAATTGACAGGTATTATCAACATACATAGAAACATACGGACATGAGCTAAAATTGAAAAGTTTGTAATATTCAGTGCTCTAGTTTAATTGGAGGAAGCATCTAAAAAAGCAATGGAGTAAAAATAATAATAAAAAAAAAAATTTGAGATCCGAGTTATTAAGTTTGTAAGGGTGTTTTAACACATAGTGCCCTAAAACCAACTGGTTTGGGAGTCACTGGCCCAAAGCTCGCTACATGGATCAAAGATGCTGCAAAAATATTTATATCTGAAGTCTGAGTAATTAAGTCCGTAGAGGTGTCTTAACACATGGAGCCCTAAAGCCAACTGGTTTGGGAGCCACCGACCCAAAGCTCGTTACATAGATGGAAGATATTGTATATAAATAAAAAATAGAGAAAAAAATCAAAGAAAAAAATCAGAAAAATCAGAAAAATTATTCCATTGCTGTAAAAAGGTGTGAATTCCGATAAAACTTTAGGACAAAAATATTACTCTCTTATCAACTACACTTATGACTGTTGTGGGAAAAAAATGAGTTGTTTAATATTTTGTTGGCTGTGTATATGGAGAATGGTAAATATAATCGGAGAATTTACTTATTCAGTAATTTAGAAAGAAACAAAACAGTTAGTAACTTGGAGTAGAAATTTCACCTGATTAGTCACTAACTTCTTTATTCTCTTTTCGCTTGTCATTTTGCTTTTGTGTGCATTAGTTTTACTTTCTTTTTACTTTTGTAAAATGTTTATGGGTATCATTGCTGTAAACCCTCACGAGACTACAACTCGTCCACTAGGGACACCTAGGGGTTTAAAGGCTTGTTTCATACGCTAAATGCAACCGTGATCCCTACGAAAGTGGCTTAGTTAAATTTTATTATGTTATTTTATTTTATGTTTTGCTCGAGGACTAGCAAAATGTTAGGTTTGGGGGTGTGATGAGTGGTATTTATATCACTATTTCCCACTCATCTAACCTAATATTTCGTATAGTTTCTCGGGTTTTGTGAACGTTTTGATGTGTTTTGTGTTATTATGCAGATAAATAAAGTTGGGAAAGCATTGGAAGCAATTTGGGGAAAAAATGACAAAAAGGGCAATTTTATAATTATTCCGCGTCGCGACGCCTAAAGTGAGCCGGTCATGCTAACTTGCGCCGAGGGACACATGTCAGAATCTGAGAAATTGGACTTGCTAACGTGCGCGGACCTTACTAACTTGCGTCGTGCCACGTGTCATCATCACATAAGATCAGCTAAAATGTGCCATCTGCTACATGTCGAAATCTCTTTGGACCAAAGCAAGCACATGCCACGTGTCGAGTTCTCACTGGACTGAATCACCGGCGAATCACATGCTGCCACGTGTTAATCTCTCATTGGACCAATCCTAAACGCGTGCCACGTGCAGATGTTCATTGGACCGAAAGCTCAGCTAATCACCGTGTGCCACGTGTCGATTTCTCATTGTACCACATTCACCGCGTGACACGTGTCACCTCTTGATTCTACCGACAGAACACGCGTGGTCAATCCGTGTTGACCGAAGACGTGTCTTGGCGTCGCGATGCCGGTTCCAGAAAAAGTCTATAAATTCAGTTCGGTTTCACTTCATTTCTTGCGCTTTCCTTGGGATTTTTTCCCTGATTTCATAGGAAGCATCTAGTTTTGTAATAATAAAATTATGTATTTTTATTTTTAGTTTTTATTACAGCTTTTTATTTATTTACTTTATGTTTTGTAGTTAATTTACCGCAGGGGTAGAAGGTGAAACCTTTAATATAATTATTTAGGTAAATCTCACTTAATTATAATATTTATATTCTACATTAACCAGATTAATTAATGTCAGACTTTATTACCGCCTATATGGCTGGTTTAAATATAAATTACCTTACCGCCTATATGGCTGGTCTTTATGTAACAGATAATTACCGCCTATATGGCTGGTGTAGTTGGACTAAATGGATTACCGCCTATATGGCTCGTTTTAAATGTTTAACATTATTAATTCCTGAGAAAGCAGAACATAAAATAATTTATATATTATAATAAGTGAGATTCCTAGATAAGAAATATTAAATGTGGATCCTCTAACCCCAGCATTTTATTTTTTTTTCTAGGGAAGTGATGAAACACAATATCCACACTTAATAATTGATTTTCTTTTTATGGGTAGTTCTTTAGTTTGTTTATTGAGTCTTAAGCTTAATGCTTCTTGTTGTCTGATCACCAATAAGATTGATATGGTAAACTTAAAATGAACTAGACATAGGGATTTTAAGTTTCAGCCTTAGATTCAATAGCCCACGATCTTCCTTGAGGATAGATAACCCTTTAATAGATTTCCTTACAGGATAGACATGTACCTGTCGGGCGGAGGTAGCCATAATTGGAACTTAATCTTAATGAATCCAGGTAATTTGGTTGACATAGACATATGGTTCAATTGGGTTATACTGGGTATTTGCGTCTGACCATCGATAGAGGCTTTTGCATATTTTCGTGTTCCAGGTTAGCAAACTGATTTATTACACATAGATAAGAGAATCAATTCATCTTTATAATAATATTGTGTGGAGTCACGACCTTAGATCCTTGAGTCTTTTCTTTTATTTTCCTTAGTATTTTCTTTTGAGTCTGTTTTTATTTTATTTTGCAAAACCACATTCAACCAACCAAAAGCAATCAATTCCCTTCTCCCTATAATTAGATACTTGTAAAAAATAATATCAATAATTAATAACAAAATGTTAGGTTTGGGGGTGTGATGAGTGGTATTTATATCACTATTTCCCACTCATCTAACCTAATATTTCGTATTGTTTCTCGGGTTTTGTGAACGTTTTGATGTGTTTTATGTTATTTTGCAGATAAATAAAGTTGGGAAAGCATTGGAAGCAATTTGGGGCCAAAATGACAAAAAGGGCAATTTTGTAATTATTCTGCGTAGCGACGTCAAGACCGTACGCGTCGCGACGCCTAAAGTGAGCCAGTCATGCTAACGTGCGCCGAGGGACACGTGTCAGAATTTGAGAAATTGGACTTGCTAACTTGCGCCGACCTTGCTAACGTGCGTCGTGCCTCGTGTCATCATCACAGAAGATCAGCTAAAATGCGCCATCTGCCACGTGTCGAAATCTCATTAGACCAAAGCAAACATGTACCACGTGTCGAGTTCTCATTGGACCGAATCACCGGCGAATCACATGCTGCCACGTGTTAATCTCTCATTGGACCAATCCTAAATGCGTGCCACGTGTCAGATGTTCATTGGACCGAAAGCTCAGCTAATCACCGTGTGCCACGTGTCAATTTCTCATTGTACCACCTTCACCGCGTGACACGTGTCACCTCTTGATTCTGCCAACAGAACACGCGTGGTCAATCCGTGTTGACCGAAGACGCGTCTTGGCATCGCGACGCCGGTTCCAGAAAAAGTCTATAAATTCAGTTCGGTTTCATTTCATTTCTTGTACATTCCTTGGGATTTTTTCCCTGATTTCATAGGAAGCATCTAGTTTTGTAATAATAAAATTATGTATTTTTATTTTTAGTTTTTATTACACTTTTTATTTATTTACTTTATGTTTTGTAGTTAATTTACTGTGGGGTAAAAGGTGAAACCTTTAATATAATTATTTAGGTAAATCTCACTTAATATAATATATTAAATTCTACATTAACCGGATTAATTAATGTCAGACTTTATTACCGCCTATATGGCTGGTTTAAATAATAAATTACCTTACCGCCTATATGGCTGGTCTTTATGTGACAGATAATTTCCGCCTATATGGCTGGTGTAGTTGGACTAAATGGATTACCACCTATATGGATGGTTTTAAATGTTTAACATTATTAATTTCTGAGAAAGCATAACAGAAAATAATTTATATATTATAATAAGTGAGATTCCTAGATAAGAAATATTAAATGTGGATCCTCTAACCCCAGCATTTTATTTTTTTTTCTAGGGAAGTGATGAAACACAATATCCACACTTAATAATTGATTTTCTTTTTATGGGTAGTTCTTTAGTTTGTTTATTGAGTCTTAAGCTGAATGCTTCTTATTGTCTGATCACCAATAAGATTGATATGGTAAACTTAAAATGAACTAGACATAGGGATTTTAAGTTTCAGCCTTAGATTCAATAGCCCACGATCTTCCTTGAGGATAGATAACCCTTTAATAGATTTCCTTACAGGATAGTCATATACCTGTCGGGCGGGGGTAGCCATAATTGGAACTTAATCTTAATGAATCTAGGTAATTTGGTTGACATAGACATATGGTTCAATTGAGTTATACTGGGTATTTGCGTCTGACCATCGACTGAGGCTTTTGTATATTTTCGTGTTCCAAGTTAGCAAACTAATTTATTACACATATATAAGAGAATCAATTCATCTTTATAATAATATTGTGTGGAGTCACGACCTTAGATCCTTGAGTCTTTTCTTTTATTTTCCTTAGTATTTTCTTTTGAGTCTGTTTTTATTTTATTTTGCAAAACCACATTCAACCAACCAAAAGCAATCAATTCCCTTCTCCATATAATTAGATACTTGTAAATAAATAGTATCAATAATTAATAACAATAGTAGGAATTAAGTCCTCGTGGGATCAATATTTTTATACTACTTGAATGATACGTGCGCTTGCGTTATACGTGTGTGTTTACGCCGGTCAGCCACAACTCCCCTTGAGAGAGTAATTGGATACCCTGAAATATACTTACGGGTATCCATATCATCTGCCGTATCTGAATCGGTGCAGCCCATTAACTCTGGCTTGTTGCTTCCAAAACATAGTCTCATTTCGGATATGCCTCGAAGATACCGCATTATCCATTTGGTAGCATTCAAGTGTTCTTTTCCTGGATTTGACATAAACAGGCTGACCAATCCAACTGCGTGTGCTAGGTCTGGACTTGAGCACAGCATGGAATACATGAGACTTCCCACTGCTGAGGTGTATAGAACCTGTTTCATTTCCTCATTTTTTTTCTCAGTAGAGGGACACTATTTTGTACTCAATCTAAAGTTAGTAGCAAGAGGAGTGCTAGCCGCTTTAACCTTGTCCATCTAAAATCATTGAAGTACCTTCTCGATGTACTCCTCATGTGATAAATATAATTTCTTGGCTTTTCGATCACGACCGATCTGTTAGTGTTCCTAGAACATGCCAAGGATCTAATAAGCAAGAAAATGTGTTCATAAATTCATTATAAGTTGCGGAATTACTTACATTGAATGGATTTGAGCTTTTAAAAAAGAAGATCTCCAAGATCCTTCCTTTGTGTTGATTCCAAGCTTTGAGTTGTGAATGAAGATCTCCAAGATCCAACCTTTGTGTTGATTCCAAGCTTTGAGATGTTTCCTTATCACCTTTGTTGATTCCTTGAAGTGCTAGCTAACTTGATTTTGACACAAAATCAAAGAGAGAAGATAAAGAAGATCACGCCCAAAGCTAGATGAACTAGGGTTTGTGTTTTGAGATGTGTTACCAAATGAGAGAGAGAGTTTCCTTTTGGTAAAAACCAATTTATCCTTTTCACCTAAACAAGGTGGTTGGGTAAATGGTTTCACCAAAACCATTCCAAGGTGGTTGGAAAGTAGATGGTTTGGCATAAATGCCAACTACCCTCCCAACTACCACATGTGAAGTGGGCCCCACATTTGAATTCAAAATTCAAATGTCTCTACGAACATTTACCGTGGCTCAGATCCGTTTAATCCGATTAAACGAACTTTCGTCGCTAAATAATTAAATCTAATTTAATTAAATAACGATGCCTCGTAAAAATATTACGAACGTCGTTTACGAATTACTTCTAAATTAATTCTAAATTAATTCGTTCGTTCGTATTAAAGTCCGACTTTAATTTCGTAATGAAATCCAATTCATATTAATATATCAGATATATTAATTTTAGCCCATACGAATAAATTAAATAGAAAAATCAAATTTAACTATTAAATTTATTTTACCGATTAATTCCAAATAATCGCGTTCTCTCTCTTCCGAACACAATTAATCCTAGATTAAATAAAACTTCAATTAATCCCAGATTAATTTTCTCTCTCTTAATTAATCCCAGATTAATTGTAATCGAGTCAACTGTCATCGGTGAATCTTTGGGAAGCAACCCAAGAGATCTCTGGATATGTTGGCAGTAAATTCGGTTATCGGACTATCCGATAAAGTAAGTACCTCATACCACGTGCTTACCGATTTACAAGACATGGTTGGCTTCTAGCACAGCACCGTGCCTACCCAATTCTCCAGAAATATTCTTACTGAATATATAATCTATGTCAGACGTAGTATACGTAGTATTGCGTATAGCGATCCAGTATCGGATGTCACGTGCAAGGCCTGGGGCTGGAATAGTGTCTGCACCGTACGAAGCACATATCGGATATCAAGCAACTAGTCTCTTTAAATCGGATAACCATGACCTTGTCATATTATCCCGATGGTTGCAACACAATAGAGAACTAGTTCTGAATCCCTGCGTGATCATCATCTTCATATATCTGAAGTGATACTTTTGTCTTGACATCACATCCAACACTACTACGATTCTCAATAAACCCATAGAGAGGCGTACACAGAACCTGTTAAAGCCCTGGACGACCAAAATCAAAGTTTACTGATTGTCGCAAGTACTAGCGATGCAAGTCTCAGGTTAATACCAATACCCTACCCTGAAGCAGACTCCCATAGACACATATACATACTACCAATGGGATTCTGCGGGGTCTATCCATAGCGAAGCTGTTTTCCGTACCATCTGTAAAACACAACCTCCTATCGCACTTGCATAAGTATCCAATACTTAAATAAATGAGAACTATGTCGTTATGCCTTCATAACGCGCACAAGTGCAATACTAGTCTATTCCGTATTATTGATGTACAATCTCGATAATACTACGACTATGGATATTTAATGATTAAACCTGTATGGATTGATACTGTCTCATATCATCTCAATCCGGAACTAATCATAAGGACTTTTACCATTTATATATCAAAGTAAATAAATTACAAAACGGTAAATGGTAATTTCATTACTACATAGTTAATTTTGTACAAAAACACAATGTTTTTTACAACACAGTGACGATATAGGTCATAATTGTCTAACAATCTCCCACTTGGCCTATAGCCAGTCACTCAAGCATCTAACACCTGAACTATGTATATGCTCTCAAACTTTTGCTGTGAAATAGCTTTCGTCAGCGGATCTACAATGTTTTCATCTGATGCGACCTTCTCGATCTTCACATCGCCACGATGTATGATCTCACGAATCAGATGGAAACGTCGAAGAACATGCTTGGATCATTGATGAGATCGTGGTTCCTTAGCATGCGCTATAGTCCCGTTATTGTCACAAAACAATGGAATGGGCTCAGCTGCTAACGGGACTACTCCTAATCCAATTAGGAATTTACGGATCCAAACTGCCTCTTTTGCTGCTTCAGCTGTAGCAATATCCTCCGCTTCTGTTGTTGAATCGACAACAGTCTCTTGCTTGGAAGATTTCCAGCTTACTGCTCTGTTGTTCAAACAAAATATGTACCCGGATTGCGACTTAGAGTCGTCTTTATCGGTTTGGAAACTTACATCGGTATACCCAGTTACCTCAAGTTCTCCATCTCTATAAACTAATAAAGCATCCTTACTTCGTCTAAAATACTTAAGGATGTTCTTAACCGCCATCCATTGACCATCACCTGGATCGGCCTGATATCGACTACACATGCTCAAAGCATACGAGACATCAGGTCGCGTACATATCATGGCATACATGATCGATCTGACTGCCGAGGCGAATGGTATCCGACTCATGCTGTTTCTCTCATCTTGAGTTTTAGGACACATGTCCTTAGATAGAGTGATTCCATGTGACACTGGTAACAGTCCCCTCTTGGACTGATCCATGTTGAATCTTTTCAACACTTTGTCAATGTACGTGCTCTGGGAGAGTCCAAGCAGCTTTCTAGATCTATCCCGATAGATCTCTATTCCTAGAATATAGGCTGCTTCTCCCAGATCTTTCATGGAGAATTTTAATGAAAGCCAAGCTTTCACTGATGTTAACATGGGAATGTCATTGCCCATACAATACATCATCAACATAAAGGACAATAAAAGTCAGTGCTCTCCCACTAACCTTCTTATATACACAAGGATCATCTTCATTTTGAATGAAATCATATTCTTTATGATCTCATCAAAACGTTGGTTCCATGACCGCGATGCTTGCTTCAGTCCATAAATGGACCGATTTAACTTACAAACCTTGTTTGCAAGTCTAGGCACGATAAAACCGTCAGGCTGTTGCATATAAACATCCTCCAAAAGGTTTCCGTTAAGGAAATTGGTTTTAACGTCCATCTGCCATATCTCGTAATCAAAATATGCAGCAATAGCAAGCATTATCTGAATGGATTTAATCATGGCAACGGGTGAGAAGTTTCGTCATAATCGACACCATGTCGTTGACGATACCCCTTCGCTACAAGCCTAGCTTTGTACGTTTGTATATTGTCATCCATGTCTGTCTTCTTTGAAGACCAATTTGCATCCAATAGGTTTTACGCCTTCTGGTGCATCAACTAGTGTCCAAACCTGATTGGTGTACTGGAATCCATTTCGAAGTTCATGGCCTCTTGCCATAAAGCGGAATCGATATCTTGTATCGCTTCCTCATACATAGCCGGTTCATTATCCTCAATGAGATTAATATCTACATGAGGTGATATCAGAAACCCATACCTCTCATGTTGTTTCCTAACTCTCTCCGACCTACGCGGTCCTTGTGTAATAGAAGATTGTGGTACAGTCTCATCCCGGATGGACTGTTATTGTTCCGTTGAGGATTCTATGCCAGGAAGTATCACTCCGATTTTCATCGAGTTCTACCTTCCTCCCACTAACCACTGCATTTAGGGATTCCTTCTCAAGGAAAACCGCATGTAGAGCAACAAATATTTTGTTCTCTCTGTGGGTTATAGAAGTAATATCATTTGGTTTCCCTAGGATATCCTACGAATAGGCATTTATCTGATTTGGGCTCAAGTTTGGTACCTTCCAAACATTTGACGTATGCCCAGCATCCTCAAATCTTCATGAATGAGAAACCCGGTTTCTTTCCTGTCCGTATCTCATACGAAGTCTGTTGTACAGACTTTGACGGAACCTTATTCAAAATAAGAATTGCATTGTTTAATGCATATCCCCAGAAGGAAATAGGTAGCTTAGTGCGACTCATCATAGACCTTACCATGTCCAACAAAGTTAGGTTTCTCCGTTTAGATACACTGTTTAATTGCGGTGTTCCAGGAGGAGTCCACTGTGAAAGAATACCATATTCTTTCAAGTAATCTAGAAACTCATTGCTCAAGTATTCGCCACCACGGTCCGACCGTAATGTCTTTATACTCTTGCCTGTCTTTTTTTCAACTTCATGTCGAAACTCTTTGAATTTCTCAAAAGTTTCTGACTTGTGTCTCATAAGATACACATAACCATAACGCGATGCATCATCCGTAAAGGTTACGAAGTATTCGTATCCACCTCTAGCCTGGCTAGACATGGGCCCACATACGTCACTATGAACCAGGGCTAACAGTTCGGTGGCGCGTTCACCCTTATCGCTAAAAGGTGATTTAGGCATTTTGCCTAATAAGCAAGATTCGCAGACGTCATATGAATTGGATCAAATCCGTCTAAGTACCCACTCTCTCGAAAGTGTGGATATGCGAGTCTTGTTTATGTGTCCCAGACCACAATGCCACATATAAGTTTCATATTTTTTACTCGTTTTGAGCCTTTTGTTTGTTACATTATATGTTTGAGATTGATTTATATTCAAAATATAAAGACCATTATTAGCATCAGCAGAACATATCTCAAAATCATCTTTATAAATAAAACACCCAGTGTTTCGGAATACAAAAGTGTACTCGCATTGGGTCAAACAAGATACAGAGATAATATTCCTAGTCAAACTAGGTACATAATAACAATCTAAAAGTTTAAGTACATGCCCCGAAGGCAGTTCTAAAACAAAAGTGCCAACGGCCAAAACGGCGACTGGTGCCCTATTTTCGACGTGTAGATCAATCTCCTCTGAGGTCAGTCTCCTGCTAATATGTAGATCCTGCACATCAGTACATATGTGAGTACCACAACCAGAATCAAAAATCCAATTTTTAAAACTAGAAGTAGTCATGTTTATTTCAATAACAAACATACATGAAGCTGGTGTCTTGCCCGCTTTAATCTCCTTCTGGAGCGCCTTGTAATCATGGCAGTCACGCTTCCAGTGACCCCGCTTGCCGCACTGGAGGCAAACATCCTGAGATTTATCCTTAGGCTTCCCAGAAGCCTTTGACGATTTGGCCTTGCCCTTTCTTTTATGCTTCTTCTTTTTCACACCTCCAGTCGCCTTGGGCCCAGCCCTCGGTGTCTAAGATGTCGAAGCAAAGTGCGCCTCATGTTTGTTGCCCTTAAGCAGCTCTTTCTCGGCTTCCTTGAGAACTGACAATAAGTCTCCAAGAGTATCATCAGTGTTCATCAATTATAGTTTATGATGAACTATCTCCAAGTGTCGGGGAGAGATTGCAAAACCATATCTATGGTAATCTCAGCCTCAAAGACTATCCCCATCTCAGCCAGCTCATCTATGTCAGCAATCATTTATGCCACATGGGACTCAACAGACATGCCTTCTGACATACGTGAACGGAAGAGCTTCTTTACTAACTCATATCTCTGCGACCTTCGGTTAGATCGGTGAAGATCGTGCAACCTCGCCAACATGTTATAGGGATCCAAGTCCATGTTCTGTCGACGGAAATGATGAGTCATGGAAGCAAGCATAATAGACTGAGCAGTATCGCAATCATCGCTGTGAGTCTTCCAAAGCTCCAGCTCAAGTAACTGATCAGGTTTTGGATTAGGCCCAAGAGGTGTCTGTATGGTGTATAGCAGCCTCTCGGCTCCAAGGACTATATTTAGATTCATTTCCCA
Source organism: Zanthoxylum bungeanum (assembly GCA_019454045.1). Taxonomy (NCBI): domain Eukaryota; kingdom Viridiplantae; phylum Streptophyta; class Magnoliopsida; order Sapindales; family Rutaceae; genus Zanthoxylum; species Zanthoxylum bungeanum. Next base: position 117,327 of record SKCR01033367.1, on the reverse strand, counting down.
ATCGGCAAAGTCCGTGCCCTTAAATAAATTTTCGCCCATGATAATGTCTCGGACATTTCCTTTTCCAGTCATCTTGACTTCGATAGTCCAACTATCTAGTCAACGATATTTGGGTACAGTCTAACTGTTACAAGAAAAATAACATTGTATTAGTCCAACTAATAAAATAATTTTGACGAAATATTTTGAAAGCGCGTAAAGCTAAGTATCTGAATGAAATTGCAAATTCAATACTAGCCTCCCACTATTTTTCGGCGAGTCTCTAACTCTCTGTCGAGTACTCGGGAAACCCAGTTTCCTAGTGGGCTAGGATCCCGTTAAATAACACACAACTTTGATTTTGGCCAACAAGCTGTTTGATATTTAACTAGGTAGATCTCGAAGATCAATTGGATCTCATCCAATTCCTAGATCTGGTAGGTGGACATCCAAGCCTGAAACATATATACAATATATATGCCAATCTATCCAATATATTTTCCTAACCTTTTTTCCTCGGAATCAACTAAGCCTTGGCTTTGGCACAACAAGCTTAATGATTTCCAGTTAAGTGGGACCCATTGACATGGAAAGCTTCGTAATCAATGTCGATGGACAAGAAGTGATCTTGACTTTGGCCAACAAATCACGACTTGGACAAGACACCGATATGGAATAAAACTCTCATGATTCAAACACATCCGCAATTGACAAAGGTCTTGACTTTGGCCAACAAACCAATGCCAACTTTGGATATTGAGTAAGAATCACCCAACGGAAGGAAAAACGCTTAATATGTTTTCAGGGTTTTTTTTCGCGTAAATTGGCAACCAATTTATTATCTTTGCTAAGGTCTCATCATACACCCTTAAGCATGCTTCTAAAACATCATAAGGCGCGAAAAGTAAATTAATAATGATATGCGGATGGATATGTTACAAATTGTTCCTAGAACAAATCACTCCATTTCCTCTCCCCGGCTAGAACTATTCTAACTTCTACCCAATAACATAATACAATAAAGAAACCTCATTTACATTGAAGGGAATTGGTGAGAAGAGAAATAAAAAGAATAAGGAGATAAAAGGCTGGACACACAGGTCCAATTTAATAAATTCTAAATTTATTACAATTTCCAAAATTGCCTTCGCCCTTCTAATATCCGTCCGATATACATTATTCATACAACACATTCATGTATTCATACAAATCATGTTATTCAATCAATCTAATCCAATTAATTAATCTTTGAATTAATGATCATCCAATGTTCAAACAACGATTTGATTTGCGCGAGTCAAACTCGTTTAAGAATAAATACTCAAAGTAAGTATTCTTGAATTATATTGAACTACAACAACTTAAATCCAATTTATTTGTATTCAATACTAATTCCAATTTAATTCCAAATTAAATATTTACACTTATTTATTTGCCTTAAAGACTTGGATTCCAAATCCAATCTTAATGGGTCTCAAAGGCCCAATAACATCCAATGTCATTTTAATTAAAGTCCAATGGGCTTTTAATTGATTCTTAAGGCATGGGCTTTGGCCATAATGGATCAAACCCAAAATGCCAAGGCCCAATAGGAATCACCTTATTGCCAACAAATCAATTTAGGCCTAATTATATTCTTTAAATGGCCAAGTGATGTATTTGGACTTTATGGAATTGGTTTTGGGCTCAATTGGATCCAATCCAAAAGTCCAAAACCAAACTTGGTCAAACCAAGTCCATTAAGCCCAAATACACACTTTTAGCCCAATTCATAATTTAAAGGCTTATTAACATAATTATAATATTCCAAATATCACAAGTATTTTAATTAAAGTGTATTAGCCATGATTAATTAATTAAACTCAATATTTCCAAAATACCAATTAACTTAATTAATCATGCTTAATCCATCAATTTATGCTCAACACAAATTGAAGCCAAAACACATCATTTCATGCTCAACATGCTCTTGAATTAACATAAACATTATTGACTTGATTCCTAATCTAATCATACCAACAATCAACATTTATATCATGCTTTAAACACATCCAATGTTGTAAAAAACAAAAAAATCACAATGCAGTGGACTGCAGTACATTCGGCCACACTAAGGGGATTTTAAAATTTTGATCCAATCAATATTTCTCAAATCTAATCATGTACAACTTTAAGTTAACATAATCTAAGCATGCTCAAATCATCAATTTGAAGAAATCATGTTCAAAACACAAAAGCCCCAAATTTTAGTCTCATGAACCCTAAAATTTTCATGCTTAAAATTGGCTCTCTGATACCATTGTTAGTGTTCCTAGAACATGCCAATGATCTAATAAGTTCATTATAAGTTGCGGAATTACTTACATTGAATGGATTTGAGCTATTAAAAATTTTGAGAAGAAGATCTCCAAGATCCTTCCTTTGTGTTGATTCCAAGCTTTGAGTTGTGAATGAAGATCCCCAAGATCCAACCTTTGTGTTGATTCCAAGCTTTGAGTTGTTTCCCTATCACCTTTTTTGATTCCTTGAAGTGCTAGCTAACTTGATTTTGCCACAAAATCAAAGAGAGAAGATGAAGAAGCTCACGCCCAAAGCTAGATGAACTAGGGTTTGTGTTTTGAGATGTGTTACCAAATGAGAGAGAGAGATGCCTTTTGGTAAAAACCAATTTACCATTTTCACCTAAACAAGGTGGTTGGGTAAATGGTTTCACCAAAACCATTCCAAGGTGGTTGGAAAGTAGATGGTTTGGCATAAATGTCAACTCCTCCCAACTACCACATGTGAAGTGGGCCCCACATTTGAATTCAAAATTCAAATGTCTCTACGAACATTTACCGCGGCTCGGATCCGTTTAATCCTATTAAACGAACTTTCGTAGCTAAATAATTAATCTAATTTAATTAAATAACGATGCCTCGCAAAAATATTACGAACGTCGTTTACGAATTAATTCTAAATTAATTCGTTCGTTCGTATTAAAGTCCGACTTTAATTTCGTAATGAAATCCAATTCATATTAATATATCCGATATATTAATTTTAGCCCATACGAATAAATTAAATAGAAAAATCAAATTTAACTATTAAATTTATTTTACTGATTAATTCCAATTAATCGTGTTCTCTCTCTTCCGAATACATTTAATCCCATCCCAGATTAAATTAAAGCTTCAACTAATCTCAGATTAATTCTAATCGAGTCAACTGTCATCGGTGAATCTTGGGAAGCGACCCAAGAGATCTCTGGATATGTTGGCAGTAAATCCGGTTATCGGACTATCCGATAAAGTGAGTACCTCGTACCACGTGCTTACCGATTTATAAGACATGGTTGGCTTCTAGCAAAGCACCGTGCCTACCCAATTCTCCAGAAATATTCTTACTGGAATATATAATCTATGTCAGCCGTAGTATACGTAGTATTGCGTATAGCGATCCAGTATCGGATGTCACGTGCAAGGACTGAGGCTGGAATAGTGTCTGCCCCATACGAAGCACATATCAGATATCAAGCAACTAGTCTCTTTAAATCGGATAACCACGATCTTGTCATATTATCCCGATGGTTGCAACACAATAGAGAACTAGTTCTGAATCCCTGCGTGATCATCATCTTCATATGTCTGAAGTGATTCTTCTGTCTTGACATCACATCTAATACACTACGATTCTCAATAAACCTAATAGAGGCGTACACAGAACCTGTTAAAGCCCTGGACGACCAAAATCAAAGTTTACTGATTGTCGCAAGTACTAGCGATGCAAGTCTCAGGTTAAGACCAAATACACCTACCCTAAAGCGGACTCCCATAGACACATATACATACTACCAATGGGATTCCGCGGGGTCTATCCAGAGCGAAGCTGTTTTCCGTACCATCGGTAAAACACAACCTCCTATCGCACTTGCATAAGTATCCAATACTTAAATAAATGAGAACTATGTCATTATGCCCTCATAACGCGCACAAGTGCAATACTAGTCTATTCCGCATTATCGATGTCCAATCTGGATAATACTACGACTATGGATATTTAATGATTAAACCTTTATGGATTGATACTATCTCATATCATCTCAATCCGGAACTAATCATAAGGACTTTTACCATTTATATATCAAAGTAAATAAATTACAAAACGGTAAAAGGAAATTTCATTACTACATAGTTAATTTTGTACAAAAACACAATGTCTTTTACAAATAGTGACGCTATGGGTCATAATTATCTAACACGATCCTGATGCCAAGAATCTATTTTGTTGGCCCCAAGTCTTTCATCTCAAAAGACTTACTCAATTTCTGCTTCAAATCATCAATCCTCGATTGATTCCGGCCAACTATCAATATATCATCTACATACAACAGTAAGATGATAAAGTCATCGTCGGAAAATTTCTGAACGAAAACACAATGGTCTAAAGTAGTCTTCTTGTATTCTTACTCCTTATAACTGACTCAAACTTCACGTACCACTGTCTCGGTGCCTGTTTCAAACCATATAGGCTTTTCTTGAGTCTGCACACATGGTCCTCTTTTCCTTTGACTCTGAAGCCTTCTAATTGCTCCATATAAATTTCTTATTCCAGATCCCCATGAAGAAATGCGATTTTGACATCCATTTGCTCAATCTCCAAGTCAAGGCTTGGTACTAAGCTGAGTACCACTCTGATGGATGACATCTTCACAACTGGAGAGAATATTTCATCAAAGTCAATGCTTTTCCTTTTATTGGATCCCTTGAAAACTAGTCTGGCTTTGTACCGGGGTTGTGAAGTGTGTTCTTGTTGCTTCACTTTGCACACTCATTTGTTCTTCAAAGCCCGTTTGCCTTTTGCCAATTTCACCAACTCGAAAGTGTGATTGTCATGTAACGATTTCATCTCATCTTGCATGGCTTCCTCTCACTTTTCTTTATTCTTTGTTTCCACAACCTCCTTGTAGCTCTCAGGTTCTCCCACATCAGTAAACAACACATACTCATATGTAGAATATTTCGTTGAAGGTCGCATTTCTTTGTCAGACCTTCTCTGTGGAAATGTTGGTGTAGCTTCTGGTACTGGTGGTTGACCATGATCATCATCTCTAGGACCTTCAACATTTGTACCCTCATGATTGGGAACCTCATCTTCAATATGTACTGGCACCGGTGTATGAGGTTCTGGATTCACATCAACATTTATGTATTGTTGGGGCATTGTCTTTAGTTCTTTTCTGATATCTTCTATAGTCTGATCTTCAATGAAGACAACATCTCGGCTTCAGAGAATCTTCTTTTCAATAGGATCATACAGTTTGTAGCTGAAATCATCCAGACCATATCCAATAAAGATACATTGTCATGTCTTTGCATCAAGTTTGGATCTCTCGTCATTTGGGATATGTACAAATGCTTTGCACCCAAAGACATGTAAGTGTTCATATGACACTGCTTTTTCTGTCCAGACTCGATTAGAAACATTACCTTTTAGTGCGACTGTTGGGGACATGTTCAAAACATGTACGGTTGTGCTGAATGCCTCTCCCAAAATATCTTCGGTAGCTTGGCTTGTAAAAGCAAGCTTTTGACCCTTTCGCACAAGGTTCTGTTCATCCTCTCAGCTAGGTCATTCAGCGGAGGTGTCTTGGGAGGTGTTGTTTAATGTCGGACTCCTTGCATCTTACAGTACTGATCAAACGGACCTATGTACTCTCCACCATTGTATATTCTGATGTATTTCAGTTTCTTGTCGATTTCTCTCTCTACTAGGGCATGAAACTCCTTGAAAATTCTCAATACTTGATCTTTTGACTTCAAGGTGTAAACCCATATCTTCCATAAATGATCATCTATAAATGTCACAAAATAAATTGACCCACCAAGTTTTATTGTCTGCATCGGACCACATACATCTGACTGTATAATATCAAGTACCTCCGATTTTTGTTGAGGCGTGGAGCTCTGGAAGGACACTCTGTTCTGCTTTCCAGCCTAAAATGTTCACACTTCTGTAAGTGTGAGTTCTTCAATCCAGGAAGAACATTCTGTCGGCCCAGTGCTTCCATCCCCGTTTAACTAATATGACCGAGTTTTTTATGTCATAGCCCAGCTGCCTCATTATTATTGACTGTATTTATGCTGCCATTGGAAATTTTAACGTGCATCAAATACAGTATTGAGTCTCTTTTGCCTTGCGCCATCACCATTGATCCTTTAGTGAGCTTCCATGTGTCGTCACTAAAGGTGATGCAGAAGCCTTCATCATCCAGCTTTCCTGTTGAGATCAAGTTTAACCGGATATCTGGGATATGCTAGACTCTCTTCAACACTAGCCTTATTCCGTTGTCTGTTTCAAAGAAGATATCTCAAATACCGACGGCTTTAGATTGGCCGTCATTTCTCATCCTTACAGCACCGTAGTCACCTGGTGTGTAAGATGAAAAGAAGTCTCTATGAGATGTGGCATGTATGGAGGCGCCACTATCTATCACCCAACTCGTCTCGTAGCTGGCAAGATTCATAATATTTTCATCGTACATAATGAGGAATTCTTTCGAGGTTTTATCAATGGTGGCAGTAGCAACTCTTTCTTGATTAGAGTCATTATCCCTTATGTTGTTGTCTCTGGACTGCTCGTTCTTCAATTTGTAGCAATCATTCTTCATATGACCTTTCTTTTTACAATGGAAGCATTTTATATCTCTTGTTCTTGATTTACCTCTGGTGCTTGTCTAATCTACCTGGGCCTCGGCTTTTACTCCTCCTCTTTCTGTTAGTTCTCTCAGTCACTAAAGCTTCTAAGGTTGAGGCTGATGTTGGCCCTTGCATTCTTGTCCTCTTTTCTTCCTAGAAGATTCTGGTTTTTGCCATCTCTTGTGTGACTTTCCCATCTGGGCTGAATTTTTCACCGTGGATCTAAATATTTCCCAAGATTCTGGTAAAGTATTTATGAGTATTAAGTCATTTACCTTATCACCGAAATCTATGCCTAATCCAGAAAATTCTTTTATGGTGCCGAGGAAATCATTGATATGGTCTTCCACAGCTGTACCTTCATCGTGTTTCAACCTCATCATCTTTTTGATGTAGTACAACTTGTTGTTGTCAGTCTTTGCTCGAAAAAGATCCTCCAGATTTCTCAATAAGACACGTATATTGGTATCTTCATTAATATGGTTCTCTACGCTATCGTCGATCCACTAACGAATAGTATTGCATGTCTTCTGGTGAAGAATATTTCAGTTTTCATCGGACATTACTTCTTACTTCTGGTTTCTGCTCCAGAAAGACTGATCCATCATAGTCTTTCATATATAGAAGGTCTTTCATTCTTCCTCTCCATGTAAAATAATTGGTGTTTGTTAACAAAATCATTTTTCTGTTGTCCCCGTCCATCATAAAAATTCAAAGAAGAATTTCAAAAATCGGAGCTCACCATTGCGTCCGGAATGGTCGAAAATGGTGGAAATGACACTTCGTTTGTCAAAATCCGACACAATGACCAAAATGTAAAATTTCAGAAGTTATAGGGGTCAAAGTGCAATTTCTGAAAGTTAATGGATCAAAATATAATTTCTAGAAATTATAGGGATCTTTCTGAAATTTACCAAAAATTTTGCTAACGTGGCACTGGTGGTGACGTAACAGACACGTGTCGCTGACGTAGCAGCTCACTGTATGACACGCGGCTGACTGTATGACATGTGGCTGCTAACTAGTCTGATGACGTGTCCTGTTGACTGTGTTGTTGATTGTGCGTGACGGCTGACGTGGCGCTGATTGGACGATGATATGGCACCTTACTCAGCGTCTTCAACCTTCATGGCGGCGAGTGAGCTTCATTTGGTTGGCGCGTGCGGCTCCCCTGGACCTCTGTTCGATCGCCGAAAAATACAATCGTGCTCGTCTCATCGTAAAAAAATCGATGGTATGTCCAAAATCAATTTTTGACAAGTTTAGTCGGAATCGATTTTCCAAACTGAAGCTCTGTTTCTGAGTTTCAGGATCTCTCCGTATAACCTTAGCTCCTGATACCACTTGTTGTGATATAAACAATCACAATAGAGAAGAAGTGAGAGGAAAACTCTTTTTTATTACACAATAAAAGAATTACAAAGCTTATTTCAAAGCTTTACAAAAAAAACATCTCAAACACACTCTTTACTCTCTATTTAATTCACTGATTTTGTGATGCTTAACAAATGACTGTGGGATTCCTTTTATAGGGCCAAAAATATGTGCTACAGTGCCATACGTTTTTGGCAGTTGTCAAAATGCGTTACGCGTTTCGCCAACTTTCAAGTTTGAAAGTTGGTGCTGGCTGGAGTCCAACACTCTTCTACTGTTTTCATAATACCCTACACTCTATCAGGTCAAAAATCAAAATAATATTTTATATTTTTCCATATTTATCTCGTGATGAAACAATTAATATTTTTATATTATTTTTAATTCTTTATTTTAGTTAATAATATACAGTTATAAAATGCAATATTTCTTATACAAAATTATTATAAACTCGTATATTTTTATTAAAAATATATTTTGTTTAATTATCTTAATTAAAATATTCTAATTATACTTTAGTCTTTTATCCCCTTTATTTATTTTTTATTTGAATATTTTTCATTAAATTAAAACCTCTCATTAGAGTTGGTAACTGGTCCATCTCGAATCCCATATCAAATTGTATAGTTTCGAAAATCCTGATCGGAATGCGGAATTTTTAAGCAAAAGTCAAAATTCCTGATGAAAATTATCCTGAATCTCGTCCCAACTTCTTATTCAAGTAAAAAAAAATTCTTGAATTCCGATCTTAATTCTTATGTTTTTAATTATTTTGATGAATTAATAATAATATAAAAATATTAATTATTTTATTCGTAAGAGTAAATATGAAAAAACATAAAATATTTCTGTAACTTTTGACATCGGATGTGTTGGGATATTATAAAAACTGCAAAAAAAAAATAAAAAAAAAAAATAAATGACAAATAGTCTGAATATTGAGAAAATGGCATTCTCCTAAAGAAAATACTTTTAAAAGCATGGGTGGCGATATTATAATGCATTAGAGTTCCGACTTTTTATTTTTTATAATTAGTTAATGATATGCTCTAATTCTGTGTCAAAATTAGGTCACTCATTTTTTATTTGGATATACTTTAGATATTAAAAAATTGTCAAAACTAAATACTTTTAAAATGCCTTAAAAAATAAATAATTCACAAGTGCTTGCAAACACATCTATAAATATGTCATATTCATAACATACAAAATACAAAAAAGAACTTAGGTTTATCCCAACTACACTCTACAAACTTGTGAGCAAGTGAATGGTTTAAATTATCAAGTAATTACCAATCACCAATAAAAAATAATTATATCAAAGTTGACAATTGACATACATAAATCTAAACTAAATGTGGGGGCAAAAAGTTAGATGCCTAAAAAAAGGTAGACTAGGATGGTGGTGTATGAACAAGAGGAAGTGTAGATAAGAATGTGGATATGGTTAAAGAGAGCTAACCTAATTTTTTTTAAAAATTAATCAAAAAACATGCAGCTTCCACTAAAATATTTGAGAGGCTCCAAACAAACCCACATTTATAGATAATAAGGACATTAGAGATAATTGATATTTTGCTTGAGCTATAAAATCCTCAATAACTGAAATCCCTGCAAGCCAAATTCATCAGATATTATGGATCAGAATGAAGCTGAAATGAATTCATTTGACATGAGCTCTATGCAGAATAATCTTCCTCAAAAGTAAGACTTTTTTGATTTGATGTTTGTGTGTTTGTTTAGTAATTAAATGGAAATGTTGGTTGTTTTTGGAAAAGCAGGAGATCAGGATTGTCAAGGTATTATTCAGGGAAAGCAAGGTCATTTACTTGCATAGCAGATGTTCAATGTCTTGATGATTTGAAGAAAAAGGAGAATCCTGATGCAAAGAAAAGGAAGCTCAAGTATTTGAATAAGGAGATGAGGCATGATAATAATGTTCCTCCATATCCATGTAGACCACTTCCAAGTAGCACCCAATGTGCAACTCCTTATGTTCACTAATTTGTATTTGATTTCACCAAATCATTTTTGAATTCCTTCTGCTAGATATAATTTTGGTAACACTTTTTCAAAATGTACAGAATTTTCAAGTGTTTCATGCATGGGTAAGATCTTTTTATATTTTTACTTCACGTTTTCCAAATTTGCAATCACATTAGAATTATGTTTCATTCCCTAAATGTTTAGTAACTCCCTAAAAAGGGACCGTCGAGAATGATAGACTAGAGAGACTGTTTCCAAAATTTGAACTTGTAATACCAAATCACAATGAAGAAATATGTACTGCTATGCCAAGGTTCGTCTTATATTTGCAAAACCTATTTAGCCCTTTTTTCATTGTAAAAATAAAATATGATTGATTTTTGGATAATCAAGAAATATTTCAGACAGATCAAGATTCAATACTCAACTGAATTTATGCTGAATACTAAATCAATTATCAGAATTTATTTCATGTGGGTCCCACTCATTGGCGGAACCAGGTGATGACCAAATGGGACACATGTCCTTGTTGGATTTTGAAATAAAAATTATTCCCTTTTATTCCTAAGATCAGATTTATTCTTTTGTCTATTATGTTTTTATTTTGAGAGAGTATTTTTTAGTATAAGGTAGGCGAGTCAATTTTGATTTTTATTCTTTTCTATTGCATTATTATGTGATTGAAATAAATTGCTTTCATTGGTTTGTGAAGTTTTACAATTTAACTGAGTTGAGCTTATTGATTTTATCAATAAGAGCATCAAACGCACAAATTTTCCTTTACAATTACATTATTTGATTATAATTTTGAGAGGAAAAAATTATATCCTTTTTAGGAAACTTGTCAAAGCAAAGTTTACTTAATTATGATTGTACACATTAAAAGGATTCTTTATTGTTTTAATCTAAAGTATTATAGCAAATAAGAGCATCAAATGCGTGTATTATCCTTTACAATTTCATTATTTGATTATAGTTTTAAAAAAATTTCTAACTTTCCAAGAAATTTGTGAAACCAAAATTTGCTTAAATATCATTGCATGCATACAAGTGCTCTTGGTTGTTTTACTCTGATATATTTTAGAATTGTTTCACTGAACTTGAATATTTTATCAGTTTCGATGAAAATTTGATGGTATCAAAGTACTTCCAATACAAACATTAGTGTTAAATTTTCTAGCCATCTTAATCTTTTTAATTGTTAAAACTGCTAGGATCAATTTTTTCCTTTATGAATTGTTTCAATTAAGACGTGGGGTATTTTTTTTGATAATATATGATTTTTTTTTTTTAAATATCGGGAAATCCCTCTCCGTTGGGTAAAACCTGATGTTGTCCCAGGCTCTTACAAATATTGTTCTCATAAGTTGAACTTTGATCTCTCAAATTACGGATTAAGACTCAACCCATTGGATCAAACACTTTGGGACGATAATATATGAATTTGTATGAAGAGATTATAATAAATTATAATATAAATATATCCCATCTAAATCATATTTGAGCATTGTCTCACTAGTAACTGGAGAAGCAAGCTCAGAAAGCACTCAAGGCAAGAAATAAATAATTAAAACTCAAAACTAGATGGAAACAACAGAATATCTGCATCATTACAAAAGCAAATAAAAATCAGAATAACATCTTGTTGTGATGAAACACACACTAATAGATGAGAAATGAGAGAAAATTCTTCTTTATATTACTCACAAATAAAGAATTACAAAGCTTACACGAAACTTTACAAAAAACTCTCAAAAATACACTCTCAACTCTCTGTGTTTACTCTCTGAATCTTGGGATTTCTGGGATGATTACAACTGAGCTATGAGGCTCCTTTTATAATGTCCAAACCGCGTGCTATAGTAACACGCGGTTTGGTAAGCTGTCAACTTCCAGCAAGCTCACGCAGGGTGCCTTTTTCATGCAAGCTGGAAACGTTGCTTTCTGCTTTCGGCTCATTTGGCTTCTTCTGCATGCATGTTGTGCATGCTTTCGGCGCAAGTTGGACCTCACAACAACAAATCTCTCCATCGGTGAAGATTTGCCCAAAAATCTGAGCCGACCATCAATCATCCAAATCCGGATCCTCAAAAGGATCCTCCTCTGGCTGCATCTGTATGATTGCCTATGTACCCTGAGTTGGGATCAAGCCAATCGTAGTTCTCTGAATCTCTCCACTCTGACTATGTGGAGAGTTTTGTCATCCCGGCTATGGCACGACAGATTTCAAGCTTCTCTTTCGGTAAAACTTTCGTGAACATATCGGCACTGTTGTCGTCGGTGTGAATTTTCCTGAGTTCTATCAGCCTTGAGCTCAGGACGTCCCGTATCCAGTGATACCTCACATCGATATGTTTTTACCTTGAGTGAAATGTGGAATTTTTACTGAGATAGATAACAATCTGGCTATCGCAGTACAAAGTGTACTTCTCCTGCTTGAAACCCAATTCCTGGACGAATGTCTTCATCCACAGTAATTCCTTGCAAGCCTCTGTCACCGCAATGAATTCTGCATCTGTTGTAGAAAGTGCAACACATCTCTGCAACCTAGACTACCATGCCACAGCTCCCCATGAGAGAGTAATTAGATACCCCGAAGTAGACTTTCGGGTATCCACATCTCCTGCCATATCAGAATCGGTGTAGCCCATCAACACTGGTTCTCTGCTTCCAAAACATAGCTTCATCTTGAATGTGCCTCAAAGAAACCGCATGATCCATTTGATCGCATTCCAGTGCTCTCTTACTGGGTTTGACATAAACCGGCTGACCAATCCAACTGCGTATGCTTAGTCTGGCCTCGTGCACACCATGGCATACATGAGACTTCCCACTGCTGAGGTGTATGGAACCTGTTTCATTTCCTCCTTCTCTGTCTCAGTAGAGGGACTCTGTTGTGTACTAAATCTAAAGTGGGTAGTAAGAGGAGTGATAATCGCTTTAGCCTTGTCCATCTAGAATCTCTGAAGTACCTTCTTGATGTACTCCTCCTGTGACAAGTATAATCTCCTGGCTTTCCGATCATAGCCGATCCTGATGCCAAGAATCTATTTAGCTGGCCCCAAGTCTTTCATCTCAAAAGACTTACTCAGTTGCTGCTTCAAATTATCAATCCTTGATTGATTCCGGCCAACTATCAACATATCATCTACATACAGCAGTAAGATGATAAAGTCATCGTCAGAAAATTTATGAACGAAAACACAATGGTCTGAAGTGGTCTTCTTGTATCTCTGATCCCCCATAACTGACTCGAACTTCACGTACCACTGTCTCGGTGCCTGTTTCAAACCGTAGAGGCTTTTCCTAAGTCTGCACACATGGTCCTCTTTCCCTCTGACTCTGAAGCCTTCTGGTTGCTCCATGTAAATTTCTTCTGTTGGAGTTTTCTACGGTCCCGATGATCGAATAACAAGCAAGAAACAACATGCGAATACATCAAAGGAAGCCGCGTGTAACATCCCAGATTTCGGGACTGTTCTAGGAGATTCCCAGACTGTCAATTTAGTCTTGGAATAGAATGATAATGAAGAATAAGTGTTTAAGTGATGGAATATGGATCAAAATAATATGAAATGAATATATTCGTCGCGTTGGAAAACGCGTGGGACCAAGAATCAGTTACGTGATTTTTACTATATGCGTATAGTTTACAGTTTTAGGCATGAATTTAGTAAACGAAGTCCGATCGAGTTGGTTCTTGAATCATCGGACTCGTTTTTCAGAGACGAACAACTTTCGTGTTGAACACATTTCGAGAATCGCATCAGAAGAGCTTCGAAAGTGGTGATTTCCGAAAGTACCCTTATTAGTAGGGACATATTGGTAATTTTCGGATTTGGATATTTTTATTATTATTATTATTTATTATTTCAGCTTATACAGAATAAGAAAGAGAAGAAAGACAGAGAGCAGGCGAGAGAAAAGAAAGAAAGAGAGCAGAGAAGTTTTGGGTCCCGATCCGTCCGATTCGTAGTTCAAACCCAACCGAGCCTTTAAGGAAAAGTGTAGATCTCGTTGAGAGGATCATTTTGGTGGTGGTTTCATCTTGGGAAACTTCCAATTTTTGTAGAGATCTCGGTAAGAAACTTTTTGTGGTTTTTCTTGATTTTCCGTTGATCCGGAACTCCGATCGACGAACCGTCAGCGCCATTAGATCCGGGAGAGAGAGGGGAACGCTCGGCCGTCGGAAAATTTCCGATCGGACCGGCGCGTGGAGCTCACGCGCGCCCTATGTGGCGGCGCGTGAGGCCCATGCGTGGCCTGGCCAATCGGCGCGTGTCCACCACGCACCGGACAGAATTCTCGTGCTGTTTTCCCGAGTCTCCTCCGTGAATTTCAGACCATTCCGAGTAGTTACGAACCTCCGAATCTTAAATTTCGTTAGGATTGCGAGAACGACCGAATCACGTTTCTTGCATATTCTTTCATTTATTCTAGTTAGGATTATGTTCCTTATAGTAAATTCTTTTGTCTGTTAGGTGATCGTGATACCGTAAGCAGGGACAGTCCTGCTGCATAGTTCCTTTCTCAGTAGTCAGTTCACCAGGTGCGTGGATAAACCTGTAACATTGATGTTTTCAAAAGAATATAGTATGTATGTTTTCTTAAATGAATTTTAAGGTAATGCATTAAATGAGTTTGTTTTTAGAAATTTTATATATTTTGCTATAAGGTATGGATCGAATATTGATTATGTTGAAATCATGTGTTTGTGATATATGAGAAACTTGCATGATTTGAGATATATGAGCATGGATTTTGGAAATGATTTTTATGTTAGGATGCACCCCGTGTACTTATATGTGCCAGATTATTGCCATGAGATAAGGTCTCATGTTGCCAGTTATTGCCGTGAGATAAGGTCTCACGTTGCCAGTTTGCTCCGGATGCCAGTTTTACCGTGGGGAAGCCCCATGTTGCCAGCTTTGTCGTATTTGTCATGAGGTTGTGCATATAGATAAATAAACAGATTTATCATTACAGAGTATTTTTGAGCAGTATGAGTTTTATGAGAAATGAGATTTATGATTTGAGTTTTATGAGAAATGAGCTTTATGATTTCAAGTAAATGTTTGAGATATTGATTTACAGCTTATGTAATTATATATATTATGAAAGACTTGTTCGATCCACTTTGTTACTTGATTATCCACGGCACTAAGCTGTGATCCATTGCACTAAGCGTGAGCTTACCCCCCATTCCTTAACATTTCAGGTTCAGCAGTTTAGTAGATCGTTCTTTCATCTGCTGTTTCGTCATCATTCCTGCCAGTAGAGAAAAGGTTGTGCCAACAGTAGAGTGTCTTTATTATGTTTTGAGACTGTATTTCTAGATATGTATTTCTTGGGAGAATTTGTTATGTGGTTTTAGGCAATGAGCCTTTAATTGATATTGAGGATATTGTGTTTCCTTTATGGATATTATTGTTTAGTTGGATCATGGAGATCCTAGTTTTATGATGATAAGATATTTTCAGTTTAGATTTTTCCTTGTATTTGGAGGATTAGTCCATATTACGGAAAAAAGGCCAGTTCTCCGTCTCACCCCTACCCTACTTAAGGGGACGGGTGTGACATTTAATGGTATCAAAGCCCAGGGTTCATAGATTCTGTAGACACTTCATTTTCTTGATTAGTTATTCTATGTCTTCTAGCGGTTGACATCTTTCATTTGTTTTCAGATGCCTCCACGTCTAAGAGTTTGAGGTACAGGTCGAGTCCGTACTCATAGGATAGCAAATGTTGGCCAACCTTCTAGGGCACCTCCAGTTGATGAGGAGGTTAATTCTTATGACGGGGAAACCTTTGAAGGGAACCCTAATCCTGTTGTAGAAGATTCCATAGCTTCGGTTTTCGGAGATAATACTCCAGTTCATCATCTTCCTAGCAGTAATGTTCCTCCTGGTGCGTACCCTTATCCGTATTACTACCCTCCAGCATGGGGTCATGGTCCAACTCAGGTAGCTCCTATAGTTAATGGAGATAATATTGCTAAAAGAGTGAAAGAATTTGGAGCTGTTGAGTTTGATGGGAAAAAGGATCTCATAGTAGCTGGAAATTTCTTGGACAGGATTGAGAAGGCTTTTGAGCTGATGAGATTGACTGATGAACGGAAATGCCACCATGTGTATCGACTTTTGACTGAGTAGGCTGATAAATGGTAGTTTTGTGTCCGTAGGAAAATGTCTGGACGTGGCCGTGGTACTGATATTTAACGTGGGAGAGGTATAGTTTGGTAATGCGTGAGAATGTCGAGTAATAGTATAGAGATACCCCATACTTAGTCGATAGATCTTGAATTTGATATAGCTTTATATGGTATGTTCATCTGATTGTTGAGGATAACAAGGGTTCTAGACCTATACCTTCAGTAGTTTCGACAGTTGCCCCATCGTTATTCCTATAGCTGAATCTGACGTGATTTCTATGGTTGTACCTAACATGAACCTTCTGTCGCAGTTATAACATCGTTGTGAGTTAGTAGGTCGAAGACATCAAAACTTTGGTGTTTAAGAGATGAGAAAGAAGACCTTGTTGATACTCATATTTAATTAATCAATATTTATGATTACATTATGGAATATAGCAACTGGGTTGTGTTGCAAGGACAGGATCATCTTCGAATTGATAATCTTCCCATTGAAGTTTCGCGCGTAGAGACATTGGAATGAGGCCGTCGATGATTTGAATTTCGAGACTGTCAGGAAACTTGATTTTGTTGTAGCCTTGAACGATACTTCTATATGATTCTTCGATAGTAGTGAAGATTTGCCAGTCTTTATCATTAGTATTGCTTTCTAGACTTCGACGTACTGAGTCTGCGGAAAGAGCTCTAAGATCACAGGAATGATGGGAAGTAATCTCTTCTGGAAAAATATCATCGTATCCATAGTAAGCTCTAAGTTTCGGTCTAGATGGCCAACAAGTGAGTCTCCAATTAGTGAGTTGACGTGATGGTATGATTCTTATAAGATGAATTGGGTGGTAGACGAGCGAATAGTCATTCGACCATTCTGGGGTAATGGTTTCGATCCAGACAGTAATACTTTTGTGGCGTTTATACCATCGATACAAAATATTACTGATGAATGGAGGAAGCTCACCAAGGCTATCTTCTGAGATACCAGGATAGTTGGGATGGATTGGACTTGGTCCAAGAATAAATCCATTTAGGAAACCGAGTTCAAACAAAGTACCGAGACTCCACTGGCAATGATTGAAGAAATCATGACTGTTGATGAAAATTGTGGAGTGGAATCTGTGATATCCACAGTGAACACCGCTGAATTATTTTCGTATTGGATTAAACCATCTGTTTTTCCATTCCAAATGGTTCTAAGAATGTAACACCATCTCATGAAATTGGTAGGAACTCTTGCTACGATATCCATTGCAATCTCTTTAGGCAAAAGAGCGGATGGAGCTTCATTGAGACAATCGTAGATATCTCTCCAAAGGTCTCGGACATATTTAGAGTCTATAACTGCTCGATCAATGACTGGCCATTTACAAAGCTTTTGGTATATCACTTTAGCTCTGACAGATCTTGAATAGGGGTTAAGATTGGCAGATGAGGATGCCATTGAAGAAGTTTTTGAGTAATACCTTAAGAACTCGTGCATCTCTTTATAGAGAGAGATATCAATAATTCTTCATGACAAGATACTTTCACAGTATCTATGCATAATTGGAAGAGATAATAATTGTCGAGCTGATTAGAGGTAAAGCAGATATTTGCGGGACCTGCAAATCTTCTTTTCAATAGTGGGAAACTTAGGAATGGATTTTGCGTAAATTGCTAAAAGCTCTTTACAGCTGTTATTGTGAAGGACCCTAGGTGGAGCCTTTTCTTTATGTGATGGGATAGTTGTTTTGTAAGTTGGGGCATAGGTTTTAAAAAAAAAAGCAGTGATTGGAAGGAATGCGACTATTGAGAGGAGAGAAGACTTGACTTATGCTGAAGAACCAGTGGAAATTATGACTAGAGAGTTGAGACAGCTGAGAAGCAGGACGATTCATTTGGTGAAAGTCCTATGGGGTAAATACTCGAAAGCAGAAGCAACTTGGGAGCGTGAGGAAGACATGAGGAATAGATATCCTCATTTGTTTCCACCATTTGGTATGTGAATTTCGAGGACGAAATTCTTTTAAGGGGGAGAGAGTTGTAACATCCGAGATTTTCGGGACTGTTCTAGGAGATTCCCAGACTGTCAATTTAGTCTTGGAATAGAATGATAATGAAGAATAAGTGTTTAAGTGATGGAATATGGATCAAAATAATATGAAATGAATATATTCGTCACGTTGGAAAACGCGTGGGACCAAGAATCAGTTACGTGATTTTTACTATATGCGTATAGTTTACAGTTTTAGGCATGAATTTAGTAAACGAACTCCGATCGAGTTGGTTCTTGAATCATCGGACTCGTTTTTCAGAGACGAACAACTTTCGTGTTGAACACATTTCGAGAATCGCATCAGAAGAGCTTCGAAAGTGGTGATTTCCGAAAGTACCCTTATTAGTGGGGACATATTGGTAATTTTCGGATTTGGATATTTTTATTATTATTATTATTTATTATTTCAGCTTATACAGAATAAGAAAGAGAAGAAAGACAGAGAGCAGGCGAGAGAAAAGAAAGAAAGAAAGAGAGCAGAGAAGTTTTGGGTCCCGATCCGTCCGATTCGTAATTCAAACCCAACCGAGCCTTTAAGGAAAAGTGTAGATCTCGTTGAGAGGATCATTTTGGTGGTGGTTTCATCTTGGGAAACTTCCAATTTTTTGTAGAGATCTCGGTAAGAAGCTTTTTGTGGTTTTTCTTGATTTTCCGTTGATCCGGAACTCCGATCGACGAACCGTCAGCGCCATTAGATCCGGGAGAGAGAGGGGAACGCTCGGCCGTCGGAAAATTTCCGATCGGACTGGCGCGTGGAGCTCACGCGCGCCCTATGTGGCGGCGCGTGAGGCCCATGTGCGGCCTGGCCAATCGGCGCGTGTCCACCACGCGCCGGACAGAATTCTCGTGCTGTTTTCCCGAGTCTCCTCCGCGAATTTCAGACCATTCCGAGTAGTTACGGACCTCCGAATCTTAAATTTCGTTAGGATTGCGAGAACGACCGAATCACGTTTCTTGCATATTCTTTCATTTATTCTAGTTAGGATTATGTTCCTTATAGTAAATTCTTTTGTCTGTTAGGTGATCGTGATACCGTAAGCAGGGACGGTCCTGCTGCATAGTTCCTTTCTCAGTAGTCAGTTCACCAGGTGCGTGGATAAACCTGTAACATTGATGTTTTCAAAAGAATATAGTATGTATGTTTTCTTAAATGAATTTTAAGGTAATGCATTAAATGAGTTTGTTTTTAGAAAGTTTATATATTTTGCTATAAGGTATGGATCGAATATTGATTATGTTGAAATCATGTGTTTGTGATATATGAGAAACTTGCATGATTTGAGATATATGAGCATGGCTTTTGGAAATGATTTTTATGTTAGGATGCACCCTGTGTACTTATATGTGCCAGATTATTGCCATGAGATAAGGTCTCATGTTGCCAGTTATTGCCGTGAGATAAGGTCTCACGTTGCCAGTTTGCTCCGGATGCCAGTTTTGCCGTGGGGAAGCCCCATGTTGCCAGCTTTGCCGTATTTGTCATGAGGTTGTGCATATAGATAAATAAACAGATTTATCATTACATAGTATTTTTGAGTAGTATGAGTTTTATGAGAAATGAGATTTATGATTTGAGTTTTATGAGAAATGAGCTTTATGATTTCAAGTAAATGTTTGAGATATTGATTTACAGCTTATGTAATTATATATATTGTGAAAGACTTGTTCGATCCACTTTGTTACTTGATTATCCACGGCACTAAGCTGTGATCCATTGCACTAAGCGTGAGCTTACCCCTCATTCCTTAACATTTCAGGTTCAGCAGTTTAGTAGATCGTTCTTTCATCTGCTGTTTCGTCATCATTCCTGCCAGTAGAGAAAAGGTTGTGCCAACAGTAGAGTGTCTTTATTATGTTTTGAGACTGTATTTCTAAATATGTATTTCTTGGGAGAATTTGTTATGTGGTTTTAGGCAATGAGCCTTTAATTGATATTGAGGATATTGTGTTTCCTTTATGGATATTATTGTTGAGTTGGATCATGGAGATCCTAGTTTTATGATGATAAGATATTTTCAGTTTAGATTTTTCCTTGTATTTGGAGGATTAGTCCATATTACAGGGGAAACTCTGCCAGTTTCAGTTCTCCGTCTCACCCCTACCCTACTTAAGGGGACGGGTGTGACACCGCGGAATACTCACAATGATCGGTTGAGCGATGCGTCGAAGAACAAAACTTTTTAAGCCCTTTGAAGTCCTCCAAGGCTCTCGGCAGTCCACTGTTTTGCCTCTCCAAAAATCGGTCCAAGCTCCAAGCTTTTGGGTAGTGATTCCAAGCTCGCGTGTACGGTTCCATATCACCTTTACGTGACCCCGATTGTGTGCTGGCACTTGGTAATTTTTGCCACAAAAATTACAATCTTCTTCTTGCAACCTCTCGGCAAAACCAGTGAAGGAAAATGAAGAATGCCCTTTGGGCGTGAAGATGGAGAGAGGAGAGTGAGAGTTGTGTTGCTTTTGTTGTTGTTTAAAAATATGTATCTAATACACATAATAAAAAGTCAAATACCAAATTTAATAAATGGTAAATGATTTTTCAAAAGTCTAACTTGAGTGTTTTGCACTCTTCCAACAACTACTATCAATCACATCAAAAGTGACAAGTTGTCACATCAATTGATTGACTAGCGATTTGACGCTTGATGTGACTTGCGGGCCGCACTCGTATTCGAAATGTGAGTGCGCTCGTAAACACTTCCGGGCTCGGGTTCGCTAATTCCAAATTAACGAATTTTCCGTTGCGACGTAATTAAATGATTATGCCTAGCGAGATCACTATTCACGTCGCTAACGAATTAATTCTAAATTAACTCGTTTGCCCGAATTAAAATCTAATTTCAATTCCGTGTCGAAATCCAATTTCGTATAATATATCGAATATATTATTTTATCGATTAATTCCAAATTAATCGTTCTCTCTCTTTAATTGATATTTTATCCCAGATAAAATATCTCTGTAATTAATCCCATATTAATTTTCTCTCTCTTCAAATTAATCCCAGATTAATAAAGTGTGAGTCATACGTCATCGGTGAATCTTCAGGAAGCGACCCATGAGATCTCCGGATATGTTGGCAGTAAATTCGGTCGTCGGACTATCCGAACACGTACGTACCTAGTACTACGTTTATACCGATTTACAAGACAAGGTTGGCTTCTAGCAAAGCGTCATGCCTACCCAATTCTCCAGAAATATCCTTACAGTAATAAGTGATCTATATCAGGCATAGTATACGTAGTATTGCATATTTCGATCCAGTATCGGATGTCACATGTTAGGCCTGGGGCTGGAATTATGTCTGCCCCGTACGAAGCACATATCAGATCTCTGGTAACTAGTCTCTATAATCGGATAAACATGACCTAGTCATTTTATCCCGATGACTACAGTACATAAGAGAACGAGTTCCGTATCCTACGTGACCATCATCTCCACTATGACTGGAGTGATACTTCCGTCTTGACATCACACCCAACACACTACGATTCTCCATATACCCAGCAGAGGCGTACACAGAACCTGTTAAAGCCCTGGACGACCAAAACCAAAGTATATTGATTGTTGCAAGTATTAGCGGTGCAAGTCTCAGGTTAAGACCAAATACACCTACCCTGATTTCGGACTTCCATAGACACATAGTCATACTACCAATGGAATTCCGAGGGGGTCTATCCAGAGCGAAGTTGTTTTCCGTACCATCGGTAAAACACAACCTCCTATTACACTTGCATGAGTATCCTATACCCAAATATATGAGAACTATGTTGTTATGCCCTCACAATGCGCATAAGTGTAATACTAGTCTTTTTCGCATTATCGATGTCCAATCTTGATAATACTCTGACTAGGGATATTTAATGATTAAACCTTCATGGATTGATATTGTCTCATATCATCTCAATCCAGGTACTAATCATATGGACCTTTTATCATTTATATGACTTGGTGATCTAATCACAAATGATAAAAGAGCAATCTCATTTGTCACATAGTTAATTTGTACAACAACATCATGATCTGTACAAATAGTGACGCTATGGGTCATAACTGTCCAACATCTTCTTCCAGACTCCGTGAAGAAATGCGGTCTTGACATCCATCTGCTCAACTTCCAGGTTGAGGCTTGCTGCTAAGCTGAGTACCACTATGATGGATGACATCTTCACAACTGGAGAGAAGATTTCATCGAAGTCAATGCCTTTCCTCTGATTGAATCCCTTGACAACTAGTCTGGCTTTGTACCGGGGTTTTGAAGTATGCTCATGTTGTTTCACTCTGTACACCCATTTGTTCTTCAAAGCCCTTTTGCCTCTTGGCAATTTCACCAACTCAAAAGTGTGATAGTCATGAAAAGATTTCATCTCATCTTGCATGGCTTCCTCCCACTTTTCTTTGTCTTTTGTTTCCACAGCCTCCTGGTAGCTCTCCGGTTCTCCCCCGTCAGTAAGCAGCACATACTCATATGCAGAGTATTTGGTTGAAGGTCGCCTTTCTCTGTCAGACCTTCTCTGTGGAACTGTTGATGTAGCTTCTAGTACTGGTGGTTGATCATGATCATCATCTCTGGGAGCTTCATCATCTGTACCCTCATGTCTGGGAACCTCATTTTCAACTTGTACTGGCACCGGTGTATGAGGTTCTGGATTCACATCTCTGTATTGCTGGGGCATTGTCTTCATCTTCTTTCTGATATCTTCTATGGTCTGGTCTTCGATGAAGACAACATCTCGGCTCCTGAAAATCTTCTTCTCCACATGATCATACAGTTTGTAGCCGAAATCATCCTAACCATATCCAATAAAGACACATTGTCGTGTCTTTGCATCAAGCTTGGATCTCTCGTCCTTTGGGATGTGTACAAAAACTTTGCACCCAAAGACATGCAAGTGTTCATAAGACACTTCTTTACCTGTCCAGGCTTGGTTATGAACATTACCTTTCAGTGCGACTACTAGGGACATGTTCAAAATATTTACTGTTGTGTTGAGTGCCTCCCCCCAAAATGTCTTCGGCAGCTTGGCTTGTGACAACAAGCTTCTGACCCTTTCGCGCAAGGTTCTGTTCATCCTCGCAGCTAGGCCATTTAGCTGAGGTGTCTTCAGAGGTGTCGTTTGATGTCGGATTCCTTGCGTCTTGCAGTAATGATTAAATGGACCTCTGTATTCTCCACTGTTGTCTGTTCTGATGTATTTGAGTTTCTTGTCGGTTTCTTTCTCCACCAGGGCATGAAACTCTTTGAAGATTCCCAACACTTGATCTTTTATCTTCAAGGTGTATGCCCAGATCTTCCTTGAATGATCATCAATGAATGTCACAAAATACAGTGACCCACCAAGTGTTCTCGTCTGCATCAGACCGCGTACATCTGAATGTATGAGGTTAAGTACCTCCGATTTCTGTTGAGGCGGGAAGCTCTGGAAGGACACTATGTTCTGTTTTCCAGCCATGCAGTGTTCACACTTCCGTAAGTGTGAGTTCTTCAATTCGGGAAGAACATTCTGCCTGCATAGTATCTCCATCCCGGTTTGACTCATGTGACCGAGCTTTTTGTGCCACAGCTCGGCTGCCTCATTACTGTTGATTGTATTTATGCTACTATTTGAAATCTTAGCATGCATCAAATATAGAGTTAAGTCTTTCTTACCTCGTGCCACCACCATTGATCTTTTAGTGAGCTTCCAGGTGCCGTCACTAAAGGTGCTGCAGAAACCTTCATCATCCAGCTTACATGTTGAGATCAGGTTTAACCGGATGTCAGGGATGTGCTTGACTCCCTTCAACACTAGCTTTGTCCCGTTGTCTGTTTCAAGGCAGATTTCTCCAATACCGACGACTTTGGACTGGCCGTCATTCCCCATCCTTACAGCACCGTAGTCTCATGGTGTGTAAGATGAAAAGAAGTCTCTGCGAGATATGGCGTGTATGAAGGCGCCAATATCTATCACCCAACTGGTCTCGTGGCTGGCAAGATTCACAACATCTTCTTCATACATAATGCAGAATTCTTTGGAGGTATTGTCGGTGGTATTAGCAACTCTTTCTTGATTAGAGTCACCATCTCTCCTGGACTGCTCGTTCTTCAGTTTGTAGCAATCCCTCTTCATATGGCCTTTCTTTTTGCAGTGATAGCACTCAATATCTTTAGTTCTCGATTTACCTCGGTTTTTGTCTGGTCTACATGGGCCTCAGTTTTTACTCCCCCCTTCTGGTGTTCTTCTCCGTCACTAAAGCTTCCGAGGTTGAGGTTGATGCTGACTCTTGTATTCTCGTCCTCTTTTCTTCCTCGAAGATCCTGGTTTTCGCCATCTCCATAGTGACTTTCCCATCTGTGGCTGAATTTATCACCGGAGATCTGAACATTTCCCAAGATTCTGGTAATTTATTAAGGAGTATTAAGTCATTTACCTCATCACCGAAGTCTATGCCCAATCTAAACAATTCTTCATGGTGCCGATGAAATCGTTGGTATGGTCCGCCACAGTTGTACCTTCATGGTATTTCAAACCCATCATCTTCTTGATGTAGTACAGCTTGTTGTTGCCAGTCCTTGCTCGGAAAATCTCCTACAGCTTTCTCCACAAGACACGTGCATTTGTTTCTTCACTGACATGGTTGACGATACTATCGTCGATCCACTGACGAATAGTACTGCATGTTTTCTGGTGAAGATTAGCCCACTTCTCATCGGATATTCCTTCTGGTTTCTGCTCCAGAAATACCAATCCATCATAGTCATTCACATACAGAAGGTCTTTCATCCTTCCTCTCCATGGGAAATAGTTTGTACTGGTTAACAAAATCATTTTTCCGTTGCCCCCATCCATCATAAAAATTATAAGCAGAATTTTAAAAAACGGAGCTCACCGTTGCGTCCGGAATGGTCAAAAATGGTGGAAATAATACTTCGTTTGTCAAAATCCGACACATGGACCAAATTGTAAATTTCAGAAATTACATGGGTCAAAGTGCAATTTTCGAAAGTTCAGGGGCCAATATGCAATTACGTAAAAGTTCAGGGACTAAAATGTAATTTCAAAAAATTTAAGGGGCTAAATTATAATTTCCAAAAAGTACAGGGACCTATCTGAAATTTACCAGGTAATGCTGATGTGGCTGGTTGCTGACGTGGCAGCCACGTCTCCGATGACGTGTCAATGACGTGATGGATGATGTGTCAGGTGACGTGGCTGCTGACTGTGCGCTTACGTGGCGATGACTGGGCGCTGACGTGTCGACATGTGGCAGATGACGTGGTCGTCTTCTTTCTTGGTCCGCGCGTGCGGCACATTGATGCGCGTGTAGCGCGTGGTGAGATCTCCGCCTGGCGCGTGCGGCACGTTACTCCGTTCTGGACCTCCGATCGATCACCGGAAAATACCACCGTGCTCGTCTCGCTGTGAAAAATCTGATGGTATGCTCAAAATTGATTTTCGACAACTTTCGTCGGAACTGGATTTCCGAACCGAATCTCCGTTACCGAGTTTCGGGATCCCACAGTGGAACCTTAGCTCCTGATATCATTTGTTGTGATGAAACACATACTAATATAGGAGAAATGAGAGAAAACTCTTCTTTATATTACTCACAAATAAAGAATTACAAAGCTTACACGAAACTTTACAAAAAAACTCTCAAAAATACACTCTCAACTCTCTGTGTTTACTCTCTGAATCTTGGGATTTCTGGGATGATTACAATTGAGCTCTGAGGCTCCTTTTATAATGTCCAAACCGCGTGCTACAGTAACACGCAGTTTGGTAAGCTGTCAACTTCCAGCAAGCTCACGCAGGGTGTATTTTTCATGCAAGCTGGAAACGTTGCTTTCTGCTTTCGGCTCATTTGGCTTCTTCTACATGCATGTTGTGCATGCTTTCGGCGCATGTTGGACTTCACAACAACACATCTTCATTTTAATTATAATCACAAGCTATTGTCTGAGACAATAGCAAGAATTTTACCTTCTCTAGATTAGCAGCATAATTTGCTACCTCAGCTTGGTCTATTTCTGTTTTTCCAAGTCTCTTCATTAGATAAAGCTACTACAATGTTATTACCAAATACATGATCATATATTCTCCATCCATATTTGTCAATATCTTCATCTTTTCTTCACTCAAATACATCTTCTGCATTGCCAGATGAACTAGAAGCATCACTAGAACGGACATTTAAATCATTTTCACTAGCCCAATCACTAGAATGGGAAATGTTGATATTGATATTTTCTTTGAAAATTAAAAACAAAAATTGTTTTTATTTGAAAACTACTTATGAAAATGACATTTTTAAGTCCAAAAAATTACTAATTTAAGTGTAAAATGTCTTTTTTTGTATGATTTACGGTAGACGGGTGCTAATTTTTTAAAAATCAGTGTTTTTTTTTTAACTTTCATTATTTTTTTAGATGGATGGATGTCAATAGTCCTTTTTTGGAGGTAAAATAAAAACTGAGGGTAAAATCTCTTTTTACAATAAAATTTAAATAATTCTTTAATGGTGTTAAATTTGGGATGGAAAATATTAAATTTTAAGAATTTCGAGTGGACCGCTGATAATTTAAAAATATAAAAAACCATAAAATTAAGTGTTTTTTTTTTCAAATTTTTGTTAAAAATCAAATGGACCGCTAATAATTTCCCAAAAATTAAAAAATTTACCACACATGCTAGCACTTTTATTCTTATATGAATTAGTTTTGAACAACAATGAAAACAAAAAGAAAAAACACAAAAAACAAAGAGGCAAACAAATAGTGGAACGACTTGTTGATGGTGATTTTCAGCCTCGATGAACTCTGAAGTGTGAAGAGGGTTAGAATGGTTTTTTTCACTTAACAATGTGGGGGTCAAAGGTCCTGGTGAGGATAAGAGGCCATGCAGAAGGGCCCGAGCCCGAGGCGCAGAGGCACCCGACCTGATAACAAGACATTAGATTTGTTGATGGTGATTTTAAGCCCTGAGGAGCTCTGAAACCTTAAGAGGGGTAGAATGAGTATTTGCACTTAACAAAGTGGGTGTCCAATGTCCTGGTGAGGATGAGAGGCCAGATAGAAGGGCTCGAGCCCGAGGCGCATAGGCACCAGCCCTGATAACAAGGAATTACATTTGACAGCATTTGCACATGTGAAGACCGACCTGAGGCCATCATGTGATATGTTTTGTGCTTGTAACAATGGGAATGGGATTTGAAGTGAGCAAACTGAAGCACAGTCACATCACTTGAAGAAATTTTACTAGAAACAAAGAAACTTAGGAATGTGATCATTAGAAGATACAAGCTAGAAGAAAATCATAACAGTTCAAATTTTTATCAAGGGAAACTATTTCTCAATATTTCTACATGTCCATAACTAAAGCGGCCAAGGAGCTTAATGTTGGCTTGACCCTTTTGAAGAAAAATGTAGGGAATTGGACATTAGAAGATGGCCACATAGGAAGATCATGAGCCTTCAAACACTCATCAAGAATGTTCAGGAATTGTAAGGAGAAATTGATGAAAGTGAAGAAATCTTTCTCGGCCCGACCTGGTAAAGAATAGAAGAATATGATACAACATCAATCACCTCGGCATGCCGACCCGGGGACCGAGGTGGGGTTCGCAGTATCTTGTTCTTACGTATGAATAACGTAAGCCCTACGAGAAAGTTTGAGCCCTCAGAAGGCTGATACAATGGGAGTAGGTCAGAGGCTTATCCCCTAATACAAGGAATAGTTTGGGAGTCGTTAAAATACAGGCTGTCACATAGGCAGAACGTATAGCAGAGGGTAAATGTGACAATAATGGTTTTTCATATGGCAGATGGTGGTTGTATCAAGCGGCCAGGGCTATTGTTTACAAAGTAGTTGGGAAAATGAGCATGGACGACAATGACACGATGACGTGAGCTAACGTCAAAAGTTGGCGTAACAGTAGGTTTAGAAGCCTAGATAAAGAGGTTGAAGACTCAGATTTAGGGACTGGTTGGCTCGTTGGTTAGAAATTTTGATATTTCATAACTTGTAAAAGATCACTTAAAGCTTAGTGATAGAGAGAGTAAGATGGTCGGTATTAACCCGAGCTATTAGTAAAATTTTATTTATCTGCTCCCGTGGACGTAGGTTGGATTCACTCTCCGCCGAACCACGTTAAACCTTTATTTTCTATGTGATCTTTTTTGTTTGTTTTTCAAGTTTATTTTGGTTCCCTATTATCCAAACAAATTTACTACTTGGGGAGGTTTTTTTGAGAAATAGATTTCCTGAATTACCCCTGAAATGAAAAATAACCATCAACAGTTGGTGTCGTCTGTGGGGAACAGTATGAAAAGCAACAAACACACTAAGATGATGGTAGGAAATGGAAACCATAGGGCTTCAGAGGCTTCGACAACAAAGATGATGGAGAAGATGGAAGAAACCCTACGAAATGAATAGGGAGAATGTATGAAAGGAGAGGGAGGTCACGCAAGCCTTTATCGAAGCAATAGAGTTGGGGAAGAATCGTTAGAAAAGTGGATCCAAGAATGGCAAAGATCATCAGACACATATCATTCAGAACAGTTGAACGGAACCTGACGTAATGAGGAAATACTGAGGCAACATCAGCCAGGAGGCTTGGAAGGCGAGCTACGTAGCACGTGTGGTGTGAGGGTCTGTGGGGCGTTGGCCATCCCAGGTGCATAACGCGGGATAACCATAACACGTATGGCTAGAGGGCTTTCGTGATGATTGCAGCCTCGGGTCTGCATCGCATGGGGAGGGATCATGCCCTCATGGCGTTTTCCACCCTTTGATGGGTTCCATAGCCCGGGGTTAATAAGGTCCCCCAAACGATTGGGTGGGGAGGCACATAGCGCGTAAGACCCACGGACCTCTGTGACTAATTGTAGCTCGTAAGACTTAGATGGCTTGTGGTCAGAGTCTATCCCCCAAGGCCTATCTTTGTCAGATCGGTTCAGGACTAGGTTATATCCCACTGAGGTTATATTACTGCATGTTGGCGTAAGGAGGGATCATTCTCTTGCAGCCAAATGACTTAGATGGCTTGGGGTCGGTCTTTCCCCCAATGACTCTCTTTGTCAGATCGGCTCGGGGTTGGGTTACGTCCCGCTGAGGCCCTATTGATGTAGGATATCCTGATGGGAGCCTTCCGTCATGGTTTTTTTTATTTTACAGGTCTTTGCAGATCATTCTCTTCCGGGATCGCAGCATGTCAAGAGCATGCATCAGCTAGGGGTTGCAAAAAATGAGCTTCTCCAGGTAGAGAAGCCAATGAACGAACTGACCAGATTTAGTTCAGGTCGACTTCTTCAGTCCGAGAATGCCTAGTGGAAGTGATGACCAAGTTATGGATCAAAAGCAGAGGTGCTAGATTAGGGTTGTGAACCCGATGTGGATTTTCACGAGAAATAAAAATGAAGCTTGCAGTTGCGGTACCTGTTATGAGGTGGTGCAGACTTGAGATTCTGGACTAGATCGAGTATCAGCATGAGAAGTTGTGAGATGCGACCCGAGGAAAGGGCCACAATCTACACCTTTATTGTAGTTCCTGGTATCAACTCACAAACTCGTTGATACCGAGAATTAGGGGCAGATGTTGATGGTGATTGTCAGCCCTAAGGAACTCTGAAGCCTGAAGAGGGGTAGCATGGGTTTTTGCATTTAACAATATGGGGGTCCAAGGTCTTAGTGAGGATGAGAGGCCAGTCAGAAGGCCCCGAGCCCGAGGCGCAGAGGCACCCGACCTGATAACAAGGCATTAGATTTGTTGATGGTGATTTTAAGCCCCAATGAACTCAAAAGCCTGAAGATTGATAGAATGGGTTATTGCACTTAACAAAGTGGGGGTCCAATATCCTGGTGAGGATGTGAGGTCAAGCAGAAGGGCCCGAGCCCGAGGCACAGAGACACCCGACCTGATAATAAGGCATTAGATTCGACAATATTTGCACATGTGAAGACCGACCCGAGGCCGTAATGTTATATATTTTGTGCTTGTAACAGTGGGAATAGGATTTGGAGTGAGCCAACTGAGGCCCAGTCATATACACTCGAAGAAACATTACTAGAAACAAAGAAAAATAGGAAATTGATCATTAGAAGATGCAAGCTAGAAGAAAATCATAACAGTTCAATTTTTTATCAAGGGAAACTATTTCTCAATATTTCTATATGTCCATCATTAAAGCAGACAAAGAGCTTAATTTTGGCTTGACCCTTTTGAAGAAAAGATGTAGGGAATTGGACATTAGAAGGTGGCTACATAGGAAGCTCATGAGCCTTCAAACACTCATCAAGAATGTTCAAGAATTTCAAAGATAAAGTGAGTGAAGTGAATAAATCTTTCTTGGCCCGACCTAGTAAAGAAGAGAGGAAGATGATCCAGCATTAATCACCTCATCATGCCAACCCGGGGACTGAGATGGGGTTCGTAGTATCTTATGCTTACGTATAAATGATGTAAGCCCTATGAGAAAGTTTGAGCCCCCATAAGACTGATACGATGAGAGCAGGTCAAAGGCTTATCCCCTACCACACGGAACAACTTGGGAATGGTTGAAATACAGGTTGTCACATGGGCAGAACTTGTAGCAGAGGGTAAATATGACAATGATGGTTTTTCATATGGTAGAGGGTGGTTGTGTCAGGCGGTCAGAGCTATTGTTTGTAGAGTAGTTGGGAAAAAAAGAATATGCGACAATGACAAGATGACATGACCTAACATCACGAGTTCGTATAACAGTAGGTTTATAAGGCTATATAAAGGGGTTGAAGACTCGGATTTAGGGGTTGGTTGGCTCGTTGGTTAGAAATTTTGATATTTCACAACTTGTAAAAGAGTACTTAAAGCTTATTGATATAGAGAGAAAGTTGGTCAGCCTTGACATGAGCTCCTAATAAAATTTTATTTATTTGCTCCCGTGGACGTAGGTTGGAGCCACTCTCCCCGAACTACGTTAAACCTCTGTTTTCTCTGTGATTTTTTTTATTTGCTTGCCAAGTTTGTTTTTGTTCCCAACTAACCAAACAAATTCACTACTTGTGAGAGGTTTGTGAGATGAGTAGATTTTCTGAATTACCCCTAGAATGAAAAATAACTGTCAACACGACTATCAATTACCAATGCACATGGAATTTGGATACTAGATGGTTATTAGAGGGAGAATCGAATGATGTGGGTTCCATTTATTATTGAAACACAATTCTGAATTATTTGTCTTGTGTGTGATTAGATGTATATATATACACAAAAGTTTTGCCCAAGTTTTAATTTCTTACTTAAAACTGAGAGGAAAGATGAGTTGCAAACTCTCTATCGAGAGGAAGAATGAGTTGGATATGCCTTTCACTTCTGAAGAGGTGCAAGCAACTCTAAAGCAAATGCACCCCATGAAGGCCCTTGGACCATATGTGTTGCTGGCTATTTTTTATCAAAAAGGTTTATGGTTAAACAAGTAGAATAAACTTATCTTAGGGTTCTAAATAACCACTGTGATATGTCGAGCCTAAACCATACTTTTATTACCCTCATACCTAAGCAAAAACAACCCAAGGCAATTACCGCATGTCCGCCTATAAGTCTTTGTAATGTGGTTTATAGAATCATAAACCAAAACTATAGGAAATATGCTGAAGTTAATTTTAGAAGAAATAATTTCCTTAAACCAAAGTGATTTCATTCCTAATAGGTTGATTACGGACAATATTATTATAGGTTATGAAAGTTTACACAACATTAGGGTAAGAAGAAAGGCAAGAAGGGTTAGGTGGCTTTAAAGTTAGATATGAGCAAAACTTATGACAAAATGGAGTGGAATTTTGTTGATGCAGGGATGACCAAGATGGGGTTCTTGGCTTGGTGGAGGGAATTGGTTATGAATTACATATCAACTCCTACTTATTCGTTCTTGATCAACGGAGTGGTTAGAGATATGATCTATCCTCAAATGGGGCTTAAGGCAAGGGTGTTTACTTTCTCCGTATTTATTCATCATGTGTGAGGAAGCTCTCTCATCACTATTGCATAGAGCGGAGTCAGAGAAACAAATTAATGGAATTAAGTTTGGTGAAAATATCTCTGTGTCTAACCTCTTTTTTTGCCGACGATAGCCTAATATTTTCTCAAGCTACGATAGAGGAGTGCAACTGTTTTAAGAAGATTTTTTACGGTTATGCCGCAGCATCAGGTCAGATCTTTAATTGTGCCAAGTCCTCTATGATTTTCAGTCCAAATGTTAGTAGTATCATACTCACAGTAATTAAAGAAATTTTCAATTTCAATATAGTCTCCAACTATGACAAGTACTTGAGACTCCCATCGCTAATCAGCAGATACAAAAAAGTATTTTCAATGAGATCAAATTGAAGATCAGCAATAAGATTAAGAATTGGCAGAATCAATTATTTTCGATCAGTGGTAAATAGATTCTCATAAAAACGGTGGCTCAAGCAATCCCATCATTTGCAATAAGCGTGTTTAAGATTCTTAAGCTCTTTGTGGAGAAATCTGACCAGCGTTGTTACACGCGTATAACGCAAGCGCACGTACCGTTCAAGTAGTATAAAAATTATCGATCACACGAGGACTTAAAACCTTTTGTTATCAATTTATGAAGTCAAATTTTTACGAGTATCTAATGGATTGGTTGTTTGATTGGAGGGCGACTTTAAAATTAAAACAAGTAAATGAAATTTCTTGAAATTAGATTTAGGAAAATTCAATTTTAGAAACTATTTAGGGTTGTGAATCTTTCCAATATATTTTCAAAGATGAAGTGGTTATTTCACGTTTGTGTAATATATTGGTTTACTAACCTGGAACATGAAATTCTGCAAAAGCCTCTGTCGATGGTCGGATGCAAATACCCAGTGTAACCCAATTAAATCATATGTTTATGTCAATCAAATTACCTGGATTCATTAAGACTAAGTTCCAATTATGGTTACCCGCCCGACAGGTATATGTCTATCCTGTAAGGAAATTTATTAAAGGGTTATCTATCCTCAAGGAATATCGTGGGCTATTAAGTCTAGGGTCTTAAACCTAAAATTCATTCGTCAAGTTTATTTTAAGTTTACCCGATCAGTGGCCAGTTAACAAGAAGCATTAAGCTTAAGATTTAATAAGTAAACCTTTATATTACCCAAACTATAAAATAACCCTTTATAAACCGGTGATATTGGAATTCATCACAACCTCGGATAACGGGCTTAGCTACGACACATATTTATAATTAGTAAAAATTTAAAAATAAAATACATAAAGTAAAATACAGAAAAGTAAATGCTATAAATTAAAAAAGGAAAAAGTACAATAAAAGAAAATACTAGGGGATAAAGGATCCACTTTTATTACTACTATTTTAGATATCTCCCTTAATATAATATATTGACTTGTGTGATATTACCAACCAGTCATATAGGCGGTAACCTGATTAAGTAAAATTAATAATTAATTACCAACCGACCAATCAGACGGTATCCTTATTTAGTCAGGTTAAAACCAATTTAATATCAATTACCAACGGCCAATATAGCGGTATCCTCATTAAGTCAAGTTTTAAATAGTTATTATATTATAATTAAGTGAGATTAATCTAACTAGCAATAATAAAAACTTTACCTTTCACCCTAGCAGGGGGGAGTTACCTCCTCATTGCTGAATAGTAAAGACTGAAAAAGTAAAGAAAGTAAATTACTATTACAAAAAGTAAATAAAATTAATTACAGAACTGAAATTTAAATAAACTAGATATAAACTCATTAGTATTATCAGAGAATTAGAGAAAGGAAGGTACGAATTCAAATCTGAAATTCGGCTTTCTATTTATAGGCAAAAAATGGCATGCGCGTCGTGACGCGTGGATTGTTCTTACGTCGCGACGCGCTGACGTGGAAGATGCTCATTGGATGTTTTGATCGTTATCTGCTGACGTGGCGATGAGGAATCTGTCGGCCCAATAGAATGCTGACACGTGGCAGATTTGGATGATTAACTCAATAATTGTGCTGACGTGGTGATGATGTGGCGATGTGGATTGTCGGTACTGTGTGATGGCGACACGTGGCATAATATGATTGGTTGATGATGACGTGGCTGACACGTGGCAAGCTGACTTGGCATGTGACTGATGTGGACGCCATGTGGCTGACACGTGGATGACACATAGGTGACATGTGGCGATGGCGATTGTCGGCAGCATGTGATGGCGACATGTGTCTGGCGCACGTTAGCATGATTTATTGTGATGTTGACACATGGCAGACGCACATTAACAGATTTGACGCACGTTAGCAAGATCAAACTTCTCAGATTTTGATACGTATCCGGCGTATTTTAGCAGGCTCTCGGTGCACGTTAGCGGTCACGACGCAGGCTGCGCGGTGCAACGTGCCAAATGAAATTTTTGCCCTTTTATCCATTTTTCACTGTTTTGGCCCTGATTTGATTCCAGAGAGTCCTGAAACTTTATTTATCTACAAAATAACACAAAACACATCAAAATATTCACAAAACTCAATAAATTATATAAAATATTAGGTCAAATGAGTGGGAAATAGTGATACATTTACCACTCATCACACCTCCAAACCTAACATTTTGCTAGTCCTCGAGCAAAATAATAAAATAACATAACATAAACATCTTTATAATAAAATTAAACTAAGCCACTTTCGTAGGGATCACGGATGCATTTAGCGTATGCAACAAGCCTTTAAACCCCTAGGTGTCCCTAGTGGACGAGTTGTAGTCTCGTGAGGGCTTACAGCAATGATACCCACAAACGTTTTACAAAAGTAAAAAGATAGTAAAACTAATGCACACAAAAGCAAAAAGACAAGAGAAAATAGAATAAATAAGTTAGTGACTAAACAGGTTGAAACATCTTATCCAAGTTTAGAGTTGTTTTCTTTCTTTCTAAATTACTGAATAAGTAAATTCTCTGATTATTTTTACCACTCTCCATACACACAACCAATAAAATATTAATCAACTCATTTTTTCACACAATAGTCACAAGTGTAGTTGAAAATAAGGTAATATTTTTGTCCTAAAGTTATATCAGATTTTACATCTTTTTTAAGCAATGGAATATTTTTCTGATTTTTCTGATTTTATTTATTTATTTATATACAATATCTTTCATCCATGTAGCGAGCTTTAGGCCAGTGACTCCCAAACCAGTTGGCTTTAGGTCACTAGGTGTTAAGACACTCATACGAACTTAATAACTCGGATCTCATATATATATATATATATTATATATATATATATATATATATATATATATATATATATATTATATATATATATATATTTCTAACATCTTCGACCCATGTAGCAAGCTTTGGGCCAGTGGCTCCCAAACCAGTTGGTTTTAGGGCACCAGGTGTTAAGACACCCCTACGAACTTAATAACTCGGATCTCAGATATATATATTTTTTTCTAACATCTTCGACCCATGTAGCAAGCTTTAGGTCAGTGGCTCCCAAATTAGTTGGTTTTATGGCACTAGGTGTTAAAACACCCATACGGACTTAATAACTCGGATCTCAAACGTTTTTTTTGTTTTTTTTATCTCATAACTTTTTTAGATGCTTCCTCCAATTTTCTTTGTTAATTTAGCAAATTCTTCTCTATTTTTAGCATCAGAATATTTAAATAAATCTAAAGAACTCGCATCTCTATTAGATGATGTGTACATGTCCATTTGAGTTTGCGTCGTATTAAGTCCAAGCTCAACAGCATAATATCTTTCCAGGTGCTTGTTCATATTGTTGTATCCACTAGTATTGTAAGAAACCCCACAATGGTTGCATACTGCTCTTGAACCTTCATTTTCAATATCGATTAAATGAAAATGAATTTTGAAAACATCCGAGGAACGAGACCTAACTTCTCTTCTCCGTGAACCGATATTAGGGTCGCTCTCTTGGGTTGGCACATTTGACATTGTGTTCTCAGATGAGCTTGTCATTTGTTGTTTAATAAATTTTAAAGAATTAGAGAATTGAGAATGATAAATTGTAATTGTAGATGAGAGAATTGTAAGAATTGAGAGAATTGAGAAATTGGTGTGTTGAAATAATGAAAAATGACCCCTACCTATTTATATATTTTTAGAATATTTTTGTGATACCTAAAATGCCCCTAAAATTAATCGTTTAATTAATGTTATTAGGAGTAATTTGAGAAATCCCCAATTATTATTTTTTATAACGTTGGGGCAGGGAGCCGTTGCCCAGCCCAACGGCTAGGCTATCCCCAACGGCTAGGGTTGGAATTGTAGGAACCGCTGGAACCGAGCAGTTCCTACCAATTCGGTTGGGGTAAGAACCCTAACCGATCCGATGAAATTCGATTCCGGTTTGGTTCCGGTTCGGTTAGGGTTCGGAACCGGAATCTTGACCGGGACTACTTATTGATACTCATTGATTCATGACTGAAATAGCCTTCTGATTTTTTTTTATCAGCGTGGATACGTCCTACATATTTGATTTTGAATATAAACATGAAAAAAAATGAGAATAAATTTAAGTCATTCTAATAATAAATATTTAAAGTTACGAATTACATGAGATAGTAGTCCAGACTTTGATGTTTAAATTTAAATTGAAATAACTACACCCTTTGAAATTACATTCAGTTATCAAACGAATAGTATTATAGGCTAGTAAGGTGGTTTGTAACATTCAAGTTCTTGGTTTTTGAAAGAGGAGTTCCCTCATTTTATTTCATGTAATTTTTTAAATTTGTCTCAATGATAATCTCATCTTTCATAAAATAAAAAATTATTACTAGCAGCATACTGAATAGCTTTAAGTAAATATGAATGAATATACAGCAAGGAAGCACATTTCATTTTCTTTACTGTCGCCTTATCATTTGAATTTCAACCTCAATCCACATATTTTAATGCTCTGCAAATACTAAACAGCGGAAATAGTCCTTTTTCACATGGATGCAATAGGAATTGTAATATGAATCATTATAATGGATATACAAACAAATCCAGCAGCATTGCCCATCAGATTCAGAATACTTTCGACAATTAAAAGAAAAATAGCATATATTTTAAGGCAAGCACTTGTTTGGTCACGCCTTGGATGGTTCTTTAGAGGAATAAGTTAAAGTAGCTGGTGATCTTGCAGAAACGAAATGAAAAAATGTTGCGGAGAAAGATAGACGCAATGTGAGCCGAGCATTTCATGATAGAAAAATCATGAAGAATTCATAAACAAAGCTTACACTAGTTAGTTGATCGGTTGGCAGAGAGGTATGAGAATATAATGGCCAGTATGATGAAAAATATGACAATCTGCAAGAGCACATCATAATCAGTAGATAATCTTGGATTAATGACATTTAGTTCAAGTTCAAAATATAATAGAAACTCACCATGGTTGAACTGTATCTTGGCGCATTTTGAATAACGTAAGATTTCCTGCCAGAACCCAAAATAATATTTGTTAGTACCAATAAAATGGTGAAACTCACTCTTTATAAAACTTAACTTCCAAAAACCTTTTGTTTAGCACTCCGGCATCCATGCAAGCTTTCTGTATTGCTTCCACCCGGCTCAATGTTTTTGTCGCGTTCGGATCATTCTTGTTGATCTACAACGGTCAACAGCATATTATAGTGAGCAATAGGAAGTACCCACAAGAAATTTTGCAGAGAGAAAATTGGCAAAAAACAAAAGCACTATTATTAAGTAGCTGCTAGCAGCATCTAAAAGGTTATATGAGATTGTGAAGAAAAACATCCCTTTTAGTTGTTAATAAGTCAAGTTATTTGCTCATTTCTACAGGACTGATATAAAACACTACCATAATGTCAAATGCCAAAAGACACATATATATATATATATATATATATATATATATATAATATATATATATATTAAAATGTCCAAGGAGAAAACCCTTTATATATAGTTTTTCATTAAAAAAAGTATCCTAGCGTGAATAATGACTGTTACGATGTCCAACAGTCCAAGAAGACAAATTAACACGTCCTCAGATGTTAGCTAACCAAAGTAAATTTCATTGCAACTTGCAAGATGATACACCTTGCTTACCTTGGGTTTCAGCATACAGGAAAAATCGTAAAAAGCACCATAGACATCAGTCATGTTGCTCGTTCGGTCAATGATTTTAGCGGTAAGTCCTACAAACAGAACAATTAAAAAGAATGTAGGAAAAAGAAAAACACTCAATAAGGAAACATTTCTTTTAAACCCAATAAAATAAATAAAAAGTACGTAGATGTGCATATGCATGTCCACCAGAAAATAAATTGGATCATTATTTGCAACTAAGGCATTTTAAAATATTTTAATATCTTGCCTCGATATTTTGTTGAAAAGTCCAATGATTTTCAGTGGATCTCAGTGTAGATGACATGCTAAGCAATGACAAATAAATCTTTTCAATATCCATGCAACATCTAGGTTGGACCAAGTTAATTTTTCCTGTTATGTCTGAAGTACACCTCTAGTTTCATCTCTAAAGAGAACACATATTCAGAATTAAGAGCTTACCACGCCTTATTTTCACTACACCTCTGAAGACTTCAATGTTATTGTAGCACAATGCTAATGTCCCAATTGCCATGATCTAGTAACAGTAGCATACATCAAATGAGATACGGCTCTAACAGAAACATTAATAATGACTACAATTAAAGCATACACCAAATGAGATACGGCTCTATCAGAAACATTAATAATGACTACAATAAAAGATGCAATGAATAGAAATCTGAAGATCAATTACTCAAGAAGTATTATAGAATTTGTTCCAGATGCAATAACCATTTCACATACACAAGCAAACTATGACTTGCAAAGTGGTAAAATGGGTAAGAAAATCCAACTCAAGCAAAACATAGGAAGCCCATACTGAAAGGGAGCCAGAGATCATTCTCAGTAAATAATGTTAACTTTAGTTATGCAAAAATATTTGGACAGACGTATTCATGCTGTTGACTCCAGCAAATGCAGTCAGCCAGTATGAAAATCAATAGAAAAAATTTCATACTGAAGTACTCATATACCACTGTCCCCAAAGGGAAAGCCCACTGCCAAGTTGGTTTGGCCTCTTGCAGTGGAAGTAAGAGGTCAAGGATTCACTCCCCTCTCACACTAACCTTGGATGGAGATCAAGTTTAATTTGGGTGGCGGTGGTTTGGTTTTGTGGGATGCATTGTAATAATTTTAAGTTTTTTTTTTTTTTAAAAAAAAAAAAAAAGTCTTTGCACCACAATTTCAAGATTAATTCTCATAGCAGAAGACACTAGAGGCAGTGCACCTGAGGGATAGCACAGAATCGGAATATAGCAGGATCCCTTAAAGCAGACATGTACTTCAAACAATCTTCCACGTGTGTCAGAGCATTGGTGACCATATCATTCAAGCACTGTACTGCCTTGTC
Source organism: Zanthoxylum bungeanum (assembly GCA_019454045.1). Classification (NCBI taxonomy): domain Eukaryota; kingdom Viridiplantae; phylum Streptophyta; class Magnoliopsida; order Sapindales; family Rutaceae; genus Zanthoxylum; species Zanthoxylum bungeanum. The sequence continues at coordinate 77,716 of SKCR01033367.1, read as the reverse complement.
CGAGTTTTCCTCATATTTTAAGTCCTTGAGGTGAAAGGTTTCAAAAAATCAATTAGAATAGAAAACCCAATATATTAGCCATGACCCTCCAGTGGAGGCTGGAGTGAGTCAGGATTACATCATTAAAAGGCACGTTGAAAGGAAACAGATGTGACTGAAATTGAGATAAATCATGTAAAAGAGATGTACCTCAAGCTTATTAACATATTTACTCCAGATCTCACGAGGCCAAAACATGCGCGACTTTGGTATCTCATTAATATCTTCCAGATAGTCTCGAATGATGTTTGCTTTCTGATTGTTGATCCAATGGTCAGGCATTAGCATAAAATTTGAAATCAAAAGTTGACGCTAGGTATAAAGCTTATTGGTTGCAGCCAATCTCGTGGCAATACCTGCAGAAATAAGCCCATCGAGTTGGAGAGACTATCTGTAGCCAGATCTTCCTTCCCAGAGGCATGGAAAAGTTTAGACAGACCTAATCCAACAAGTCCTGCTACATAGTGGCAATATTCATCATAGTCGTCAATTGATTCTACCTGCATCATGGAGAGAATTTATCGGTTCATGTACTGTACATCTAGTCTATTTGCACTTTCTGCAATTGTATATGAAACTCAGAAGTTTAACACATGGAAAAATAACTTGTAAGAGATCAAATAGCTTCCACTCAAGCAACTCCATTACATGTACGTGCAAACACTCACAACACACAACATATGAATAATTTTTTGTGCTCTTAGATATGATAGGCGAATAATCAGGGCATACACCTCAACATTGTATTTGAACATCTACAGACAAAAGTGATCAATCCTAAATTTTCCAGATATTGAGCATCGACCATCTAATTACCCAGATGTTTCTATAGCATGTTGGTAACATGCAGAAAGAAATATCACCTTATAATTGATCAAGCATTACCATTAAAAATATTACGAATTGCCATTTTCTTTTCTTTTCTTAAGGGGAAACCCAGTGTTCTCTGAGTTGGGGGAAAGGGGGCTGAAGTTTGACACCCAACACAGGCAGGCATACAATTAGAAAGCAAGGCAGGAATTATAAGTAAATATTAAGAATTCATTGATTTCTTACTCCTGCATAACCAATGATTCCCATACCTCTTTGCAAATAAATTTTGCCATCCCTGCACCCATTCTTTTGGTTATGTCCTCAATTGCCTCCTGATAACTGCACAATGAATTTCAAATTTGTCTTTAAGGACTACAGCAAAAAGTAAAACTGCAAATGAGATGTGTGAGATAAGCAAGTAAAAGCAGCAAGTTGTTAACATAATTAATCACACGGAAATCTATATGGTAACCCCAAAATATAATTCAGCTCTAAACCTTTTCAGTTCTTTTGTCATTTTCTAATTCTTCACAATTTTCTCGTTGAACCTGATTCTGAATCCCATTTATAATTTCATCAACATATATTGCAAAGGAATTCCCTTTTTATGGTAGCCAACCATGAACCAGAGATCGCACACAATTGAAAACAAACTATCAACTTGATTGGTTGATCCAAGGCCTAGTTCTAAACCTCAAGACAAAACTCACTGAGATTCATACACAAGTTTACAGGATTAATAAAATGTTTGTTAGATAGTTTATAATTAGTAGTGGTGACAGCTATCTAGAAAATATGAATTACAATTGCCAGGAAGCTTCCACATAATCTAACATGTTTCAGAAATAAGCAAAATGCCTCAGTATATACCCTACAAAATAATCATTAACAAAAAGAGAAAAGAGGGTAGAAAGAAGCATAGATATAGTTTCTGATTAGCTTAAAGTTATACTGGCAATAAAGGAATCATCAAGAAATGGAATGAATATCACATCCCCACATAACATCTTTCCAATCAATTCTATCAAGAAGAAAAACAAGGATAAGAAACTAACCCTTTTCCGAGCTCCAGAAAAGCAGTTGAAACATGATGAAATTGATCCATGAGCACTTTGTAATCCTTCGTACCACCTTAATTAAACAAATAATTAAAATGATCAGAGCAAGTTAAGACTTAAGAAAAAGATTAATACCAAATACCAAATACCACATCATAATACTCCGGAAAACAAAAATTTGAGTCCATTCGACTACAAAAAGTCTAGTAGAGCACTCAAGTTCTTATTTTATAAACTGAAGCATCAATGTCAAATAATAGATCAAATTGTGAGTAGAGACTAGCGTACAGGATACAGCTTACAGAAAACTGACAAAACTTGTGTAACTGCCCAAGTTAGAATGGGGGGATAAAAAATAGAAGAATCTCTAGAAGTAGAACCCAAGCTTTAATTACAGACGAGAACAAATTCCAAAAGTAGCAGGGTTCACCAACATGTAAAGAAGATGTGCAATTAACCATAACCAAGTGAGCCTAAATCATTATGGATGAACTCAACTGTCACTCAAACCAATCTCTAAAGATATATTAAACTATCAAGTGACAAACAAATTTAGCAAATCAGTTTTCAGCAGAAAATTAGTTTGTGTATTTACCCCTCTCTGGTATGATTGATCAAGAACTAGTACAAACAGAATAAAGTTACTCAAGATATCAGGACACTCACATGAAAAATGCCATTCACGATCATACACATGACGGTGAAAAGCTATCAGAATAGGCACTTTGACACCTGTAGGTATGCTGGTATCATCCTCTGTGATGAAATAAATAATTAATCAGAAAAGAGAAGCAGTTGTTATTTCAAATAAAATATATAACAGCAGCAGGAAAAGAAGATATACAAGAGAGATTCGGAATACAACCAGATGGATCTAAAACTCTTCATACTTATGGCCTACGTAAACATCACATATCAGAATGTGGAAGCTATAAACTACCAAAAACAAATGAAATTCTGGAAAATGCCATTTCAAATTTACATACAACACAAACAACAGGCTAGTAGTTTAAAATAGAGATTTAACATTCCAAAAAACGGATTCAGTATTACCTAACAGCGTATGATGAGAGTCACTTAGAAAAGAATAAGGTTCATTCTAACAGCTAGAAACAGAGCAGTTAACTATAACAGGTATAAAACAAAAGGATTGATAACAACAGAACATACCAACAGTGTCGAGGGCTCGAAGAACCAAATAAAATATGCAAACCTGCACAACAACAAATTGTATATCTACAAATTAGAATTAAACCATTGCAAGAAACAAATATAAAACGGAATGTGACTTGAGACAAGAAACACATTAGTATACAGGCATCTCTCACAGTAAATAACAATAGCAGAAAAGAGACACACGAGTGTTCATGATATTAAATAAAAACTCAGGGCAGCTAATTTCAGATGACCCATAGAAAATGTGCTTAAAGAAAATAATATTAAAACCCACTAATTGCTTGCAAACTTTTAGAAATGCACTTTGCAAGTTGAGACAGAACCGACAGCAAAACATGTCAATGGAAGATGGCCCAAATCTCACATTGGTTGAAACTTCAGCAACACAAGTATTAATTGGTGAATGCTTATTAACTTTGAAGGACTTAAATGATAAGTTTGAAAAGTTAATGGTCTAGTGTGTCAAAGGGATCTCAGTGAAATTGTTCCTGCTGAATTGGACAAGCCAAAACAGAATAAGGTTAATTCTGTTGCTCAAACCCAGAAATATCAACTTATAAGGCTGCGTGCAGAGGCAGTTTTGTCATCGATTTTAGAGCTCGTTTCTTAATTGTATGCTTTGATTCTTGCTTCATGAAAAAGCTTGTTCTCTTTTCTTGTAAGCTGTAAAATGATTCGATATAGATTAGTGACTGAGTTTTTCCCTTCAAGTTGAGAGTTCTTTACTGCCTTGTTCTTCGTTATTAGCTTCAATATTGTGTGTGTGATTGCTTTTTGGTTCTAGGGTTCACTGACATACAGGATTCTTAAACTTGATGCTGTTTACCAATCAAGAAAACAACAACAATGAAATGCACCAGAACCCAGAATAGCTAAAAAATCCTAATCAAACAAATGTACATTTCCAATTCAAAGCAGCAACTACCATAAAACCAAGAAAATTTCTCAAAATTCTTTGCCCAAAATGATTATCCAAGAAAATGAACTTCTAAACTGTCCTTACACTAGAAAAAGTACGAATTCGCACCACAACCTGCATAAAATAAAGCTTAGAAACACAAATTTCATCAATGACCCAAAAAAAACAAGTTCAAAAACCAATATTATACCCGAATTTAATATCACTAACACCAATCAAAAGATCATTAAATTTTACTCAAATAAATAAATACATAAAATTCTCAATAAAATTACGACGGATGCATGAACAAAAAAAAAAAAAAAAGAAGTCGTCAAACTTCTGAATAACCCACGACTGATCACATCAAGAATCAAATGAAACCCTCTTAAATATAGAAACTTACAGCGTTTCTGAGGTCAGTGCCGAGCTGTTGAATAACGAGAGCAAAACTCCGAGAGACCTTATGAAGCATAGAGTAACAAAAACCCCAGTGAGGCTCAGATGGGATCTGCTTTTCAGCTTGCCTAGCTGCCATTTTCAGCTTCAATAACGGGTAAAAATCATCTGGGTGCTTCAACACCGCTCCCAAACTCCCCATTACTTTTGAAACCCGAGAAAGCACAACAACAATCAGATGTACCTCAAAAGGATATTTGTAGGAGACGATAAATTGTTCTTGATTTTGGATCTATTATTATGGCATCCTGTAAAAATAAAAATAAAAAATAAAAATAAAAATCTGCAATGTGGTTTCCAAAGATTTGATATTTTTAAGTTATAAAATTTGGTTTTTGTTGGGAAAAACAAAAAATACAAAATGAAGAATAAATTTGTAATTTACAATGGCTGATTCGGACCAAGGGAGGATGGAACACGAAAATGGATATGGCGAGGAATAAAAACTCTTTATTTGTTTTATTTTTAATTTATATTCCTGATCCGCTGGATGTGTGGACTCTTCTCTGAGGTTGTTTGCGATTATAAATAATATTTATGTTAATAGTATTAAAAAATAATCAATATTTTATTTAATTTGAATTTAAATATATTTAATTTATTTAAAATATTAAAATATATAACACCCGACCGAGGAGTTGACCGGCTTGGCGTAGAAGATACAGGGCATGCACATTTAATGCGGCCTGCCAAACGTGCTCAAAGACTACGCCCCCCACAAACCTCTGCCATGTGTCAGCATATTCCAAACTCAATATTGTTATGGTTTGTTTCCTCACCTAGATTCTAAATGGGTTAAAATCGGAATATGCCGTAATGAAAATGTTTTTTTTTTTTTTTTTTATGTGGTGGGAATTGAATCGGAATTAATAATATTTTTGTTGATGCATTTATTTTGTTAATTAAAAGTGTCATTTATTATTATTATATTATATTATTATTAAACTATAATTATTGTTATTGTTATTATCATTATCATTATTTTAATGTTATTATTTAAATTATTAATATTATTCCTATAATTATTATTAAAATTATCAGTATAATTATGTAACTATTAACTTATTCTTAATATTTTTACTATTATTATTTTTGTTATTATTAAAAGCATTATTATTATTATATTAGTATTATTATGCTACTATTATTATTATATTAGTATTGTTAAATAATAATAGATAAAGAAGTGAATTATTGTGACATAACAACAAATCAACTTCTTCAATAATAAGAACACATTCTCTCATTTCATATTATTCATTTTTCAAGTGTGTACAAGTAAAAGCTTTCCAATAACCAAACTTTTAACACCCTTCGAGCTCTCTCCCCCCTCTTTAAAAACCTTAACAAATACAAAAGATTTGCGGCCTCTAGTACCACCAAAAATCCATGGTCTCCTTTCTCATGCCACTCCTCATTTCTTTCATTTTTCCTTTTCTCTCCTCTTACTAGGTTTTCTACTTCTCTTCCTTTTTTTTAAAGATTTGGCTTTTCTTTTTTCTTTCTTTTCTTTTTTTTTTTTTTGTGTTTGTTAATCGAATCTTTATTGATATGTGATTCACCCATATGTGGTGATACATTTACAACCTTATATTGGGCTTTTGTTTCTAATTTGCAAGAACAAATATTTATTTTCTTTGAACGATAGAAGATTTATGTGGAGAATATGGTAGCTCTAGTTTTGGAAGTGAATACTGAGTTTTGGAGCTTCCTCATATGTTTATTTATTTTCTATGGGATGTTGTAAAAATTTATATTATGTATACTGTGTATATTTTGTAATTGTTATAGACTATATTCACCAACATTATCAAATGTGGGACATTCAGACATTTCCGTAAAATCCTTCAACTCATTCAAAAGATTTAAGTGTAAATCAAGCTTTTGATGTGATCAGTTATATGGATGAGCAACGTGAGATTTTTATATTTTTAGGCCTCATCGTAACTGTTGGGGTTGGTGCTCAAAAAGTCAATCCGGACCGTATTTATGTCTGATTCATGAATATGAACAATCCATTTTTCCATAATATTACTTATTTATGGTTGCACCTCTTGTTTTTATATACGTATTCGATCTGATTACGATTAGATTGAAACTAAATGTTGTTTAGTGATATGTATATATTAGACAAAGGCCCGATAATATATAATGCAGTACACAGTTACAAAGCTAGTTTGTAATTGACATTGAGAAGTGTCACTGCTAAATGTATATTATCAAATATAGTTCATGGTCAAGATTCACTAACACGGGTCGGTTAGTCAAATCTGTTGAGACCAGTACATGTCGTATATCGAGACTTGCTCCGATGGTTTATCCCAATGAACCATGAGTTTAGGGAGACTCGTATAGACGTGTAGGTGTTTATAGTGGATAAACACTGAACGACTCACCGAAGATTCTTAATGGATGGTACACCAACGTCAATAAGAATCTTCTCGGGTTGAGTAGCATAGTGGTCCTTCGACTTGAGATACCACTGTGGATATATGAGACATCCTCCACACTTAGATGACAGTCACGTCACCGATCTATTTAGATCAGACCTCCGACTGTTCGTTGGGTGTAGACCGATCCTCAGGATATCCTGTGTGTATCAAGATAGGATCCGTCAGTTCTGTGTACAGAGCATAGGTAGTCCATATATGATTAGCAGTCTGTTAAATATGTGGCCACAGTATACTTCGGAAGTAAGTTCCGAATGTTATTTAGAGATTGCTAATAGATACGTCGACGAGATAATACCTCTAGAGATTTGACATTTACATCTATATCTCTGGTATTATCCGGATACCTGTGACGGATGGATTATATGTATGCAATGACCTCGACCTATATGATTCAGCTAGTTTATCTGTGGTCGTCATAATTTACGGGTGGGTAAATTATGGACACGAAATTGGATTTTGTGACGGATATACATGAATCTATAGAGTCTCACTAATGAAATATACTCGTAGAGCACTAGGGCGACTTTTATAAATAATGATGATTATTTATAAATCTTTTAAACGTTAAACGAAAAATACATGCGAATGGGCCGAACCGTCATTTCCTAATTAATATGTATTTTTATTTAATATATGATATTATTAAATACACATTAATAAATTGTCAAATAAAGGTATTTGACATATATCATTAATATATGTATTTGAGATATTTAAAGTAAATATAATACATATATTTGAGATATTTGTATTTAATTAATTATTTAATTATTTAATTGTTAAATGATTAATATAATTAAAATATAAATATCTCATCAAATGATAAAGTTAGGAAATGATTATAAGTGTAAATTGTTGACTTTATACTTAAAGAAAAGGTTGTCAAAATGATTTTGACTTCTTTAGATATTTGATTAAATTGTTTAAAATGAAAATATCTATTTCCTTTTTTCTTTTGATTTTTCGGCCAACACCATAATTAAATATAATTGTTATATCTTTAAGTTGCTTTTGTTGACTTATGAATATCATTAAAGTTGTAATGATAAAAGGTTAACAAGTTGCATAAAAGCCATTAAATGAAACAAAGTAAAAATATCTAGATATTTTTATTTTCTTTTCTTCACAATTTCGGCCTAGGGCCAATTTTGGTGAAGTATATATTGTTTCATTTCATTTTAGGGTTTTAACAAGTTCATTAGATACAAAAGAAACACAAAAGTGGTTGAGAGAAAAGTTTGAAGAAAAGAAGGAAAAGCTTGGAAATCTTAAGGTTTTGTAAGTTTTCTTTCAAATCTTCCAACATGAAAAATGTTTAACATGTTTAGCTTCATCTTGTGTTGCTTTGATGTTGTCTCTCTACTTATAGTTTGTGTTTTAGTTGTTGTGAACTTGAATGAAAGATGTGTGCATGTAAGTAAGCTTGAAATGGTTTCAAAGCTTTACTTTTGATTTTTGAAAAATCAAGTTGCCATTCTAGAGTTGGTAAGCCACTCCTTGGTGACCTAGAATTGTTCTAGAGTTTTTTCAAAGTGGTGAGGCTAGATTGGTGAAGTATTGAATGGATTAAAGTGTTGGATTTTAAAGATTTGGTAAAATTGGACAATTTAGTGAAATTGAAAAATTAGGGTTCATAACCCGCTCCAAATTTGGGTATTTTCATATATGTGATGTATTATGGTATGAATATGATGCATGTAAAATTTTAGGTTAATTGGATTTGATCTTGGCAAGTTTTGAACAAAAAGTGACCAAATTGCAATTAATTGGAAATTTTGGGGTGCTCACGGCAATTGCTCAAAAAATAGGGATTTGTGTGAAATCTGATTTTGATGCATTAGATGTGTTGTAAAATATTTTAGAAATGATTTAGAATCATCAAAAATTGTATTTGACAACTTTTGGACTAAAATAATCAATTTACAAAGTTTTGGGGCAATTCGGTAATTACCAAGAAATTTGATCTCTTGTGTAATTTTTCAGAATTTGATAATTGGATAATTAAATAAATAAGTTTATTTGATTGATCCGAGAAAAAGTTTTGAAATCGGAAAATTTTGATTTTCCACTATTCCGCTACGTTACCAATATTCCCCCTTAATAACCCCAACAGTAACTAGGTTTATTCTTAGGGTATCATTGTGGATGCTGGTTTTCGCCCGAGGTCCACAATTGAGATTTCGTGAAAGGGGGCACTGGCGATCCTGCAAAACAAAGATGTAGAGTGAGCGGGAGTACTGCCCACAGGTGTGGTGGGTGCCGGGGGCACTCCAACGCTCAAGTCAGTGAAGGAACTGAGGAAGTAGTATGAGGAATGTCAAAGTAAGATACTACCTTGAGCTTCGTAGGGTGCCGTGAGGGCGGTTGATAGCAGGTATGATGACCTTTGTGAAAGTCCCAAAGCTGTGAGTAAGAGAGCTAGAAGTTGAATCTGTCTCTTCCTCTTGGAGCCTTGTTTCCTATATATACATGCTATAGTAACGTGTGCCTTTATTGCCTTTTGATTAATCGTCTGTTGGATAATGGTAACAGTCGACTTCATGAGGAGCTATTACTGCATTGTAGGTTGGAACAGATGGATTGTGAATGGCGTTTATGAGTCTGGGCGTTATGTGGACTGGAATAGGGTGAGCCCCGATTATGCTTTGAGCACGTGATATCTCACTGGGCCTGGGCTTAGGCCTCTATACACTTTAAACATTGGGGCTTCCTTTTGAGATAGAAGCTTGGGCCTGGAGTAAAAGGACGAAATTGCCCCTGGATCAAATTTGGCCCGTACAGTTTGTCCCCTACTCTCTAAGTCAAGGAGTTCTTGGCTTGGAGAGTACTTGACTCACGTGTCGCCTGAGACGATGCCATATTTTGTAGGTGTATTCGAGCGTTGATGTTGCCTATTGATTGGACCAAACGAATGTCAAGTTATGAGCTTGACTCTACAATTGTTATTGGGGAAGTACCCAGTGATCTGAGCCAGATGATGGTCGGGATAATGAACTCGACTCTGCTAGATCCATTGGGGAAGTACCCAATCAATTGGACCAGATGAAGGTCAGATTATAAGTCACATGACATGTGTGTTCCATGTCTACAACTTGACTCGATATGAGTCTATGGGGGATGTCCCCGGATGTCTGGACTTGATGAGGCCAGGAAGATATAAGTCATACGACACGTGTAATCCATGTCGAAAAACTTGACTCGACGTGAGTCCATGGGGGGTGTCCCCGGTCGGCTGAACCAGATGAGGGTTCATGACGTAAGCCATACGACATGTGTAGTCATGTCGAAAAAACTTGACTCGACGTGAGTCCATGGGGGATGTCCCCGGTCGACTGAACCAGATGAGGGTTCATGACGTAAGTCATTCGACATGTGTAGTCCATGTCGAAAAAACTTGAGTCGACGTGTCTCCATGGGGGATGTCCCCGGTCGACTGAACCAGATGAGGGTTCAGGACGTCAGGACGTAAGCCATTCGACATGTGTAGTCCATGTCGAAAAAACTTGACTTGAGTCTATGGGGGGATGTCCCCGGTCGACTGGACTTGATGAGGCCAGGAAGGTATAAGTCATACGACATGTGTAATCCATGTCTACAACTTGACTCGTCATGAGTCTATGGGGGATGTCCCCGGTCGACTGGACTTGATGAGGCCATGAAGGTATAAGTCATACGACATGTGTAATCCATGTCTACAACTTGACTCGTCATGAGTCTATAACTTGACTCGATATGACTCTATGGGGGATGTCCCCGGTCGTCTGGACTTGATGAGGCCAGGAATATATAAGTCATACGACATGTGTAATCCATATCTATAACTTGACTTGACATGAGTCTATGGGGGATGTCCCCGGTCGTCTGAACCAGATGAAGGTTCAAATGACTTTTCATTCTACCTGTTCACGAGACTACTACTTAGTGGTCCCAATAAAGGTCCATAGGAATCTTCATACTACCTAACTTGATAATGGTTAGTTAATTGGTCATTTCATGTCGTCTGAGGGAGAGATGGTGATTTTTCCATACATCATGGGTTGATGGCCATTCACTTTGTCGTTTGGGAATTGAATGAACAAAATGTTTTATCATTCCGTTTATGTCGAGTGAGACCACACGGGATGATACTACACGCCCTTGAAGTTAATATAGTTTGGAATAAAGAGAGAGCTCCAATTGACTACTATTGGATGGTGTCGAATGGACTTAATGCCCAACTCTATTTTTGTCTTGTCGAATGAGTGGGAGAAAAGTAAATTAGGTGACTTTAATGTGATTCAATTGTCGACTTTTTCATGTTTGGAAGGCCAACTTATTGCTTCTGCCCAGCCTGCTGGGCCTTCCAACGTGACCATGGCCCATGAACTGAATGGATGGAGGGGTTGGTGTCGTGCGCTGTTTTGAAACTGGTTCTTCTGAACTAGGAGTAAAGTGGCACTACATTATGACCGTTGAGGAGCCTATACCAGGCCAAGTGTATTTTCTTTTAACTAGCTATTCATGCGACAATAAGAGTTTTTTGCTTCAACGCACATCTGATACAACAAATGGATTTCTCCTCCAGTATGTGTTCCACTTTGCAGGCTCAATTTCGTACTTCAGATCGTCAAGATGAACCTCAGTCTGAACACGTGCTGTCCGATTATAAACCCGAAAGCACTGCGCAAAAACGATGTCGCACTGGAGCCTAAACCTGAGACGACATTACCCGATTCTATCTCCGGAAGCGCCGCGTGAAAATCTGATTCCGGAAACGACACCGCACAAGAAGCTTATCCTAAGCATGTGGTCGCCGAATCTGTACCTGAAGAAGGCGCGAAGGAAGCTGAACCTCAAAACGACGCCGTACGAGAATCTCAACCTGATATTCAATTTGATCCAACATTCTCTGAATTTGTCTCCTCTGATGACCCAACAGCCTCAGACCATATGCAAAAATCCCAAAACCAGTTCTCCACAGACGGGAGAGCTGACTCGATGGTGCTGTCGAAGGAACCGATTATCGCTGCTCTTTTTGGAACCGATTTGAGTGTGAAGGCTTAACGGAGAAGCGTTTTCTGGGCGATGTGGGACACAATTCATTCTATTGTTTTGAAAGCCCCTCCCTGCAACCATCAATGTGGGACTCTTGTTCCAATTTTGTGTTTTTGTTTCAATTGTTGTATGGCTCGGAATTTGGTTTGAGATCTGTTGATACAGATGGTTGTGGGGGCTGGACACCAAATAGGTAAATTTTCGTGTCCCCCGGTAGGGCTGTTTTGACAGCTTCTGGTTCTCAGAGCAGTTGTTGATTGTGGGTCAAGTGTGAGACTGGGTTTGGTGGCTCTGGCGATGGAAATTCTGGTGATATAGGTAAATGCGATTCTGGTGGGAGTGATTTTGACTTGTCCTTTAATGGTATTGGGCTCGCCTTGTTTATCCTATGTTAACAAAATCAGTGACATCTCCACTTTTGACATCAATTTGAGACATTGTCGGCCCGGTGGTGAAGAGGCCTGTATCATACGTTGCTTTCTCTGATTTGTTGCCTGGTGCTAGAGGTAAGCAGTCTGTAAGAGATAGACTAGATAGTAATTTAGATAGCTCATAAGTCGACACACAAACGTCAATTAGGGGATGGCTTCATTTGCATTTTGGGCAGTCGACTCGAGGAAAATGGCCTTACATTGTCAACTTTTGGTTGTTTCTGAGGTTCCCATTCATTGAGTCGACTTTTATCCACCCACCAGTTTGATGGAGGGTGTCTCGATTGGAAGTGATCCGAATGTTTTGACGGGTTGTGTTAGAAGCAAAGAAAGCATTCATACCTGATGCTTGATATGACATCAATTGGGACGTTCAACATTCCTCCATAAAGAATGATTTAGCGTCGAGTGGAAGTGGTTTATAGGGATTGTGCAAATCTTACATCAGAAACATAGCTTGTGAGAACTGAAGAATCTTGATGTCAGCTTACATCCTGTCGAATGAGAACTTGGGAATATGTGTTGCTTGTGTCGAATGAAGCTTCTACCAAGCATTCTTTGCATCTCGTTGAATGTGGTTTTCAACTAAAATTGGGCATATATGTTTATCGTGTCAATTGGAGCCTCTGCAAGTCGAGTATGGCACTTACTCTTTGTATGTAGTTTTGTCGAACAGGCAGAATTTTGTTTTTGGTCGAGGCTGTTTTCGGTCTTTTACGTTGCAACAGGCGATGTGGGACTTTGAGAAGGTATTTTTGATTGTTGAATTTTTGTTGTGACTTCTCATTCACGCCCCACTCCATCCACCATCTCTGAATGGTGCTCCATGACCTTACCGGTACTGGACTCACCATCGCCGAATACCGACCCTGCACCCCCACAGAATTCAACACCCACCGATGCTCCGATCCAACCCCACCCTCCATTACACAGTAATCCCACTAGTACCACAACTTAACAAGTACTAGCCGATCAACCAATAAATATCGAGCACAACCAACCTAGAGCATCACCATCCCTTGCCGAACACACCCACACCGACCAACCATATACACACAACCGAGTATCACCCCTCCCCAAACACACAACCCTCTATCGACCACATGAACATCCCAATTTCCCACCCTAGCCCGACCACACCAACTGACCATATGAACATCCCAGTTTACCACCCCTGCCCAGCCACATCAACCGACCACATGTCCGATCGCACGCACCACCAAACCCCGATCACACAGACCCCGACCTCCCACAAGAACGCCCAACCTTATCACACCTCCCCGGCCACACTAATCCCGACCAACCACATGAGCACTCAACTTCAGCACCCCTGCCCGACCACACCAACCCTGACCGACCACATGACCACTCAACTTTACCATGAGTCATCGTCACTCGTTCCAAGAACAACCTTCATAAACCAATTCAAAAACTTAACCTCACCACCTAGCTTCAGAAACCTACCCTCGAACCCACCACCATTACCCAAGCCCTCAAGGACCCTGAGTGGCGCCAAGCTCTGTCGGAGGAGTATAATGCTTTACTTCGCAATGGGACATGGGAACTAGTGCCACCCCGTCCCGACCAAAACCTGGTCGGCTGTAAGTGGATCTTTTGCACCAAATTTAATGCTAATGGTTCTATTGACAGGTACAAAGCACGATTAGTTGCCAAAGGCTTCCATCAACGTCCTGGCGTTGATTATTATGAAACCTTCAGTCCAGTCATCAAGCCGACCACTGTTCGGATTGTTCTCAGCCTTGCGGTTAGTCAAGAATGGTCTCTCCGACAACTTGACATGATAAGGCAAAAATGCATGCGCGTTCGAGTTGCGTTCGTAAACGCGTTCGAATGGGAACAGACCTGATGCATGAAATGGGACGCAATACATAAACGGCAAGATAAAGGGGCGCGGCGAAGTACTGCCGTAAAGGTGGCCTTTTGAGGGCTCTTGATCTCTCAAAGAGAGGACCTTTAGACCAACATACTAAGCCCATGCGCGTCACATCACATTATGCATACAAACATAAGACAATCATACTATTCTAAGTATGTCCGATTGAACGTGTCTTGCATCCAACCGAACACACATCAACCGGCGCGGCAAAGCATCGTGGTAAAGGGCTTTAACCCCTCCCCATAGGGGATCTCACATCACACTTACTAAACCCATGCGCTCGGTTGAATCATGCATACGAAAATAAAGACAATCATATCAAACTAGGTATGCTCGATTGAACGTATCTCGCATTCAACCAAACACACATCGATCGGTGCGGCAAAGCGTCGTGGTGAAGGATTTTAACCCCTCCAATTAGGGAACCTTTCATCGCACTTGCTAAGCCCATGCACTCGATCATATCATACGGGAATAAGCAACATACAGGATTTAAATGACAAGAAATAAATAAACCAAAGCAACTCCACACAAGAGAAGGTGCCGTTTACTCAGGTGGTACATGGAGTTGTGTCCCATGTACAGACCGCACTACCGTCCATTCGGATTCGGCTACGGAATTTACGTCTGGGTTTCCATCCTATATACCACAAGAGACAACACTCTTCCATTTCATTCAAGCCACAACATGCATCCATAAACGACTCTCATGCGAATAGAATTCAATAATAATAATAATAAAAACGAATATAAGCTAATGAAAATGTACCCTCAGGTCTAACCTTTTAAATCACCTCTCGGATGTACGGTACACGATCATCGGAAGGGTGGATGCTCCGCAACTCTCCCGGTTCACTGTTCTCGTTCGTTGTCTTTACTGTTTTGAGTCCGTTTTGCTACTGTTTCCTTGTGGTTTCGCTGCCGTCTCCTCTTTATCTTTTGCTTCCTTTTTTTCTTGGGTGTGTTCTTCCTGTAATTTTTATGTGTGTTGTGTATGAGCTAGGGACTAGGGTTGAGAAGGTTGGTGAAGGGTTCTTTTTATAGGCAAATGGTTGGGCTTGACAAGGAAAGGGATTTGGCTAATTGAAGAGGGATTTGATTTGGTTTGGTTAAGGGAAGTCAAAGATTAAGGAGGGACAAATCTTGGCTAGATAGGGAAGGTTGAATATTTGATTGGCTTGGATTAGGAATAAAATATTTTAAGTTTTGGGAATAATCTTATTAGATTGGGAATATAATTGGTTGATTGATTTTAATTAGGCATGATTATATTTTGATTTAGTATGTGATTTGTTTAATTTAGGCATGATTTTAGTTTAAGTTGGTAATTGTTTATTTTATGTTTGGTATATGTTTTATTTAATTATTTAATTATTTAATTATTATCTTATTTAGTTAATGTTTTAATTAATATTTATTTATTTAAATTGGGATGTGTTTTATGGGCTTTGGGGGGCTAAATGGGCTGGATGTGAGGCTAGCAGCAAAACCAGAATTACCGACACCGTTCGAACGCATCATCGAACGTATCACGAACGCCCGCAATCTGTTTGACGTTCGAACGTATACACGAACGTAGCACCAACGAAAACAATGAACCTTGTTTATTCTGAATTTCCCCTTCCGATGTCCGTTTCCCGTGACCTCCGTGACTTAAAAGGTAGTGTCTCCAAAATAAGACTCATCATAGGGACTTATGTGTAAAAATGCAGTGCCTACAGTCGCCCCCACTTTGATGGGACTTGTGTAATGTGCAACAGTGACAATCCTATCAAAGTTATGCAATGCATTTCTACTTACCTGGCTCGCCAGCTGCCACTTGACTTACCATGTGTCGAGTTGAGTTGATTTGGTGGTGAGGTGCTGCGACCCCTGGTTCATTCCCGAACCGTGCTATATTTTTAGAGCGCCATTTTCGGCATCTTTCGTGTATGTGCTCCATTTTGGAGCGCCATTTCCGGCATTTGTTGTGTGTGTTCCATTTTGGAACGCCATTTTCGGCATCTGCTGTGTGTGTTCCATTTTGGAACGCCATTTTCGGCCTCTGTTGTGAGTGCTCCATTTTGGAGTGCCATTTCCGGCGTCTGTTGTGAGTGCTCCATTTTGGAGTTCCATTTCCGGCGTCTGTTGTGGTAGATTGTGGCTCATTTTTGAACCGTTACTTGATGAGATGGTCTTTGCTGCTATAAACCTGCGAACACAAAACAAACATTGCATGTATGTGATATGTATGCATGTATGCATGTATATGTATTATATTCTGATGGGTTAGGCCTTCCTTGGTCCATTTCCGAACTGTACTGACATGAGGCTTTCTTCCCCTTGAGCTTTGTTCTCAAACTATACTGATATGAGGCTTTCTTCCCCTTGAGCTTTGTTCTCAAATTATACTGATATGAGGCTTTCTTCCCCTTGAGCTTTGTTCTCAAGCTATACTGGCATGAGGCTTTATTCCTGAACTGTGTTGAGATGAGGCTTTATTCCCCTGACTGTCTGGACTGTGGGCTTTGTTCCCAAACTGCATTGAGATGAGACTTTATTCCCCTGGGCTTTGTTCCCTAGTTATGCTGAATGTGGGCTTTATTCCCGAATTATACTGAATGTGGGCTTTATTCCTGAACTGTACTGAATGTGGGCTTTATTCCCGAACTGAATTGAATGCAGGCTTTCTTCCTGAACTGTACTGAATGTGGGCTTTATTCCCGAACTGCACTGAATGTGGGCTTTATTCCCGTACTGAGCTGAATGCAGGCTTTTTCCTGAACTGAACTGAATGTGGGCTTTATTCCCGAGTTTGCTGGACGTAGGCTTTCTTCCTGAACTGTACTGAATGTGGGCTTTATTCCCGAACTGCACTGAGTGTGGGCTTTATTCCCGAACTGTACTTGACATGAGGCTTTGTTCCCCTTGAGCTTTGTTCTTGAACTGAATGTAGGCTTTCTTCCTGAACTGCACTGAGTGTGGGCTTTGTTTCCGAACTGTACTGACATGAGGCTTTCTTCCCCTTGAGCTTTGTTCTCAAACTATACTGATATAAGGCTTTCTTCCCCTTGAGCTTTGTTCTCAAATTATACTGATATGAGGCTTTCTTCCCCTTGAGCTTTGTTCTCAAGCTATACTGGCATGAGGCTTTATTCCTCCTGAGTTTTGTTCTCAAACTATACTGATATGAGGCTTTCTTCCTGAACTGAAATGAATGTAGGCTTTCTTCCTGAACTGATATGGGCCTCGCCCTCGATCTGATACTGATATGGGTCTCGCCCCCAAACTGATGCAGATGTGGGTCTTGCCCCCAGAATGCCATACCCGGCAGAAACTGATGCTGATGTGGGTCTTGCCCCCAGACTGATACTTATATGGGACTCGCCCCTAGACTGATACAGTGCTGTCGCTGTTTCTGATTGGCTTGTCTTTGCCGATTTCTCTATTTCTGCTTCAAAACCTGTGAATACAAAACAAAACAAACACAAAAGAATGCAAAGTATGTTACGTGTATGCATGCATGCATAAGTTTCTTATCCCGTTAGGTTAGGTCTTCTGCCAATTCTCTTGGTGACTGCTCGGTTTTCTCTCCCTCAGGCAGAGTACTACTTCATTCTTTCCATATTGATCGGCTCGGTGAACTCATTCCTTTCTAACAGTCTCACTGCCCCCTTCCCAATTTCTGAATGGCTATCTCATCTTTTTTGTTTTCTTATTCTGAGGATTCCCCGTGTTCATAGTACAAAGGTTGAATGCTTTTCTCAAATGTACTCATATTGCAGAAGAGATTCAGCGAAGTGAACGTCTTATTATCATTAAGAAAAGGTTTGAACAAAGAGACAAAATCAATGTCTTTAAAAATGCAGGATCATAATTGAATAAGATCCGGGAAACAAACACCTCCATAATTTGCATCTTCGTCTTCACCCGTCTTTTTGCTTTCTTCGAACATCAGATTCTCCAACTGCAGTAGTTCTTTTTCCCATTTACTTCTCCTTTTTGCCACCTCCTCCCCGTCACTGTCCGAGAAGTTTTCCCAGAAATCCCCCATCTGCTTTATTTCATTTTTGTCACTGTTGTCCTGTATCTCCATGCGAGAAGTTTGATGGTTGTGGGTTTGGAAAGCAAGGTTGTCTGGTAGGCCAGTGTTGATCATATGCGTGGGTGGAGGTTTTCTATGTGTGTCAGGTTGTTCTTTTTCAGGGTCAGGTATTTTGTGTGAGTCTATGAGGTCCTGGATTTCGTGCCTAAGGCGGGTGCAATTGTTAGTTTCATGACCCTTTTGCTGATGGAAGTAACAGTAAAGGTTCAGGTTAAGGTAGCATGGCACGGGGTTTGGAAGTGGTTTAGGCTCTAAGGGATATAAGAGTCCTTGCCTTTTCAGTTCTTCAAATACTTCCGACAAAGGTTTACCCAGATCGGAGAATTGTCTATTTCTGATGGGGGTAACCCCAGAGGGAGTGGGCTTGGTCCTTGAAGGTTTCCCAATGATTTTTCCATTCTGGTTGCACAACTTTCTATTATTGGCTACACGGGGTACAGTCAAACTGGCCACAACATTGGTCAAAACTTGCAATTGCTCAACAATCTCAGCTACTTTGATCTCCAATTGATCTAGGCGGGATCCCTCATCGGCGGATTCACTCATGCTTGTTGCAGTTCTTTTAGTGAGTCGTATCTCTTCCCTAACCCAACGGGAAACTATGATGGCTTTTTGGAAAACAAAGGTTAGCATGATGCATGTATGCATGAGGAGCATGAGATGCGTGTAACATATAGAACAGACTAAATCAATTAAAATTTTTAAACAAATCGGCCCATTATCATTTTAGAAGCTTTTGGGCTAACTGTCATAGGAGTGAACTCGTCCCAGTTTAAATGGCCCAACAAGTTCACATCTTATGGCAAAGAGCCCAACTAAATCCAAATGATAACATTCCGAACACAAGCACAAGGTGGCTCATCAACACTTAGAAGCCTTCGGCCCAATTGTCATAAAATACGTTCTTGTCCCAGTTTAAATGGCCCAACAAGCCCATATCTTATGACAAATAGTCCAAATGAATCCAAACGATGATGTTCCCAAACACAAGCATAAAAGAGAGATAATGCAAACATATCATAACAATTTTTACATAATGGCCCATCAACATTTCAGAAGCTTTGGGCCTAATAGTCATACGGTACGAACTTGCCCCAGTTTAAATGGCCCAGCAAGCCCGCATTTCTGACAATAGTCCAACTGCATCCAAATGAGGATGGTCCACAAGCACATACTCAAGGAAATAATTGTTACTTTAACCATACAAATCGGTCTATGGGTGGGTTAGTAAAAGTATAGACAAAGGCTCTCACTGGCGAAGGATAGCCCACAACTAGGTCTCCCCACTCAAGGGTTCAAACGACCAAGTGAGCGTATCCCTTTTTATACACTAAGGTACGTGCCAATGAGCTATGGTGTGTGACGGACTGTCAAATGGATTTCCCGTTGTAGATTCCCCAGAGGGAAGGTGGAGCGAGGCTCACTTAAATACCCAAGCCTCTTAGGCTCTTATCGCTTGGTGTCAGGAATAAACAACGAGTCCTCCAAATTAGTCCATCACAAAGGCTACGAGTAGATGACCATATAGGTGTCCTCACAGCTTTTCCTTCTAGAAAGGTAGTGAGTGAAGGAAGACACCAAACCATTACCTAGCCTCAAAGTGCCCTTGATTAAACCCTCACTTATCCACTATAGACATGGCCAATTAAAACATAAATCCACTCATTACAAGACAATATTTCGGGGCCAATTCTCATATCCCCAGTGGAGTCGCCAGACTGTGGACAACAGGACCTGGGCGACGCATGCTGTTCCTAGGCTCGTGGCCTAGTTGGGAGTACGGAGTAGCCAACAGAGGACTAAACCGGAGAATAATGGAGTCGCCACCCGGTGTGAACCGGGAAAATAAGATTTAAGGCCGCACTCACCCCTCGCAAGGGAAGACCTCAAACCATTGGGTTCGGAATGGTCCTTTACTCATGTCACTTGTAATGAAAGAATTTATGTAATAATTTAATTAAGCTTAAGTAACATTTATTTCCAAAAATATCATGCTTCTAGATTCATGTACATACATCAACAAGTTCATCACAACATGCAACATCACATGGAATCTCATGAACATATTTCAATCCTATGATATGGAAAACTAAGAACAACCTAATCATGCTTGAGTACTATCTCATGAACCTATTAACCAAATAACCTGCTAACAGCCTAATCATGCTTGAATACAATCCCGAGAACACATAGAATGGATAAATGCAGGGATACAAATAATATGGTTGGCTATATAACACAAGAAAGATCAACCAAGAGGCAATTATGCATGAATATGATAAGACAGACTCAGTTCAGTGTGTTCACGTTCGTGTCGCGTTCGTAAACGCGTTCGAACGGAAATGAAACAGAATGCTCACGTTCGTGTCGCGTTCGTAAACGCGTTCGAACGGAAATGAAACAGAATGCTCACGTTCGAGTAGCGTTCGTAAACGCGTTCGAACGGAAATGAAACAGAATGCTCGCGTTCGTATGACGTTTGTTAACGCGTTCGAACGGAAATGAGACAGAATGCTCGCGTTCGTATGGCGTTCGTGAACGCGTTCGAACGTAAGTGAGACCTGATGCATGATAAGGCAAAAATGCATGCGCGTTCGAGTTGCGTTCGTAAACGCGTTCGAACGGGAACAGACCTGATGCATGAAATGGGACGCAATACATAAACGGCAAGATAAAGGGGCGCGGTGAAGTACTGCCGTAAAGGTGGCCTTTTGAGGGCTCTTGATCTCTCAAAGAGAGGACATTTAGACCAACATACTAAGCTCATGCGCGTCACATCACATCATGCATACAAACATAAAGACAATCATACTATTCTAAGTATGTCCGATTGAACGTGTCTTGCATCCAACCGAACACACATCAACCGGCGCGACAAAGCATCGTGGTAAAGGGCTTTAAACCCCTCCCCATAGGGGATCTCACATCACACTTACTAAACCCATGCGCTCGGTTGAATCATGCATACGAAAATAAAGACAATCATATCAAACTAGGTATGCTCGATTGAACGTATCTCGCATTCAACCAAACACACATCGATCGGTGCGGCAAAGCGTCGTGGTGAAGGATTTTAACCCCTCCAATTAGGGAACCTTTCATCGCACTTGCTAAGCCCATGCACTCGATCATATCATACGGGAATAAGCAACATACATGATTTAAATGACAAGAAATAAATAAACCAAAGCAACTCCACACAAGAGAAGGTGCCGTTTACTCAGGTGGTACGTGGAGTTGCGTCCCATGTACAGACCGCACTACCGTCCATTCAGATTCGGCTACGGAATTTACGTCTGGGTTTCCATCCTATATACCACAAGAGACGACACTCTTCCATTTCATTCAAGCCACAACATGCATCCATAAACGACTCTCATGCGAATAGAATTCAATAATAATAATAAAAAAAACGAATATAAGCTAATGAAAATGTACCCTCAGGTCTAACCTTTTAAATCACCTCTCGGATGTACGGTACACGATCGTCGGAAGGGTGGATGCTCCGCAACTCTCCCGGTTCACTGTTCTCGTTCGTTGTCTTTACTGTTTTGAGTCCGTTTTGCTACTGTTTCCTTGTGGTTTCGCTGCCGTCTCCTCTTTATCTTTTGCTTCCTTTTTTTCTTGGGTGTGTTCTTCCTGTAATTTTTATGTGTGTTGTGTATGAGCTAGGGACTCGGGTTGAGAAGGTTGGTGAATGGTTCTTTTTATAGGCAAAGGGTTGGGCTTGACAAGGAAAGAGATTTGGCTAATTGAAGAGGGATTTGATTTGGTTTGGTTAAGGGAAGTCAAAGATTGAGGGGGGACAAATCTTGGCTAGATAGGGAAGGTTGAATATTTGATTGGCTTGGATTAGGAATAAAATATTTTAAGTTTTGGGAATAATCTTATTAGATTGGGAATATAATTGGTTGATTGATTTTAATTAGGCATGATTATATTTTGATTTAGTATGTGATTTGTTTAATTTAGGCATGATTTTAGTTTAAGTTGGTAATTGTTTATTTTATGTTTGGTATATGTTTTATTTAATTATTTAATTAATTTAATTATTATCTTATTTAGTTAATGTTTTAATTAATATTTATTTATTTAAATTGGGATGTGTTTTATGGGCTTTGGGGGGCTAAATGGGCTGGATGTGAGGCTAGCAGCAAAACCAGAATTACCGACACCGTTCGAACGCATCATCGAACGCAGCACGAACGCCCGCAATCTGTTTGACGTTCGAACGTAGCACCAACGAAAACAGTGAACCTTGTTTATTCTGAATTTCCCCTTCCGATGTCCGTTTCCCGTGACCTCCGTGACTTAAAAGGTAGTGTCTCCAAAATGAGACTCATAATATGGACTTATGTGTAAAAATGCAGTGCCTACACCAACCGAGTACATAAATATTATCGGCAGCCTCCAGTATCTCTCTCTCTCTCGACCAGACATTGCTTATACAGTGAACAAACTCTCTCAGTTATGCATCAACCTACCAGTGACCATTGGCATGCCGTCAAGGTCTACTGCGATATCTCTGTGGCACTCTGGACCATGGCATATTCCTCCGCCGCAACTCCCCTCTAGCAATCCATGCCTTTTCCGATGCTGATTGGGCTGGTAACAAGGACGATTTCACCTCCACTGGTGCTTACATAGTATATCTGGGTCACAATCCTATTTCCTGGAGCTCCAAGAAACAACGCACGGTTGCACGCTCATCCACTGAGGCTGAGTACCGATCAGTAGCCTCCACTACTGCCGAAATTAGATGGATTTGTGCTCTCTTACCGAACTCGGTGTCACTCTTTCTCTCCAACCAGTCATCTACTGTGACAATGTTGGTGCAACCAATTTATGCTCCCAATCATGTTTTCCACTCGCGCATGAAACACGTAGTTCTGGACTACCACTTCATCCGGGAACAAGTTCAAAATGGTCTACTCCGGGTCTCACACATCTCTGGAGCTGATCAACTAGCAGACGCCCTTACCAAACCTCTTGCTCGCTCTCCTTTCAACACACTCAAATCAAGATCGGACTCTCTCCAAGACCGTCCATCTTGCGCGGGCATGATAAGATTACACCATCAAGATGAGAAAATGAAGGGAGAAAATCAAGGGATCTCAATTTTAAATATTTGTAATTATGTCATTTATCTAGTAGTTAATCACTTCCTTTTATTGTAATCTCTTTCCTATTTTAAATTTCAAACAATGTGTATATATAGTGCTCAATGGTATTGGGAATAATATGAGAGAAATATATTCTTCAGCTTGTCATCCTTTAAATCTCTTCAGTAGGTTGGTGACTTTCTTTTAAGAGGATAATGTATTATAAAGTACAATAATGTGTATTATTTAGTGGGTGAAAGAGAATACAATAAATGTTTAAGATTAATAGAGATAATATATCCAAAACCTATGTTTATATGACTTAATTGACGGTTCAGATAATTTCATTATAATCTAATGACAGATAAAAAATCATTTCATTATACAATCTCTCTCAAAATGATAATTGTAGGTTACTAAATAAATCAAACAAAATCATTCCATTATAGAATCTCTCTGAAAATTACCAAACAAATCAAAAAATAAAATCATTTATTATAAAATCTCTCTGAAAATGATAATGACATATTATGCGATAAATTCTGTAATACCGTGACGGCCAATATCTAATATACATATATAGTGAAATAAGGGTATGCTAACTACGTTGCATTGTTATTATGCGTTATCATCAGTTATATAACAAGAATGATAGATGTGCATCCACAGTGGTGGAGTTTCCAAACTCTACTTAAGAAGAGTTGAATTCTATCAATAATTCATTCTAAAAAATTTCTATAAGAATAATAGAATAAATGAATATTATTTAAATTCCATATAATAGTTTGCATGATATTTTTTTAATGTTTATTTAGTTAATACTCTTTTTTTTTAAGGTCTTATAAATTACCTACTATTATTATTTTTTAATAGTGTGAGGCTATTTGGTACACCAATATGAAACAACCCAAAGATACATCTTATGCATGATAAACATTAAAATAAAAAAATAGATTTTTATACTTAAGGTGCGTCTTTTAATGTGTCATTTATGTGTACACCTATCATTACTCTTTATCATTGGATTCACTTATATAAATGACCAATTTTGATATTTAAATTTATGTCAAAATTTTAAATTAAAATAGCCCGCTCTTTTTATTAAGTTTACTTGCATATCAGCACTACAAAATTTTTAATAAAGTTTCTACTTTTATTGGGTATGCATGGCGTTTTCGGTCTAAGTTCAACATATGACAAGAAATAAATAATGGTTTAATAAAGACTTTTTAAATATAGTTCAAATTAAAGAGTTTTAAATAATTATTTGAAATTAATTTACATTTATTCATTTTCTTCCGACACTCTAATGATAATGTATATTTATTGTCTCTCTCTGTGTGTTTATGTGTGTATATATATATATATATATAAATAAATTTTTAACGCGAATATGTAATCAAAAATTAAAATAAAAACATAATTAAAGTAAAACTTTGGTATAAAAGAAATTATTAATAATTGTCTTAATTTGAAAAAGAAATTTAACATATATGAGAGAGATAAAATGAACTGCTTAGAATTTTGAAATAAGAAATAGATAAAAGAAGAAAATAAGGACAGACAAAAGGAAAACAATAAACTTTTTACTTATATTTTTACAATTTCTGAAACATATAAAGAGTTTTTAGAACAATTGAATTACACATTAAAAAAAAGTTAATATTTTTTTCCCTCAAGTGAGATGAGAGGGGACTTCAACCCATCTATTTAGGTTTGCACACGGTTCGGTTACGCTTGGAAATCGTAACCGAACCGTACGGTTTACGGGGTTCGGCTCTGACCGAAATTGTAAACCTTAATTGTAATCAATTCGAACCGTACAGTTACGGTTCAACCGTATTTTTATTTATTTTTTAAAAAAATGTTATAAATAATTAAAAAAATCCGATTCAACCGTAAAAAATTTCCGGTTCAATTGTAAAAAATGTTATAAATAAATGCACAAACCACAACCGAATCGGACCCATCCGGTTCAATTGCGATTTGCGATCCGATTTTTCAACGATTCGATTGCGATTCGGTTACGATTTTAAATCGCAATCGTGTGCATGTAAGGACACACCCAAAGATAAAAACTTGATTTTTTCTATTAGTTTTTCATTATAATTTTTATCTTTTTTTTTTATTGTGTTATTATATAATGATATGAGACATATAAAAAATATATAATTAAAATTGAATTTCTGTTATATAAAATCCTAATTCTATTAAATAATGCCGTAGGTTCCTGACTTTCTGTTAGTATTTCGGCTACTATAAAATCTAGAAGCGACATTTCCCTCTTCTTTCAAGTTTGAGACCCCCAAAAAAAAAAAAAACATACACATTCAAAATTAGAAGAAAAAAATGCAAATCAAAACCTTAATTCACCCATTACAGGGATACTCTCATTCTTTGATTATCTTGAACAATAACCCTACTCTCTCTCGCTTTCACAGCTCATTTTCACCTCCAAGTTTACGTTTTTTTAGTCCAAAAACTGTTTACAGAGGAGTTAAAACTAGCTGCAGTAGTCCTGGGCAAGAACTGATTTCTTTAGCTACAAATGAAGGAGAGGAGGAAATAGAAATGGAGGTGAAGAGAGAAGAAGGATTGGAGAATCAGAGTATATGGAGTCAAATGAAGGAGATTGTTAAGTTTACTGGACCCGCAACGGGGCTTTGGATTTGTGGGCCATTGATGAGTCTCATTGATACTGCAGTTATTGGTCAAGGAAGCTCCATTGAGCTTGCTGCTTTAGGTATTTCTTTTACAATTTTTGTTTTTGTTTTTTTTTTTGATGATAATGTGTTGGGTTTGCTTAGAAAATGTGGGACAAAAAAGATAAAACATTAGTTATGGATGACAGGGCCAGGAACAGTCATTTGCGATTATTTGACTTACGTCTTCATGTTCATTTCAATTGCTACTTCGAATATGGTTGCCACTTCCCTTTCCAGGCAGGTGAGTTTCTTTAGTAGTTGGAGGCTTTCATAGTAGAACTGATTCAATTATAGAAGTCTGGTTTCAATGGAATGCTTTTTGATGCATTCCATAGTTGGTTCTGCAAACTAAGCATGGATCAGATGATGATTTTGGCCACATCAGGCCTTCGTTCTATCCAATATTGTCTGTGCAACTGCAACATCTCACTGTCACCTCTTCTGCATCATATATGGTCAATAAATCTCTTAATTACACGGTTGATT
Organism: Zanthoxylum bungeanum; assembly: GCA_019454045.1. NCBI lineage: Eukaryota > Viridiplantae > Streptophyta > Magnoliopsida > Sapindales > Rutaceae > Zanthoxylum > Zanthoxylum bungeanum. The sequence goes on along the minus strand of SKCR01033367.1, from coordinate 51,081 downwards.
TTACCAAATAAGGAGAGATGAAAAGTAAATACATAATATTCAAGGAAATTTCCAAATAGGATTTGTTATATCTTTCCAATAAAACTGGTTACTGATAGAACTCAAGGAATTCCCAGTTGCAAGAACAATAATAACGAATTGGAAACAAAAGATTTGAATAATGTGTAAAGTCTGCTATTGCGTTAATATGTAAATTTGATTACAGAGAATTCATTACTAAAAATAACAAGAAATCCCCAACAAGCTTTTCAGCCCAGATTTCCCAACTATAACAAATTGTTTCCCAAAAAGCCTCCCCCCTCCTTCCTATTCCCCTCTTCATATAGCCGTCTCTCCTATCTGGTTGTAACAAACTCTCGCCACGTCACTACCCAGAATCAGCCCCCAAGTATTCTGTTGTCGCAACCATCATGCCTCTTTCTCCAGGTGGTCCCCCCTTCCTTCTCCTCTCATAAACCAGCAGGTTAGAAGGCTGTTCCTTTGAAGGCCCAGTTGGCATGTGGCCTCTCTTGATGGCTTCTCCAGGCCCAATTGCCTCCATTGACTTGGTGAAGTCCCTAACAACTCCTTCCCCTCTGTAAGAGGACTTGTCCTCAAGTCCAAATCCTGGGAATTGTTGCTGAATTTCTTTGCAGTCGTTCCACGTAGCCTCCTCCAAGGACTTGTATTTCCACTTGATCAACCATTGATTGATCCCCAGCCCATTTCTCTCTTCAACTCGGTGGGCCAGGATGGCTTCCGGTTCAGCTGATTCCAAGCGTTCATCCTCCATCAACCTTGGTAAGGTTGACTGCACAAACTCTGTCCCCACAGCTCTCTTCAACTGAGAAGCATGAAAAACCGAATGAACTCTGGACTCTTGTGGGAGCTGCAACTTATAAGCAACAGGCCCTACTTTCTCTAGGATCTTAAAGGGACCGTAGTATTTAGCAGCTAATTTCGCATTCACCCGTCGATACACCGACTGTTGTCTATGGGGTCTCAGCTTAAGATATACCCACTCTCCCTTCGCGAATGAGACATCCTTCCGATGAGCATTAGCGAACTTGGTCATCCTGTCTTGAGCTCTCCGCAAATTAGATTGCAATTGTCGCAACGCCTCATCCCTATCCAATAAATCTTGGGCCACCGCCTCGACTTGTGTCTCACCCCTGACAAATTTGCTTACAACCGGCGGGGGTCTACCATAAACCACATCAAATGGTGTCGTATTGATGGAAACCTGATAATTAGTGTTGTACCAAAATTCAGCCCAATGCAGCCAATCTGACCACTGTCGAGGTTGCTCCGATGCGAAACAACGTAGATACGTTTCGAGACACCTGTTGAGAACTTCCGTCTGCCCGTCCGTCTCAGGATGATACGCCGAACTCATTCGCAGCTTAGTGCCCTGAAGCTTGAACAGCTCTGTCCAGAAATGACTTAAGAAGATGGTGTCACGGTCACTTACAATGGATTTGGGGATTCCGTGCAGCCTGACAACTTCCCTCGCAAACTGTTCAGCTACCTTTCCAGCCGTGTATGGGTGCGTTAGGCGAATGAAGTGTCCGTATTTGGATAATCTATCTACTACCACCATTATCACGTCGTACCCCCTGGATCGTGGCAGTCCGGTAATAAAATCCATCGCTATGTCCTCCCAAATCACTGTGGGGATGGGCAGAGGCTGCAATAATCCCCCTGGAGCAGTGGTTAAATACTTCTGGCGTTGGCACACATCGCATTCAGCTACAAAACGATATACATCTCTTTTCATTCCTCTCCAATAGACATTTGCCGTGGCTCGTTTGTACGTTCTGAATGCTCCTGAGTGGCCTCCTGTTGCTGTTGAGTGAAATTCTTGCAAGAACAACTTTACCCACTTCGATGTTTCAGGAATCACTAACCTGTGCTTGAAAAATAGTTTCTCCCCGCGAAGTTCAAATCCTGGATGTGACGTCGAATCCGTCACCAAATCTCCGATGATTTGACTTAACTTTGGATCTGATCTTATCTCCCTCTCCAAGTCTTTCTCATCCCACCAAAACACCTTTGAAATCGCAGCTAATTCCGCTGCATCCGGAATTCGTGATAAGGAGTCAGCCGCTGAGTTTTCCCTTCCCGGTTTGTACACCACTTCAAAATTATACCCCATCAGCTTGACCATCCAATTTTGCTGATCAGGAGTGAAAACAGATTGTTGTAGGAGATGTTTCAAACTTCTTTGGTCTGTGTATACTGTGAATTTGCGACCCAACAAGTAAGGCCTCCAATGTTGTATGGCTAGCACCAAGGCCATCAATTCTTTCTCATATGTCGACTTTGCTAAGGCTCTATCTTTTAAAGCTTTACTGAAGTATGCTAGGGGTCGTTTGTGCTGCATCAACACGGCCCCAATCCCCCTCCCGGACGCATCACATTCAATTACAAATTCTTCTGAAAAGTCTGGTGTTCCCAACACCGGTGCTGTTGTTAGCTGTCGCTTGAGCCTTTCAAAGGCAGCATGTGACTCTTCCCCCCAATTGAATTGGTCTTTCTTAAGTAACTCAGTTAGTGGTTTGGCTATTTTACCATAGTCCTGGACAAATCTTCTGTAATACCCAGTCAGTCCCAAAAAACCTCTTAACGCTTTTAACGAACGAGGAATTGGCCAACTAATCACGCTATCGATCTTTTCCGGATCCACGGCTACCCCATCCGCACTAATCACATGCCCCAAGTAATTGATAGATTTTTTTCCAAACTGACATTTCTTAGGATTTGCGACAAACTGGTGTTGCTCCAAGAGTTCCAACACTATCCTCAAATGACCTAGATGTTGTTCCCATTCCCTGCTATAGACTAAGATATCGTCAAAGAATACAAGTACACACTTGCGTAAATAAGGTCGGAACGTGTTGTTCATGGTAGCTTGAAACGTAGCAGGTGCATTCATCAATCCGAACGGCATTACCACGAACTCGTAGTGCCCTTCGTGTGTTCTAAATGCTGTTTTTCTGATGTCTTCTTCCTTAACTCGAATCTGGTGATAACCGGACCTTAAGTCAATCTTCGAAAAGAAAACGGCCCCATGGATCTCATCTAAAAGCTCCTCAATTACCGGAATGGGATATTTGTCAGGTATTGTAATGTTGTTTAACAATCGGTAGTCCACACAGAACCTCCAGCTTCCGTCTTTCTTCTTTACCAAAATTACTGGACTCGAATAAGGGGAGCTACTCGGTTGTATCACCCCTGCCAACAACATCTCTCTAACCAGCTTCTCTATTTCATCCTTCTGGCTATGTGCGTAACGGTAGGGTCTGGCTCGGACAGGACCTTCACCTTCTTTAAGTACTATCGCGTGATCTGTCTCCCGTCGAGGGGGTAACCCCTTCCTTTCTTGAAACACTTCCGAGAAATAACTTAACAGCTGATGCAACCCTTCTTTTTGTGTCTCCTCTAGCTCCTCTCGAACATCCTCTGCCAGCCTAGCCTCCTGCTCCCATAGTAACATCCCAAAAAATTCCACTTGGGTCTGCTTCTGTAAGGATTTCAGCGCCAACGGGGTCCGACACAACGATGAGTCTCCTTGGATTTCCACCGGCCGTCCCTCATGAAGGAATTTCATGGTCATTTTTCCCCAATCTACCATCACCTCTCCTAACGTCTCCAACCACTTTACTCCCAGTATCAAATCTACTCCCCCCAAACCGAATAAATATCCATCAATTACCAAAGTAATAGCTCCCAGCCCCACTTCTAAATCTTTACATAAGCCTTGTGACAAAGTTCTGTGCCCATCTCCCAAACATACCCCGAAATTTGGAGTATCTTGTACCCTCAACCCCGCTTCTTTCACTAACCTGTGAGAGATGAAATTATGACTAGCCCCACTGTCAATCATCACTATGATGGACATCCCCTTGACTTTTCCCCTCAATTTCATGGTTTTCGGCCTTGAAATACCTCCAATTGAATACATGGGTAGATCCAACTCTATGTTAGCTTGTACAGAATCCCCACGCTTCATCATATCCTCTGCTTCTTCTTCGAGTTCCTCTGGTTCTGCCTCTTCGACTTCATCATCACCTAGAATGGTGATCCTCAAAGCTTTAATCGCGCACTTGTGTAGGGGGGTATAGGGTTGATCACATCTAAAACATAGCCTTTCTCTCGCTTATCCACATACTCCTGATAGGTGAGGTTTCGCCCACCTCGTGAATTACTACCACCATTAGCGCGGCTTTGGAACCCTCCTCCTGGTGGTCGATTTGTTGACTGGTTATAGCTGGAACCCTGCTGAGAGTAAGCCATTTTTGTTACAAATGGGTTTGAGTTATTTGCAATGTGGCCCTGACCTAACTTATTTATGCCTGTGCTAAGCCCACTGGGCCTTGATCCTGCGGCTGACTCATGGACCTTCACATGACTTCCACTACCTTGCCATGACCCATTTTCACCCATGAAGTTGACGAACTGTCCCTCCAACCTACAGCCCTCTGATTCCTTCCTTCTCCCAACACCTCTTCCTCCAGCATCCTCGCTAGGTCAATGGCTCTCATCACTTCTCTTGGTTCGAACACTCTTACCCTCCGTCGTATGTTCTCCTTCAAGCCATTCAGAAAATAGCCGAGATATTGATCCTCCGGCAGATCCATAACATGTGAAGCCAATCTCTCAAAGCGTTCAACATATTCGTCTACTGAGCCTTCTTGCTTCAGGCCGGCCAAAAACTCATAGGGATTCGAGTTGCTTCTTTCTGCGAACCGCTTAAACAGCTCTTGAGTGAACATCTCCCATGTTATCTCCGGAATTTTTTTCCTCACCCACCTAAACCAATGGATAGCAACTCCTACCATGCTTACCATTGCTAGAGGTATTTTCATTTCTGCCCTCGTCCGGTGAATCTCAAAAAACTGTTCAGTCCGGGTTACCCAGCCCACTGGGTCGGTTCCGTCGAAAAGGGAAGCTCCACTCGCTTCAGCATCATTCGTCTCTCACAGTCATAAACCTCGCGTTCAAGGTCGACCGTTGTAGACTCTGGAATGGGTGGGGCCCGGGCGCGTGCCTCCTCAGATCCATCTCCTTCTCCAGCTGCGTTTGAGGTTCCCTCACTTTGTGCCTGTCCTTTCCCCTTCATCCACTGCATCATCACACTGCGAAATTCATCCATGGCTTCCACCTTCCGGTTTAAGGTTTCCATTTCCTTAAAGTAGTTTTTAATCGTATTTAGATCCCCTCCGATCGTTTGCATTCTCGTGGATATCTCTTCCACATCTCTTCTCAGTCCACTCATCTCCCCCTCTATCCTTTCTGCATTCCTTTCCAGGCTATCCATCCGGTTCTCCATTCTAGTGGTGGTCATGACCCCTTTCGTAAGATCCGGCAGGTCGGACCAATTGATAGAACTCAAGGAATTCCCAGTTGCAAGAACAATAATAACGAATTGGAAACAAAAGATTTGAATAATGTGTAAAGTCTGATATTGCGTTAATATGTAAATTTGATTACAGAGAATTCATTACTAAAAATACAAGAAATCCCCAACAAGCTTTTCAGCCCAGATTTCCAACTATAACAATTGTTTCAAAAAGCCTCCCCCCTCCTTCTATTCCCCTCTTCATATAGCCGTCTCTCCTATTGGTTGTAACAAACTCTCGCCACGTCACTACCCGAATCAGCCCCCAAGTATTTTTTTGTCGCAACCATCATGCCTCTTTCTCCAGTGGTCCCCTCTCCTTCTCCTTCATAAACCAGCAGGTTAGAAGCTGTTCCTTTGAAGGCCCAGTTGACATGTGGCCTCTCTTGATGGCTTCTCCAGGCCCAATTGCCTCCATGACTTGGTGAAGTTCCTAACAGTTACTGAATGTTTTTCACGTCTATTAGAACCTGAAACAGTGAAACTAAACTATTGCATTACCTCATACTGCCTATACTGCATCATTGACTTTTTTTTTTGGGCCTAATTATCGAATATGTCGTGGTTGGATTGTTTACGTAGTCAGTTACTAATTTTCCTCTACAGTTTAGGCTGTACTTCTAAAATAGATACTACTGGTGCAGGATAAAAATGACACTCAACATCTAATATCAGTCTTGCTCTTTGTTGGGTTGGCTTGTGGCTTTTTCATGCTTCTGTTTACAAGATTCTTTGGTTCATGGGCACTAACTGGTAATAAAGATTGGTAAAGCTTTTAATCAATTCTACATTATGGAAATATGGAGTGCTTGACTATTGTTCATGATCAGTTGTATAGTGCTTTAACTACACAATGATGGCAACAATTAATAACAGAAAAATATTTCTGGTGGCGATGGATTGAATGATGAATTCTCTAAAAATTTTCAGCTTTTACGGGGCCAAAGAATGTGAGCATTGTACCGGCAGCAAATACATATGTTCAGGTTGATTTTCTTGCTCTTGATTCTTCATTTATATTTTTTTCCAAATGAAAGATTTGCTGGTAGTTCAGTATTCATAGTTGTTAATTGATCCCTCATCAGAATGGGAAATAATTATTTTATCACAGCCTTCTTCCTTAGTGAAACTCACTTCTTGTTGAGAATGATCTTTAGTTGTAAACCCTGAGAGCACTAGTTAACCGGGTGGTGACACCATTTCATTCCTGAAGCAAAAGAAAGATGCTTAATTTTCTTTCTATTTCATTACTTATATCTGTCACATGGGTTTTAAAATTCTAAGCATTGTCTATATTCTTATACATGTACAATGTCAAACAGTTTATGTTGCATGACTCAATTTTTTGTCACTTAATCGTTATTGTAACAAGTACCTGTGATTAGAATTCTGTTTTCTTTCCACAACTTTAAAATGTTGTCCGTAAAATTGTCATTAGCTATTTTTGTCTGTTGGGGAGACTAAAAGAATTTACATTATTACTTGACAGTTGTCCCATATTGTTCAGTTGGTTTATCCCATGACTACAAGTTGAATGGCACTTTGAATACTACTTGATTCTTAGAATGCTTGCCTTTGTTTTATTTGTTCCATTGGCTTCTTAATTTAACATGACCTTTTTCTGTTGGTAGATTCGAAGCTTTGCATGGCCAGCAGTTCTAGTTGGATTGGTTGCTCAAAGTGCAAGGTGAAAATAACCCAATATTTCTTTCCACAATCTATCTACTGAATACGTTGGCAGAACCCTAGTCTTACTGCCTTTCAGGACACGTATTTATTATCAGTTATAACTATTATATTGATTTTGTTAATATTATTCCACGTCTCTACATATTACTTTTCTTCTTCTGAACTGGGAGAAACCTGTTTCCCGTGTTGATAAAATTAGGGCTTCGTTACCTAAGCTCCTTTCTGTTGAGCTGTCATTGGTGACCTTATAGGAAAACCGCAACTAGGTTAATGATTATGTAAGATATTTCTTTCTTGAAAGAGAAACTGCTCCACCTGAATCTGTCATAGAAGAGGAATGAATTTTTTGGCTCCTGAAGACTGAAATAGTCCTTGCTTTTCTTTCTTTTTTCCCTTTTATTGATAAAAACGTCTTTTCTATTCATCAAAGACCGTCCTATTGTTGAATTTATCAAAACTGCGTATAAGTTACTTTGTTAATTGTCTATTCCAACATTCTGTCGCACAGTCTTGGCATGAAAGATTCGTTGGGACCTCTGAAAGCTTTGGCAGTTGCCACTGCCATAAATGGTATTGGTGATGTAGTCCTCTGTAGCTTTTTGGGCTTTGGTATTGCTGGCGCAGCTTGGGCGACAATGGCATCACAAGTATGAAACAATTGGCATTTTGATCTTTATGAGATTTGGTTTGAATTTTTTTATCATATGTTCTCACAAAACATTCTGAGAGTTCGAAAATAATTCACTATTTTTAAAAAAAAATCTCCTTGTTGCCACTACATAACAGTATATATTCTAGGTTGTTGCTGCTTATTTGATGGTTCAATCTCTGAATAAGAAAGGATACAATGCCTTTTCTTTCTCTGTTCCATCCCCCAATGAACTTTTCACAATACTTGGACTTGCTGGTCCAGTTTTTGTAACTATGATAGCAAAGGTGATATATAAGTTGATTTTATTGTCATTTCTGGTGCCAAGTGATTATATCTCGTTAAATCTGAGGCAATTTGATTTTTTTAGGTGGCTTTCTACTCTCTCATTATATATTTTGCTACATCTATGGGAACGCATACTGTGGCCGCTCATCAGGTAAGATTTGCTCGCTAAATTATTTAGTATCTTCTTTGCTTCACTTTATATTGTCATAATGGATGGTCAATTACATTTAAGAAAACAGCTAAGCAGTTACTGTAGGTCATGATTCAAACATACAACATGTGCACAGTATGGGGTGAGCCTCTTTCTCAGACTGCTCAATCATTTATGCCAGAGTTGATATATGGTGTCAATCGAAGTTTGGTAAAGGTCAGTTATGTTCATTTCACTTTATGTCACCACAAACTTATTTCTTACCTTGAATACATTGCCCGCGGCTAAAGTCATGTGACATCCAAATAGTTATATGTTTTCTCGGTGACATGAAATTTATGTGGAATCACCACCTCCCTCCATAGCTCCTGGTTGCTGTGTGTCTCAGAGTGTTCCTTCTTTTTTATTTTTGGGGTTCAGCATATTCTGAAAGTTTTTCACTTGAAACAGGCAAGAATGCTTCTAAAGTCACTTGTTATCATTGGATCCATGCTTGGATTGGTATTAGGGATCATTGGATCATCTGTTCCTTTTTTGTTTCCTAATATCTTTACATCTGACCTGAGTGTCATCCAGGAGGTGAGTTCTTATCGATGTCTGGACTTTATTTTTCCTTTAATTAATTAATTAATTTATTTTTATTACAGTATCTTATAAATTTTTTGGAATCATGTGGAAGGGATCAATCCAGAGTTGTATCATAATGTTGTCAATAGTACAATCCTGAATAACTGGACCTTTGCACTGAACGACACACATCAGAATTGGGATTTCAACAATCTAATCTACTTTGGCTCTATTCAAATTTTGAGATCACATGATATCACACCCAATAAGTGGATTCAAGACAATTTTAAATATTCCCTTCCACAATATCAAACAATGTAATGGGTGGCTGATAAGTCCAAGAATCTGAAACCAGATGACCACTTTTGGTCATGACGTTTCTCTTTGATATGAAAATTTCTGCACAGTTATTCATTGGTAGCTCCTTTTCCTTTTTTTTTTTTTTGGAATCGTGATGCATATTATACATCTTCTGTGAGAACTGAGTTACAAGGTGGGAAAAATAAATGTCTAAACTGTAAATGCTTTAGGAAAGCGATAATTATCTCCATAGAATTATCTTCATGGGAATAGTTTCCAGTGTCAGATATTTTTGATACATTATTCTTCTTTCCATGCAGATGCACAGAGTGCTAATACCATACTTCCTCGCATTAGTTGTCACGCCAAGCATTAATAGCCTTGAAGGGACACTGCTGGTACGTCAAATCTTTTTCCAAGTCTGTCATGTCATACTGATTTTCAAACCAGAAGTTGGTCAAACTTGTTATAGAGTTTGCTTAATCTGGCAGTACGCAGAATCATATCGAATGGACTTAGATATATGTCCTTCTTGGTGAACATAGTAGAATTTGGATTGTTTTTTATGGATATAGCAGAAGATATTGTTATTGGTCCTCAGGAATATAATCTTGAAGAGATAAATGCTGCTAACAGATGATTATACACCATATCTGTTAGGAGGTTGATGAGTGAGATAGCATTTAATATTATTGGAAGTCTCTTTATCCCGCTTCTTGCTTCCTTTTGGCAAGAACTGATTAGTTACAATCAAGGTGGCGATGAGTTGGCTACTTCTCAGCAAATGAATCTTCTTTGCCTAGAAATTATCAACTGTTTATTTCGCCTATTGGTATAAAAACCTTTCTGTCTTGCTGAGTGAGATATATAGTAGTATTCCTCCACCCTAACCAAAGAAGGAAAAATAGCATTTCCAAAATTTTACAAATAAACTTGTTGCATCACCTCGTTTGATATTTTAGCTTTTATGAGGACATCTATTTCTTTTCACAGGCTGGAAGGGATCTTAAATTTATTAGCATGTCAATGAGTGGATGCTTTTCATTGGGTTCTCTTGTTCTGTTGGTAAATATCATTTTTTTCAATTTTGTTCTATTCACTCTCAAACTTATTTGGAATTTCCCTCGCATGATTAATAACCATTGATTAGCACTCTCCTGTTTTTCTTGTCACCAGTTTGTGAGTAGTAGAGGAATTGGTTTGCCGGGCTGCTGGTTTGCTATCTTAGGCTTTCAATGGGTATGACTAAGATCTTTTACACTCACATATTCAAACAAGTCGCATTTAGTCTCAACAGATCCTAATTTTTCAGGCTCGATTTCTCCTCTCACTCTGGCGCCTTCTTTCGCCAGACGGCATACTTTATTCTGAAGATTTGAGTCGGTATAAAATGGAAAGCTGAAAGATGCTTTAGTTTCAGCATCCACAGTGAACCATCAAACAGCTAGAAGAATCACCCAGTGATTGGCTCATTTTCCTTGGTAAATCGATTTTTTTCTTTAGTGGGTTTGCTAAGTTTATTCGTCTCATAAAAGGGAATGGCTCGGCATTTGAGGATAGTTGAGCCAGAAAAATAATCTAAAATCGATCAGATATAACTGAATTGAATCAGTGGTAAGTAGTACATAACATACATAACTTGTAAAATGGCCTATCCTTTTCTTGAATCATGCATATGGATACTTGACAAAACAGAACATGAACCCCAAAAGTCAAGCAGAGATGAAGAGTCACAAAAATTAAAGTAAAGGGTATTCAAACAAAAATTTCGAGTTTCATCACCACAAGTTCTTTTTGAGTTTGATTATTTTAAAGTAAAGGGTATTCAAACATAAATGTCGTAACTGCAAGTCTTATTTTGGTTGCAATTTGTGTGAATAGGGTTCTATTTTTCATTATGATTAATGTGAATAGGAGGCAATGTGATTAGGATAAAAAAACAAAACTTTGTTTAAATACCCTTATTTTTAGCTAATCCTAATAGAATTGGAATTGACAAAATTACCATCGGACACTGATCGGTGGTAAACACACACGTTATGCAAGCGCACGTATTGCTCAAGTAGTATAAAATGTATCGATCCCACGAGGACTTAATACCTAAGCTATTAATTTATGAAGCTAAATGACCGGCGTAAACACACACGTATAACGCAAGCGCACGTATCGTTCAAGTAGTATAAAAATATCAGTGTTCTAAAACGCGCTAGGCGCTAGTCGGGCGGCGACCCAGCGCCTAGCGCCTAGGCGGGGCTTAGGCGGGGCCTAGACAATTAGTCGGCACACAGTTAAAAATATAATATTTTCCAACATCATAATTCATATATAATCCAAATTATATAAAATCAATCAAAATGTAATAAACATAAAACCATTAATCAAATTCAATCAACCACATAATGTTATAAAATATCATTTAATTAAGTTCATATTCATCATCCTTTAACAAAGTTAAACTAAACTACACTAAATGTCTAAATATCTAATTCTTCATCTAATTCAATCTTATCATCCTGAGGTTCTTCATCAGAATCAAAATCATCTTCATCAAGTTCTCTATATTCAACATTTCTAGCACTTTTTCGAGGTTGTAATATGTCATCAGCTCCAGATGCTTCTCCAACCATCCTCCAGGGCTCTACTTCTTCATCATCACCAGAGTCACCACCCTCAACAATCCATCCTTGTGCGTTAGTAGCATCTTTGGGTTCTAATACATCCACTTTCAAATTTTTCTCCCTTTTGCTCTTGTTCTTCAACTTGGCATTAAAGGAAACATAGACAAGATTGTTTAATCGATTCACATATAGTCTATTCCTTTTCTTCGTGTGAATCTACATAAATAATTTAAATAAATCAATTAATATTAATAATTTGGATATAAAATAATAAAAAATTTAGCTAATGTTAAATATTTACCCCCTCAAAAGTGCTCAAATTTCGTTCACACCCGGATGAACTAGTGGTTAATGACAGTATCCTTTTTGCCATTTTTAGCAAGTTCGGTGTATAATGCCCATATGTACGCCACCATGCAACTACAAATGAACATATATATTTTGAATGAAATATAAGTTTTTTTTATATATTTTACAAAATAATTCAAATCAATACTTTGTTTTTACCTGGATTAAAACATCAATCGATACCCGACATGCTTTGACCCCCACTTCTTTACCAAAAGCTTCGTCTTTTTCCTTGTACGAAGCCAACTCCTCATTTATCACAGTACTCTGCATGTCAATGTCATTGGGGAAGAAAGCCTCCACAACCGTAAATACCGCATCCATTACTTTCACATCGTACTCGATACTTGAATCCTTATAGTAGTAGTAAGGATTTAAAAGATAAGCAACACAATGTAATGGAGTATCAAGCCGCCCTTCAATTTTACTATCAATAATCTCCAAGATTGGCCGATAATTACTCTCAATATTGTTCAATGCATCCTTGATCTCTTCTTTTGCAATCTTTAGCTCTCCATAAACAAACCCCATGGATGGCTTTCTATCCCCATCAACTAATCTAAGCACTCTCACCAAAGGTGCAAACACCTTCAAACATTGGGTCACCCCATTCCAAAAAGACATACTCATCACCGTGGCAAATGCAGCTTTCCTTTTAGCTTGCTTCGACCATATACACTCATCCCATTCCGCGCTAGCAAACATGGTTCGCAAACTTTCTTTTTTCTCGATTAAACTTTGTAAGGATAAGAAAGCTGAAGCAAACCTAGTTACTCCCGGTCTGACTATGTCTCTCTGTTTTGTAAACGATCTCATCATGGACAAAGTCTTATGATGGGCATACACGAAAATGGTGAAAGCCTTGGCACTATCAATGATTTTCTTGTATCTTGGCAATTTCCCAATACTTTCAAGCATTAGGTTGATGGTGTGAGTAGCACATGAACTCCAAAAAATATTTGGCATCTTCGCCTTCAACAACTTTGCCGCCGCCATATTGTTCGAGGCATTGTCTGTTACAACTTGAACCACATTTTCCGCCCCCACTTGTTCAATGCCCGTCATCACATACTCATAAATGTGCTCCGCAGTGTGCGCCACATCAGAACTTTCCTTGGAAGAAAGAAATGTGGTGCCTATTGTGCAATTAACACACAAATTCATTATACTTCTCATTTTCCTATCACTCCAAGCATCTGTCATGATAGAACACCCGTTCTCCATCCACTCATTCTCATGATGTTTCAAGAAATCTTTAACACTTTCAACTTTCTCTTTCAACAATGGCTCCCTCAACTCATATTGACTAGGACCTCTAAAATCCGGTCCAAATTGACCAACTGCTTCCATCATCGCTATCCAACTGTCATTGTCAATAACATTGAAAGGAATACCGGATTCATACACCCACTTTGCAACAAATCGCTTCACATTATGTGTCTTTTCTTTAAATAATGCTTCATTAATATTTTGTTGCCTCATTGTTTTACCATCACTAGTTGAAGAATCAGGAGGGGTTGCCACTGTCCACCTAGCTAAAGGCCGCGATGTCGTGGGGGTTTTGAATCTAACCCTTCTTCTATTTCACGAATTTCTTCTTCTTCTTCATCGCCCCCAATATTAACTCCTTGTCTTATCTCACTAACATGTCTGTCTTTTCTTTTCTTTTTATTCCTTGCCTCCAAAATGGCTTGTCTACACTTCTCTTGATCTTCTTTACTGGACTTTGGACACTTTGCAACATTCCCCGATATATGCCCAATATGTTATTTCATTCTATAAACTCCTCCGGAAATTTTTTTTGAACACAACTTACATTTCACTTTATCCAAGTTATTCGGATCCACTAAAGCCCCGTACTCCCATCCAACATCATTTGAATTTCGTTTAAGAACGGGACTACACTCTGAATTAGAAGCCGTGGAAGAAGAAACCATTAACCCTATTAAGAATGAATCACAAATTTCAAATTTGATTATTAATTGCTAATTCGGTCCATGCATTTTCTTTCAAGAAGCTACTCAACTGGTTCAGCACCAAATCCAAAACCAAAAACAACACAAAATTAGTGTCTGTAAAAACTAAAAAGAATATGATTAGTGTATATGATTATTGATTAATTTTAATTTTTTTTCAAAACAACATAACAAAAACGAATATGATTAATTTTTTTCAAATCAATAATGTCAAAACATGAAAACAACAGAATTGCCGAATTGAAGACAAAGCCGAAAAAAAATACAAACAGAAGACGAAGTTGAAGAACAAAAATGAAGAGAAAGAAACCGAAATGTGAAATGAAGAACAAAAAAATACAAACAGAAACCGAAATTTATCACCAAAAAAAAATTGAAGAACAAAAATGATTTGAAGAATACAAACAATAAAAAAATACAAAGCCAAACTGCCGAACTACTGAAATGTGAAATGAAAAAGATTACAAAGAAAAATAATACAAACAAACATAAATGAAAAAAATACAAAGAAAAAAATACAAAGAAACAGTAAAGAAAAAGAATACAAAGAAACAGAAATGAAGCCAAAGCCGAAATAAATAGACTTACCAAATGAAGAATCAAAAACGAAATGAAGAGCTGAAGCCTTAAGCACAGAACGCATAACACAGAACGCAGAAGCAGAAGCAGAAGACGAAGAAGAGAGGCAGAAGGAAAAAAAAAAGGCTCGATGCCTTTTTTTTTATTTTACCCTAACCCCTAAAACGACGTCGTTTTGGGGGGTTAGGATTAAAAAAAAAAGGCGCCGAGTCTCGGCGCCTGCGAGGCCGATTTCAGGCCAAATCGGCGCCTAGGCACCGATTTGCCACCGCTGAACGAAATGCGCGACTAATACGACCGATTAGACCAAAATCGCCGCGGCTGGGCCGCGACGAGGCGGCGCGTTTTCGAACACTGAAAAATATCGATCCCATGAGGACTTAATTCCTACTATTGTTATTAATTATTGATACTATTTATTTATAAATATCTAATTAGATGGAGAAGAGAATGATTGTTTGATTGGTTGAATGTGGTTTTGCAAAATAAATAAATAAATAAAAAGATAAAAGAAAATACTAAGGAAAATAGCAAAAGACACAAAGATCTAGGGTTGCGAATCCTTCTAATATCTTTTAAAAAGATGAAGAGATTATTTTATGTTTGTGTAATAAATCAATTTACTAACCTGGAACACTAAATTATGCAAAAGCCTCTGTCGATGGTCAGACGCAAATACCCAGTTTAACCCAATTGAACCATATGTCTATGTCAACCAAATTATCTGGATTCATTAAGTTTAAGTTCCAATTATGGCTACCCCCGCCCGACAGGTATATGTCTATCCTGTAAAGAAATCTATTAAAGGGTTATCTATCCTCAAGGAAGATCGTGGGCTATTAAGTCTAAGGCTGAAACCTAAAATCCCTATGTCTAGTTCATTTTAGATTTACCACATCAATCTTATTGGTGATCAGACAACAAGAAGCATTAAGCTTAAGACTTAATAAGTAAACCTTTAAATTACCCAAACTATAAAATAACCCCTTATAAACCGGTGATATTAGAATTCATCACAACCCCAGATAACTAACACATAACTAGGGCTAGTAAAAACTTAAAAGTAAAAGACATAAAGTAAAAATACTGAAAAGAAAAAACATAAAGTAAAAGCTGAAAAGTAAAATAAAATAAAATGCTAAGGTAAAAGGAATTACTTTTAGTATTTACTATTTTAGATATCTCCCATAAAATAATATATAAACTTGTGATTCTTTTTCCAACCAGCCATTTAGGCGGTAACCTGATTAAGTCAAATTAAGTCAAACCAGCCATAAAGGCGGAACCAAAATTAAATTACCAACCGACCAATCTGGCGGTATCCTTGATTAGTCAGGTTTAAACCAGATTAAAATGAATTACCAACCGACCAATCTGGCGGTATCCTTTTTAAGTCAACATTTTAAATAATGAATATATTATTTTTAAGGGAGATTAATCTAAATAGTAACAGTAAAAGAATTACCTTTCACCCTAGTTGGGGAAGTTACCTCATCATATTGAATAGTAAAAATTGTAAAAAGTAAAAATTAAATTACTATTATTACAAAACGTAATTAAAATTATTTACAAAACTAAAAATTATAAACTAAAAAAAACTAAAAAATAAAAGAATCTAGAGAGAGAAACTCTCTCTTTAGATAGAATAGAAGAGAGAGAGTGGTACAACAAATTCTGAAATTTGAAACTGAATTTATAGGCGCGGGTAGGCTTCCAGCGTCGCGACGCCAAGGCCTTTGGCGTCGCTACGCCAGATTCTGTCGACGTGGCACGCTCTGGTTCATCTGTTTGCAGATTCTGGCTAAGCTGATAAGGTGACACGTGGCGAGGTACTTAGGCTTCAATTATTGTGACACGTGGCGGCTTCTGATTGGTCGATGAGATTCTTATCCGCCACGTGTCAGATAAGGATTAGATACTCAATGATTGATGCTGACGTGGCGACACGTGGGAAAGAAACTGTCGGCACCGTAGGATTGTGACACGTGGCACTTCTTGATTGGCTAATGATGATGTGGCGGTGAGGTGGCAGTTTGACTTGGTCAACCTGGTGATGTGGCTGATGACGTGGAGTGACACGTGGCGATGATAATTGTCGGCACCGTAGGATGCTGACACGTGTCACGGCGCATGTTAGCAGATCGGCTGTGATGGTGACAAGTGGCACAGCGCATGTTAGCAAATTCAAACTTTTCTCAGATTCTGATTTGGGACCCGGCGCACGTTAGCACTGTTCGGCGCACGTTTGGCGTCGCGTTGCGGGAAATTTACTGAATTGCCATTTTGTCAATTTCTCTCTATTTTGGCCCCAAATTGCTTCCAATGCTTTCCCAACTTTATTTATCTGCAAAATAACACAAAACACATCAAAATGTTCACAAAACCCGAGAAACTATACAAAATATTAGGTTAAATGAGTAGGAAATAGTGATATAAATACCACTCATCACTAAATGTCTACGAGTATCTAATTGATTGGTTTGATGGTGATTTTAAACTAAAGACAAGTAATTAAAACAAAACAAATGTAGATTTTAAGTTTTTAACAATGATATGAAAATATTCAGGGTTGTGAATCCTTCCAATATCTTTTAAAGATGAAGTGATTATCTCATGTTTGTGTAATATATCGGTTTATTAACCTGGAACACGAAGTTATGCAAAAGTCTCTTCCGATGTTCAGATGTAAATACCCAATTAACTATATTCCTATGTTAATTAAGAAACTATGAATTCAGTAAGATTAAGTTCCAAATATGTTTACCCCCGCCCGACAGGTATATTCATATCCTGTAAGGAAATCTACCTAAGAGACATTTACCCCAAGGTGAGATCGTGAGCTATTGAGTATATGACTAAAACCTAAAATCCATTTTCCAAGTTCATTTTAAGTTTACTAAATCAATCTTATTAATGGTCAGTTAACAAGAAGCATTAAACTTAAGACTCAATAAATAAACCAATATATTACCCAAAACATAAAATAACCATTTATAAAATGGTAATATTGGAATTCATCACAACCTTAGATAATATTTTTAGTTACAAAACATACATAAAATTACAAAATGCATAGTTAAACAAAATAACATAACAGAAAATTAAAAAGTAAAGAAAATTAAAAAGTAAAGAAAATTACAACAATAAAAGAAAGTGCTGGAGCTAGGGGTTTCACTTTTAATACTTCAAATATAGATTACTCCCTTATCAATTAATCATTTCTTGAATTAATTATATTAAAACCGACCATATAGGCTGTGAATGTCATTTTTCCAAAGTCCAACCGACCATATAGATGGTAACAAAATCATATAAACCGACCATGTATGAGGTAACAAGGTTAGCACCTAAACCGACCATATAGGCGGAAACTAAGTCCAATAATGTAAAACCGGCCATATAGGCGGTAAATAATTAATTCAATTTAATTATTTAAATTAATGGAGTAATTCTAAATTATTATATTAAAAGTTTCACCCCAGACTCCAGCAAAAAGAGATTACCTACTCATGATGAATAAACATGCAAGACACTTTCTTTTAGGTTTTCATGGAGAAATCCTCCAAAGAAAGCGTGAAAAATTCACAAAGTTTAGTTTGGTATTTATAGGCAAATATAAAGGCTTCCACCAATTTCTCCACCAAAAATGACACCAAATCTTCCATCAAACATGCAAGCATGTTTGGTGGAAGTTTGACAATTTCCATTTTTTATTTTTTATTTTATTTTTGAAAATGACTTTAATAATTACACATAACAAACTTCCAGATTTTTCATCAATTTCGGTAATGAAAACTTAAGAATTCTAAAATCTTATGAACTTCAAAGTTGTAGATCATTGAGTCTTCATTAATCTGAAACCTGAATCACCTCAATCCGACATCGGAATAAAAAGTTATTGCCAAAATACGATAATTGTACAAAGTTGAAATTTCTGAAATTGTACTTCGTTAGAACACCATTTCAAGTTTCCAATCTCCAAAATCAAAATGTCAAGTCCAATTTTTGCCCTTATTTGTTCCACATTTCATCCTGATTGATTCCATTAAGTCCCGATTTTATTTTATCTGCAAAATAAACTAAAACACATCAAAACGTTCATAAAACTCGAGAAACTATACAAAATATTAAGTAAAAAGGGCGGTAAAATATTGATATATTTTCCGCTCATCACACCCCCAAAACCTAACATTTGCTAGTCCTCGAGCAAAATAATAAAATAAAATACAATAAACAAAAAAAATTAAACTAAGCCACTTTCGTAGGGATCACAGTTGCATTTAGCGTATACAACAAGCCTTTAAACCTCTAGGTGTCCCTAGTGGACGAGTTGTAGTCTTGTGAGGGCTTACAGTGACAATACCCACAAACGTCAATCTAATGCACACAAAAGTAAAAAGACAAAAAAAAAGAGAATAAACAAGTTAGTGACTAAACAAGTGAAACTTCTTATATAAGTTAATAGTTGTTTTCTTTCTTTCTAAATTACTAAATAATTAAATTCTCCTATAATTTTTACCATTCTCCATATACACAACCAACAAAGTATTAATCAGTTCATTGTGCCCACGATATTCATAAGTGTAGTTGAAAAGATAGTAATATGTTTGTCATAAAGTTATATCAGAATTCACACCTTTTTTAGTAATGGATTTTTTTTCTGATATATATATATATATTTTTACAATATCTTCAATCCATGTAGCGAGCTTTAGCTCAGTGACTTCCAAGCCAGTTGGCTTTAGGGCACTAGGTGTTAAGACACATTTACAGACTTAATTACTCGGATTTCAAATATTTTTCTTTATCTTTTTTTTTATAACATCTTCAATTCATGTAGCGAGCTTTGGGCCAGTGACTCCCAAACCAGTTGGTTTTAGGACACTAGGTGTTAAAACACCCATTCAGACTTAATTACTCGGATCTCAAATGTTTTTTTTAAAATTCCATCACTTTTTTAGATGCTTCCTCCAATTAAACTAGAGCACTGAATATTACAAACTTTTCAATTACAGCTCATGGCCGTATGTTACCATGCATATTGATAATACCTGTCAACTGAGCATATGAAGATCCATTTTAGTCAGTATTATGGAGAATTCACAAATTAAATAATTCAAAAGGAAATAAACAAAAATTAACTTGTTACGAAATAGGTTGAGATACGTCTCAGGAGTGGAAATTCCTTACTCAGCTATCTCACACCAATTTCACCTGATTAGTCAAATTAAAAACACAAAAACCCAAAATATTTTTTTTTGAAAAATTTTGACTAAAAAACAAATAAAAATAACACAACGAAAAAAAATAAGATACTAGTCAACTATTCCCCTCCCCCAAACCTAATTGAGATATTGTCCCCAATGTCTAAAAAAGTAGAAGAAGAGTTAGAAAACAATACATGGTTAGCTGAAATTCTACATCTTAAAAAGAAAATTAAAGGTTAAGATACAAATTTATCCGACGCTTTTTACCACAATCATTATCAGACCAGTTAATCTTGGAAAAGATAGGGTCAATTTGTGGTTCAAAGGCTAAAAGTATGTCAATTAAATCATGGAAAGTTCTGGCAGTGAATATGATATCTTTTACAGGTTTTAACGCGAACCCATTTCTCCGGGCATCATCAAGAAACACACAGAAAAAGTCATAAAATTCATAAACATTAAACAGTCCAATCGGTTTTTGGTGTATATTCAAGTTCGCCCAAGATAATACTGTAAAAATTTCCTCCATTATGCCCAAGCCACTTGGCAAAGCAATAAAAGCATCAGCACGATTAATCATTTCAACCAGTAGTTCATACATACCTGGTACAATAAGTTCCTCTCCGTTTGATGGTCCTATAAGACTCGCATCTGCCAAAGGTTTTGGGAAGATTCCCAGAACTTGACTACCTCCTTCCTGTACGGCCCTTGAAACGCACCCTATTAGTCCAAGATTGCCACCGCCATATACTAGGTGCATATTCCTTTCAACTATGACTCTACCCAATTCATGTGCTGCCTCAACGAACTCTGGTTTAGAACCAACACTGGTACCGCAAAATACACAGATGTTTACAACTCGTCTTCTTGAAGTTGCTTCCATTTTTTTATTTATTTCTCAACTCTGGATGTCTTCAAGAGTGCAATGATGAGCTGAATTTATAGAACCTGAAAAGGGGTGAGTAAAAATAGCACTAGTACCTGCCAAATGACAAGTATTAGCTAAACAGTAAAATATATCATGAAAGTCAAAGAATCTCGATCATGTCGGAGAAAATAAAAGAAAATCACAAAACGAATCACAATTATTAGATAAATACAAAGAGATAATAATATTTATAGGAAGTAACGACTTAATTGACATCTATGCGTCAAGAGCAAGCTTCTCATCCAATTTTCTTATAAATTGGCAAACATGGTCTTTTAAAGTCAGATTCCCGAGACTTAATTGTTGTATTTCTTTTCAAAATTGTGTATATAACATGTGAATTGCGTGATGCACATATCTACTGGGATGCGTCTCAAGAGTCAATGATATGTCATCCAAAGACTCCTTACTCAAGCCATCCCTAATGAATTTAATTTTATCTTCACGGTTATCAGACACCATTCATAAAGAACGACAACGAGTATTACATGTCATGAGTGCACATTTATAGCAAACACTCATTCTTTTAGCTCTTCTTTTCTTAGCATATGTGATTCTTCCTAAACCAGACAGATATGAAATAAAAGATTCAGAGGACTCACATGCCAATCGGACCTGTGCTTAAATTAACCAACGAATGTCATTAGGAATACCTTTGATCATCAGAAGTCTCATTCGTTCCATGCGAGCTTTGTAGACTTTCATCAGAGAGTTTTGAGGGAAAGAAGGAAATTGCTTTTGAAGATTTGCGAGAACGTCTTCCATCATGTATATGATTTAACCTACAAAATTAAACACACAAAAATAAAACACACTGTGGATGCTGGTTTTCACCGGAGGTCCACAATCGAGAATTTATAGGTTGGGGGTACTAGCGATCCTGCAAAACAAAAGTAGAGTGAGCGTGGAGGTTACTGCCCACCGGTGTGGTGGGTGTCGTAGGTACTCCGACGCTCAAGTCAGTGATGAAGACGAACTATAAGTAATGGAAGTGCAAGGCTAGAGACTACCTTGATCCCTGTGGATTGCCGTGAGGGTGGTAGGTCGGAAGTTTTGAGAGCTCTGGAGAGAATATGACTAAGTTTAGAGTTGTAATACTTTTTGTCCCCCTTTCTCTTCCGGATCTCGGTTCCTTTTATAGGATATTTGAGGTGAGATTCATGAATGTGTTAATTGACATACGTTTTGTGTGTTGGTAACGGTCGTGTCATGAAGGAGTATTATGGGAAGTCATGTAGACTGAAAATGGCTGGGTTATGAGGGGTATTTATGAGTCTAAGTGTTTCGTGGGCTGACGTATGGTGGGCCTGAGACATGGTCTTGGTATGGCATTTTACTTCGGCTGGTGTAACAACGTTGGGCCGACATTCACTCCTTAAATTGGGCTCATGTGTTTGCAGGATGATAGCTCTTCCTTGTGGGTTTGAGAGGGCGACTTGGGCCTGGACCTCATTTTGGGGACTGTTTGGGGAGTTTGGGGTGCATTTAGTATTGGGCCTGAAGCAAAATGTCGAAATTGCCCTTGGACCAAATTTGGCCCGTACACACACCAAATCTGAATATATATACAAATTACATGGGTTGCCTCCCTGCTAGCGCTATGTTTAACGTCGTCAGCTAGACATGACTTCCCGAACGTTAGGCTGGATCTGAAAGTGTGACACTTTCTTTTTGTCGCTCCAATGATTCTTCCCAGTAGTGCTTGACACGCTTACTTTTAACCTTGAATGTTTCATTAGAATTGAGATCATGTAACTCAACGGTTCTATCTGGTAAAAATTGAGTGATTAAGAATGGACCTGACCACCGTGATTTTAACCTCACAGGGAAAAATTTCAACCTTGATTTGCTGAACAATACTCGCTGCCCCGGTTCCAGTTGTATGGGCTGTTAGTCTTTAAGACATTCCACAAGATCCTAAATGTGATTTTATGTGTGAAATAACAAGAAAAGTGGCAGAATCACTTACATTGTTAAATGAAGAAAAAGAAAATTTCTCTTTGGATGAAACTCCAAGCTTGTTGTTATGTTGTTAATTCCTTGGGTGAGTTTCCCTATTACATCATTTGACTCCTCCAAGTGCTAGCCTTGATGAAATTTTGAAGCAAAATTTCACTCCATTGGAGAGAAGAATTCGGCAATGTGGTGAGGAAGAGAGAGTGTTTTTCAAACCTTGGTGGTTGTGTTGTTAAAAGCATTTAATAAATTAAGCCAACTACTTCTATCAAGTTTTGACCTTTGATGTAAGTCATGTGGTCCCACCATATTTTAAATTCAAAATTTGAGTTGGCTTCTTCAACACAACTTGACTTGGTCCCACCAAAGTCAAAGATATTTTGTGTTTCCAAAACACAAAAAGACACACGTAAAGTCACAGGTAATTTTATCGGGTTCGTTTAATTCCAATTAAATGAATTTGTCGTCACGCCATAATTAAATCCAATTTAATTAAATAATTATGTCTCACAAAATTATTACGATAGTCGCTTTCGAATTAATTCTAAATTAATTCGTTTGCCTGAATTAAAATCCAATTTTAATTTCGTATTAAAATCCGATTTCAATTAATATATCCGATATATTATTTTAACCACAAATAAATAAATTAAATAGAAAAATTCAATTTAACTATTAAATTTATTTTATTGATTAATTCTAAATTATTTGCGTTCTCTCTTCTATACGAAGTTAATACCAGATTAATTCTTGCCGCAATTAATCCTAAATTAATTTTCTCTCTCATAATTAATCCCAGATTAATTATATCTGAGTTAAATGTCATTGGTGAATCTTTGGGAAGCGATCCAAGAGATTCCTGGATATGTTGGTAGTAAATACGGTTATCGGACAATCCGAACACATGCGTACCCCGTACCATGTTCTCACCGATTTACAAGACATGATTGACTTCTAGCAAAGCACTGTGCCTACCCAATTCTCCAGAAATAGTCACTGAGGAATATCATATGTATCAGGCGTAGTAATACTAATATTATGTAATATGTAATACGATCCAGTATCAGATGTCACATGCTAGGCCTAAGGCTGGCTTTGTGTCTGCCCCGTACGGAGCATATATCGGATCCTGAGTAATTAATCTCTGTAATCGGAAATTCATGACCTAGTCATACTATCCCGATAACTGCAGCTTTAAGAGTACTAGTTCTGTATCCTGTGTGACCATCATATCCATATGACTGAAGTGATACTCCCATCCAATACACTATGATTCTCAGCAAACCCAATACAGGCGTACACAGAACCTGTTAAAGCTCCAGACGACCAATACTAAAGTAAAATAATTGTCACAAGTAATAATGACGTAAGTCCCAGGTTAAATATCACATAAACCTACCCTGATTCGGATTCCCATAGACACATAATCATACTACCAATGGGATTCCGAGTGGGTCTATCCAGAGCAAAATGTTCCCGATCCAACAATTAACAGAACCTCTTATTACACTTGCATAAGTATCCAATACCTAAATATATGAGAACTATGCCGTTAAGCTTCCATAACGTGCACAAGTGTAATACTAGTCTATTCCGCATTATCAATGTCCAGTCTCGATAATACTTTGACTAGGGATATTTAATGATTAAACCATTCGTGGATTAATACCGTCTCATATCTTATTAATCCGATTTAATCATATCGACTTTTATCATTAATATATATCCAAGTAATCTAATTATAATTATGATAAAATAGTAATTTCCTTTTGTCACATAGATAATTTGTACAAAAACACAATGTTCTTTACGAATAGTGATGCTATGGGTCATAATTATCCAACATGCGCACTAACTTCTCATCATATCTC
The DNA here is from genome assembly GCA_019454045.1 of Zanthoxylum bungeanum. Taxonomy (NCBI): domain Eukaryota; kingdom Viridiplantae; phylum Streptophyta; class Magnoliopsida; order Sapindales; family Rutaceae; genus Zanthoxylum; species Zanthoxylum bungeanum. Next base: position 26,574 of record SKCR01033367.1, on the reverse strand, counting down.
TTCTTGATATTTTCTTTGTATAATTTGGCATTCTCGAAAGGCTGTATGTGAAATTCCTCCAATTCGTCGAGTTGGTGGAGCATTTTCTCTTCAGATGCTTGCAGTTCAATATTTAACTTGTTCAGTGTGCAGTACACTTTATCTTCAGGCTCCACAGGTAGATGACATGCTTTAAGTTTATCAGTTGAACTTTGCTTTTCATCTGAGTTATGGATAATACCATCTACCACATCAAGTCTGAAACATTCCTCCTTCTTTTCATCATTCGGGAATTCCATGGCTTTGAAAATATTGAATTTTACATCTTGGTCATGTACCCTCATGGTTATTTCTCATTTTTGTACATCAATAATGGTTCGACATGTAGCCAAGAATGGTCTCCCGAGGATGATGGGCACATCTTTGTCTTCCTCCATGTCAAGGATAATAAAGTCTACTGGGAGAATGAGTTTGTCGACTTTGACCAATACATCTTCAACTACACCTCTCGGAAATGTGAGCGATCTATCAGCAAGTTGCAGAGAGACTGAGTTGGGCATTGCTTCTCCAATTTACAGTTTCCTGTAAATAGAAAAATGCATCAAGTTAACGCTAGCACCTAAATCACATAAAGCCTTACCGAAGTTATGTTCTCCTATGGTTCAAGGGATGGTGAAACTGCCAGGATCTTTCAACTTTGGGGGAAGTTTCCTCTGAATGATGGCGCTGCATTCTTCTTTCATTGCTACTGTATAGTAATCTCCCAATCTCCGCTTTCGTGACAGAATGTCTTTCATGAATTTGACATAGCTGTGCATTTATTCCAACGCTTCTGCAAATGGAATGTTGATATGCAGCTTTTTGAAGATCTCTAGGAATCGAGCAAACTGATTGTCTAGTTTATTTTTCTGGAGACGCTGTGGAAATGGTGGAGGTGGAGTGAATATTTCTCGATCATTTTCTTTTGCTTCTTTTTCCTCCATCTGTGGTTTTGCTTCGCTGCTTTCTTTTGGAACTTCCTCAGTGGATGCCTTGACTCCAACATCTTTGGTGATCTCATTACCGTTGTTTAAAGTAATTGCTTGACATTGCTCATTCCATCGGTTCCTTGGATTTGGTTATGTATTTCTAGGAAGTGTACCTTGCGGTCTGTAACTCTGAGCATTGGCCAGTTGTCCCATTTGATTCTCCAGTGTTTTCAAAGATGCTGCTTGATTTTGAATTAATGCTGATTGGGATTGAAACATAGCATCATATTTGGATGCTTGAGAGTCATATTTTGCGTCTAGCTTTTTAAACATTTCTGCAAGCATGTCTTCAATTTCTGGTTTCTTTACATACTCCTGGCATTTGTTTTGCTGTTGGAATCCTGGTGGTGGATTATTCATTTGCCCAGAATTGTTGTTTCATGCAAAATTGGGATAATTCCCCCACCATGGGTTGTAGGTATTAGAATATGGATTGTTCCCCTGTTTGTTGAAATTTTTGACATAGTTTACCGTCTCATCATGTTGATTGTACGATTCTGCTTCTGATGCTCCTCCATATGGTGAACTTGTGGATCCAGCATTAACCTTCATGTTAATAGTTTCCAGATTTTTACAAATCAGATCCAGTTTGGCATTCATTGCTGTGTTGGCTCAAACTTCGTAAATTCCTGTGATTCGTTGAATCATGCTCATTTCTGTTGGCCACAAAGAATTATTGTTCGCCATTTCTTCAATTAAGTCCCAGGCCTAATCTGTTCCTTTCGCCATTTAAGCTCCTCTAGCAGCAGCATCAATTGTGGTTCTCATTAATTCAGAAAGTCCATTATAGAAGGTTTGAACTTGTAGCCAATTTGTAATCTCATGGTGAAGACATTTTCTAAGCAAATCCTTGTATCTTTCCCAGCTTCGCAGAGGGATTCAGAGTCATGTTGTAGAAATGATATAATTTCATTCCTTAACATTGCAGTTCTGGCTGGGGGAAAGTACTTTGTAAGGAATTTGATGGCTAAAGTGTTCCAAGTTGTGATGGAACCCGTTGGTAGTGAATGTAGCCAAGCATTAGCTTTGTCTTTCAAGGAATATGGAAAAACACGTAGTCTCATTACTTCTTCTGCCGCTCGGTTGTAATAGAATGTGCCGCAAACTTTCAGGAAGTTTTTGATGTGGGCATTAGGATCTTCAGTTGCATTCCCCTAAACTGAACTGACTGCTGTATCATCTGGATGCATGTTTTGATGTCACACGCATTTGCTGGTAAGGGAGGAAGTACAATACATGAAAGAAGCCGTCAACCACCAGAATAGTTCTGTCTCGAATAGGAATTGGTGGTGCAACTTCCAAAGGTTCAAGTTCCATTTTGATCAGTGCTTCTTGGCCTTCTCGTCTTTCCATTCTTAACTGTCTGATGGTTTTTTGAATTTCTAGGTCAAGCGGACGTATTTCAAAGCTTCTGGTTCTTCTCATGTAGTGACTGAGAACTTGAAACACAAGAAAACAGAAATAATAAGTAAAACCAAATTAGACACAAGTAAGATATCTAACACCAAAATTAATAGTGAAAGATAAATAAGTTTCCCGGCAACGGTGCCAAAAACTTGATTGGTGGTAAACACACACACGTTATGCAAGCGTACGTATCGCTCAAGTACTATAAAATGTATCAATCCCACGAGGACTTAATACCTAAGCTATTAATTTATGAAGCTAAATGTCTACGAGTATCTAATTGATTGATTTTTGGTTGATGGTGATTTTAAACTAAAGACAAGTAATTAAAACAAAACAAAGGTAGATTTTAAGTTTTAAACAATGATATGAAAATATCCAAGGTTGTGAATCATTCCAATATCTTTTAAAGATGAAGTGATTATCTCATGTTTGTGCAATATATCGGTTTATTAACCTGGAACACGAAATTATGCAAAAGTCTATTCCGATGGTCAGATGTAAATACCCAAAGTAACTCAATTAACTATATTCCTATGTTAATTAAGAAACTCTGAATTCATTAAGATTAAGTTCCAATTATGGCTACCCCCGCCCGACAGGTATATTCCTATCCTGTAAGGAAATCTACCTAAGAGACATTTACCCCAAGCTGAGATCGTGAGCTATTGAGTCTATGACTAAAACCTAGAATCCATTATCCAAGTTCATTTTAAGTTTATCAAATCAATCTTATTAGTGGCCAGTTAACAAGAAGCATTAATCTTAAGACTCAATAAATAAACCAATATACTACCCAAAACATAAAATAACCACTTATAAAACGGTGATATTGGAATTCATCACAACCTTAGATAATATTTTTAGTTACAAAACATACCTAAAATTACAAAATGCATAGTTAAACAAAATAACATAACAGAAAATTAAAAAGTAAAGAAAATTACAACAATAAAAGAAAGTGCTGGAGCTAGGGGTTTCACTTTTAATACTTCAAATATAGATTACTCCCTTATCAATTAATCATTTCTTGAATTAATTATATTAAAACCGACCATATAGGCGGTGAATGTCATTTTTCCAAAGTCCAACCGACCATATAGGCGGTAACAAGATTAGCACCTAAACCGACCATATAGGCGGAAACTAAGTCCAATAATGTAAAACCTGCCATATAGGCGGTAAATAATTAATTCAATTTACTTATTTAAATTAAGAGAGTAATTCTAAATTTTTATATTAAAAGTTTCACCTCAGACTCCAGCAAAAATAGATTACCTACTCATGATGTAATTAAAAACACATAAAAATTTATTATATAAATAAAGAGAAAATACAAGAAAACTTAAATAAACATTCAAGACACATTCTTTTAGGTTTTCATGGAGAAATCCCTCAAAGAAAGCATGAAAAATTTACAAAGTTTAGCTTGATATTTATAGGCAAATATAAAGGCTTCCACCAATTTCTCCACCAAACATGGCACCAAACACGACACCAAACATGGCACCAAACATAGCACAAGCATGTTTGGTGGAAGTTTGACAATTTCCATTTTTTATTTTTTATTTTTATTTTTGAAAATGACTTTAATAATTATACATAACTCACTTCAGATTTTTCATCAATTTCGGTAATGAAAACTTCAGAATTCGAAAATCTTATAAACTTCAAAGTTGTAGTTTTTGAGTCTTCGTTAATCTGGAACTTGAATCACCTAAATCCGATATCAGAATAAAATATTATGGCCAAAATACGACAATTGCGCAAAGTTGAAATTTCCGAAATTGTACTTCGTTAGAACGCCATTTCAAGATTCCAATCTCCAAAATCAAAATATCAAGTCCAGTTTTTGCCCTTATTTGTTCCATATTTCGTCCTGATTGATTCCATTAAGTCTTGATTTTATTTTATCTGTAAAATAAATTAAAACACATCAAAACGTTCATAAAACTCGAGAAACTATACAAAATATTAAGTAAAAAGGGGCGGTAAATATTGATATATTTTCCGCTCATCACACCCTCAAACCTAACATTTTGCTAGTCCTCGAGCAAAACAACAAAATAAAATACAATAAACAATAAAAATTAAACTAAGTCATTTTCGTAGGGATCACGGTTGCATTTAGCGTATGCAACAAGCATTTAAATCTCTAAGTGTCCCTAGTGGACGAGTTGTAGTCTCGTGAGGGCTTACAGTGACGATACCCACAAACGTCAATCTAATGCACACAAAAGCAAAAAGACAAAAGAAAAGAGAATAAACAAGTTATGTATCAGGTTGAAAAAGCTTTCTTTCTTACCTGATGTTTTCTTTTAACGGTACACAAGTCTTTTAGAAATTTGACATAAGATGATATCTGTTGGATGACATCTAACAAAGGAATATTGACATTCACCTGTTTGAATATTTCGTATATCTCTGGGGAATAGTTCAATTTCTTTGTTTTTAATGCTTGAGCCAATTGAGGTGTATGAGAAAAATTATTTTCATCAATGATAGATAATGGTTCATCAACCCTTTCTTTACCCTCTGAATCCGATTTATTTTCAACTTCGTGAGGTTCAAGAATAGGTCTGTGGATGATCTTACCACTGTGAAGAGTAATAATAGATTTGACTTGATCTATGTGTTGACTGCCAGAACTACCATTGTGAGGGTTTTGATGACTCTTGCGGTTTGGTTGTGGTTGTGGAGGAAACTTTCCTTTCTCATTAATGGACAATGTAGGTGTGATTTTGGAAAAAGTATTATTTAGATCAATCAATGTTTGCACATTTTGGTTATTGATGACTTTTTATTTTTCAATGAATGCATACAAGGTATCCTTAAAGGTTTTCCTAGGTGGTGGGACATATGGTACATAATTCTGGGAATTTCGGAAATTCTGGTGTACCTGGGGAGGTTGTTGCGATGGTTGTGCTTGGTTATCATGTTAGGGTCAGACGCAACTGAAGAGTGCGGTTCAAACAAAATCGTAGTTTAAAATTTTAAAACTTACCGAATAAATTATTCAATATCCAATATGAATAATTCATTAATATTTCACCTAAACATATTTATTCGATATCAAATAATGATATAAATAATTTAGAAACACCACGAAACTTTTATGAAAATATTTTTTTCCGTAAAATAGCATAAAATGCGTTTTTGCCCGAACTGACCAACCAATAAACATTGGGGCTGCTCAGGTCAGCCCCAATAGTACTTGAGAAATTTATGGGCTGCCCAAACAGTGATTAATTCACTGTTTGGACAGTCATTACCCGGTAAGCCCAAAACTCACCCGGTAACGCCGTTTTTTACCGTTTTCGCATATTTTCACTTTGGGATAATTTCTGGAAATTATCACAATGCCAATACACATCCATTACATTTAAATAATATATTTTTCATCAATTTTTTTTTTCAGAATTTTCAGATCTGATCTGGATGCAAAAATAATCATTTTTCATGCTTTAAATCTAATTTTCTCAACATTAACCATATTAATATTAACACCAATTAAAGTATCCACCAATGAAGAACTCAAGAACAATTCTAGGTATTACAAGAGTGTTCACAACACTCTAGGATGACAACCAAGTCATCAAATGACCAAAATGGTGCTTGTTAACCATTAACAAGCTTACTTTAATTATCATACATGCACGTATCCTTAATTCAAGCTTCCGAACTTCTCAACATAAAATAAAGAGAGTAGAAAAATATGTGAACATCATATGTTAAATCTAAGAACAATAGAAATATTTTTCTATCTAAAGAAAATAGAAAATTACTTACTAATCTTCAAGTTTTCTTTGATTTTCTTCTTAGCACTTCTTTTTTTCTCTCAATCTTTCTTTTGTGTATTTTTGGAGGCTTAACCTAATGGAAAAAAAATGAAAAATAAAACCCTTATATATGCTAAGGTGGTGGCCAAATTTTCCAATAAAATAAGAAAAAAATATTTTCCAATTTTTCAAACAAAATAAAGAAATCAAATCTAATTTGATAACCTTTTTTTTAAATGTAAAAGTCAAACATTTACACTTTAATCATTTCCAAATCTAAATATCAACTTAGAGTTTTTATATTTCAATTACTTTAATTATTTAACAATTAAATAATTAAATAATTACTTAAATACAAATATCTAAATATATGTATTATATTTACTTTAAATAATCCAAATACATATATTAATGATATATGTCAAATATCTCATTTGAAAATTAATTAATGTGTATTTAATAAAATCATATATTAAATACAAAAACATATTAATTAGGAAATGATCGAAATGCCTCTTATGCATGTATATTTCATTTAACTGTTAAACGATTCAAATTAATTTATTTAATCCGATAAAGTATTATGAATAATTTTTATTATTCATAATGCGTTGCTCAAGTGCTCTACGAGTACACTTGATATTGTCGGACTCTCTAATCTTAGGTTTATTCGCCACGAAATCAAATTTCATGTTTATAATTCACCCACTCATAAATTATGACGACCACAGATAATCTCGCTAAATTATGCAAGTCGAGGTCATTGCATATGTATAATCCCTCCGTCACAGGCTATTGATATTATATCGGGGATATAGATAGGAACGTCAAAAATAGCCAATTTCTTGAAGTAGTCTTTAGAAAAGCTAGTTTCTCCGAAGTTGGCATCAAAGTGTTCGTGTGATTCGGGGATCCAAAATTTAAACTTTCGATCTTCGAAATTTTATTATTTTTTCAATTATACTTCGGAAATCAGAAATTCAAATTTCGGATCTATGAAGTTTTAACATAATATATAAATATCGGAGGTCTCCGAAGATTTAGAATACGATAAAAAATCATCTTCGAGTTATCAGGAACTTAGGAAATCCGAAATTTTATCCGAACTTAGCTTAGGAAATATGAAGTACTCTCTGAAGTGTAGAATGACTGGTTTTGTTCATTATTTCTTCCCCAACGAGGAGACATTCACTCGATTCAGATTGTATGGAGAACACGACCCATTGTTGAGGTGTATACAGTAGATATATAAGATATTGCTGGCTATATACAGATTGACCTATTGTGGCGGATGGGATGAGACGACCTATTTACTGTAGATGTCACAGTTTATAGTAGATTATGTTGGATGTTCATCAGAACATCAACCAGGAATTGATCCTGAGGCACCATTTTCAGTTTCCTACTTGGTTGTTTTGGTAAAAGTTGGATATTATATCTGACCTGATATGTGAGGTATTTGGGTGCCTAATTATGGAGGAGATGGCTAGCATTTCAAAACCGGGCTTGATTAGAGAGTTGTCATAGGTAGGATATTGAGACCGTGGCTCACAAAGTGAGAACGAGCAATATTTACGATGGTCGATTGCATGCTTTGAAGCGGAAGCACATTAATATATGTATTCGACCTATAGAAGATGTTATTCAGTTGATCATCGTGTCACGTATCGGTCATGCAGACGAGGTTAACATTTTAAGCATCGTCTTGTTAGATTGCATACTTCAGGTAAGAAAATATTGTACTAATTAATTTATTTAGATTCTTTATGAATAATAATTCTTAAAAAAGTATTTTGTTTATGCAGGACCGTAGGGTGGACATGGTGTTGGGGTTTTATCAGGACGGTGTAGCGGAAAAAGCGCGATTCGGGTGAAATCATGTTTAAAATTTTTAAACTTACGAATAAATTATTCAATATCCAATATTAATAGTGTTAGTGTTCCTAGAACATTCATAGGATCTAATAAGCATGAAAAGCATTTCATATGATCATTATAAGGTGCGGAATAAACTTACAATGAGTGGATAGAGCTTTAAAATTTTTGAGATGATGATCTCCAAGATCCAACCTTTTGATGATTCCAAACTTTTGAGATGTTTCCCTATCACCTTTGTTGACTTGCTTAAGTGCTAGCTTGTTGATTTGATGAACAAAATCCAAGTGAAGAGAAGAACAAAGGTCACGCCCAAAGGTCACGCCCAAAGGTCTCCAAGAACTAGGGTTTTCATTTTCAACTTGTGAAATGATGTGTTGTGTAACAAGCGTAGAGATTTTCCTTTTTTGTTATTCACCTTTAGGTAAAACTATTTCACCCTTTTTACCCTAAACTTGGTAGGTTTGGTAAATGGTTTACAAAAAGTAAAACAAGGTGGTTGAGTGGTTGGTGGCTTGGCATAAATGCCAACTATCACCACCTACCACACATGTGAAGTGGGCCCCACATATTTGAATTCAAAATTCAAATATCTCTACGAACATTTACCGTGGCTCGGTTCCGTTTAATCCGATTAAACGAACTTCCGTCGTTAAATAATTAAATCTAATTTAATTAAATATCGATGCCTCGAAAATATATTACGATCGTCGTTTACGAATTAATTCTAAATTAACTCGTTCGTTCGTATTAAAGTCCGAATTTAATTTCGTAACGAAATCCAATTCGTATTAATATATCCGATATATTAATTTTAGCCCATTTAAATAATTAAATAGAAAAATCAAATTTAACTATTAAATTTATTTTACCGATTAATTCCAAATTAATCGCGTTCTCTCTCTACTGAACACATTTAATCCCGGATTAAATAAAGCCCCAATTAATCCCAGATTAATTCTCTCTCTCTAAATTAATCCCAGATTAATTATATTTTAAGTCAACTGTCATCGGTGAATCTTTGGGAAGCGACCCAAGAGATCTCTGGATATGTTGGCAGTAAATCCGGTTATCGGACTATCCGATAAAGTGAGTACCTCGTACTATGTGCTTACCGATTTACAAGACATGGTTGGCTTCTAGCAAAGCACCGTGCCTACCTAATTCTCCAGAAATATTCTTACTGGAATATATAATCTATGTCAGACGTAGTATACGTAGTATAGCGTATAGCGATCCAGTATCGGATGTCACGTGCAAGACCTAGGGCTGGAAAGTGTCTGCCCCGTACGAAGCACATATCGGATATCAAGCAACTAGTCTTTTTGAATCGGATAATCATGACCTTGTCATATTATCACGATGGTTGCAGCACTATAGAAAACTAGTTCCGAATCCCTGCATGATCATCATCTCCATATGTCTGAAGTGATACTCCCATCTTGACATCACATCCAATACACTACGATTCTCAATAAACCTAGAAGAGGCGCACACAGAACCTGTTAAAGCCCTGGACGACCAAAACGAAAGTTTACCGATTGTCGCAAGTACTAGCGATGCAAGTCTCAGGTTAAGACCAAATACACCTACCCTGAAGCGGACTCCCATAGACACATATACATACTACCAATGGGATTCCGCGGGGTCTATCCAGAGTGAAGCTGTTTTCCGTTATGCCCTCACAATGCGCACAAGTATCCAATACTTAAACATATGAGAACTGTGCCGTTATGCCCTCACAATGCGCACAAGTGCAATACTAGTCTATTCCGTATTATCGATGTCCAGTCTCGATAATACTACGACTATGGATATTTAATGATTAAACCTTTATGGATTGATACTGTCTCATATCATCTCAATCCGGAAATAATCATATGGACTTTTACCATTTATATATATCAAAGTAATTAAATTACAAAACGGTAAAAGGCAATTTCATTACTACATAGTTAATTCGTACAAAAACACAATGCATTTTACAAACAGTGACGCTATGGGTCATAACTGTCCAACAAATAGTTCATTCATATTTCTCCTAAACATATTTATTCGATATCATATAACGACAGAAATAATATAGAAACTCCACGAAACTTTTACGTAAAATATCATAAAACACATTTCCGACCGAACGGACCGAACAATGCATATGGGGACTGCCCAGGTCAGCCCCAAAAATATTTGGACAGTTCGTGGGCTGCTCGAACAGTGACCAGTTCACTGTTTGGGCAGCCGTTACCCGGTAATGCCGTTTTTCATCGTTTTCGCGTATTTTCACTTTGAAATAATTTCCGGTAATTATTTTTATTGGGCAATTAAAATAAACTAATTTATTCTAATTACTCAAAAAATAAAAACTGAATTTTTATTCAAAAATCAGATTTTCCACTGTTTGCCGTGAGACCCAAAAACTTTACATTTTGATCATTTTAGTCCTAATTTGTCAAATACAAATTTAAATGATTCCAAATCACTACCAAAATGATTTATACATGTCTTATACATGAAAATACAACTCACAAAAAAATCCCATAATTTCCTCAAATTACCGAAAGCACCCTACATTTTCCAGATTTTTCATTTTGTTCCAAATTTGTTCAAAACAACATTAGATGATATCCAATCAACTCAAATTTAAATGTACATCACACACACACATATATATATATATATATATATCATTATACAACACATATATGAAAATCCCCAATTTTGGTTTAGGTTAAGAACCCTAATTTCTCAAATTAGTCCAATTAACAAAATTAAACAAAATTAACCAAATCCAATATTTTAATTAATCTCTACAACACCAAACAAGTCTCACCATTTTGAAATAATTCAAGAGTAATTCTAGGTCATCAATGAGTGGCCTAACAACTCTAGAATGACAAGACCATCAAATGATCAAAAATGTGCTTATACACCATTTATAAGCATACTTTGTTAAACACAAATGCATACATCTTTCATTCATACTTCCAACCATCATAACACAAACATAAGAGAGTAGATTAATTTGAGAACAACATATGTTGTAGCCAAGAACAAAAGAAATAATTTTTCTTATAATAGGAAGTTTAAAATACTTACTAAAATTCAAGTTCTTCATTGGTTAACTTCTTGGCTTTAAACTATTTCTCTAAACTCTCTTTGTTTGTGTTCTATTTGGAGACTTCAAATGTGAAGAAATATGAAAAAACAAAACCTTTATATACTAGGGTTAATGGCCGAAATTTAATGGAAAAATAAAACAAATTTTTTCAATTTTTACAAAAAATATCTAAGAAGATATTTTTCTTTTTAACAATTAAAGAAGCAAATATCATTTTGATAACCATTTCAATTAATGTAAAAGTCAAATTTTTACACTTTAATCATTTCCTTTAATAAAAATCTACTTAGATATTTTATATTTTTAATTATTTTAATTATTTAAAAATTAAATAATTAAATAATTATTTAAATACAAATATCTCAAATATATGTATTATATTTACTTTAAATATCTCAAATACATATATTAATGATATATGTCCAATATCACAATTTGACATTTAATTAATGTGTATTTAATAAAATCAAATATTAAATACAAATACACATTAATTAAGAAATGACCAAAAAGCCCCATATGCATGTATCTTTCATTTAACCGGTTAACGATTTATAAATAATCAGTATTATTCATAAAAGTTGCCCTGGTGCTCTACGAGTATATTTCATTAGTGAGACTCTCTAAGTTCAGACTTATCCGTCACGAAATCTAATTTCGTGTCCATAATTTACCCACTCATAAATTATGACGACCACAGATAAACTCGCTGAACTATACAGGTCGAGGTCATCGCATACATATAATCCCTCTGTCACAGGTATTCGGATTATTCTAAAGATATAGAAATTAACGTCAAATCTCTATAGGTATAATCTCGTCGACGATTCTATTAGCAATCTTATAAACACTTAGAACTCACTTCTACAGCGTACCACGGATCCATGGATTTAACGGATTGCTAATCTCATAATGAATACCTAACGAATCCTATCTTGATACATACAGGATATCATGAGCATGAGTCCACACCTAACGAATATGCGGAGGTTTGATCTTAATAGATCGGTGACGTGACTGCCATCTAAGTGTGGAGGATAACTCATATATCTACAGTGATATCTCAAGTCAAAGAATCAATATGCTACTCAACCCGAGCAGATTCATATTGACATTGGTGTACCATCTATTAGGAAATCTTCTGTGAGTCATTCATTGTTTATCAAATAAACACCTACACGTCTATACGAGTCTCCCGAGACTCATGGTTCATTGGGATAAACCATCGGACCAAGTCACGATATACGACATATACTGATTTCAACGGATTTTACTAACCGACCCATGTTAGTAAATCTTGACCAGGAACTTTATTTGATAATATATATCTAGTAGTGACACTTCCCAATGTCAATTACAAGCTATGTTCGCACTACGTTATATATTACCAGGTTTTTGTCTAATATATATAAATCACTAAATATGATTTAGTTTCAATCTAATGAATTAGATCGAATATATATAATAAAAGACAAGAGGTGCTACCATAAATAAGTAATATTATGGAAAAAGGCATTGCTCGTATTCATGAATCGAACATAGATACGATCCGGATTGACGCTTCGAGCACCAACCCTAATAATTTCTCCCACTTGCTCTAGTGCCAATCCACGGTATCATATGCACATCTAAATGTGTATCACATACACATGGCCCTCAAGAACTCACCTAGCGCTCAAGAGGTAGGCAACAACGAGTAGGTCCGCTATAACATATTGAGCTTGTCAAACAATCCCAATTGTTTCCCTTAGCCAACATAATTCATATTTTTGTAGAAAATAAGTTCTACATCAATATGACTCAGATGTCATATCAATATTGTGCTTTAGCTACTAAGTTGTCTAAGTATTTACGGATCAAATCCAAAATACTATGTAGACAACCGCAAACACAACACTTATATCAAACTTCTAATCTATAAGGTCATTATGCCACTTCATAAGTCAATACTTTATAAGTTACAACTAACTCCACTCTCACAGTGGAATCAATCGTGACACTCCCACTGTATATTTTCTGACTCGTTATGACGTAGACAATCTAACGTCATAATTAGACTCAAAACTAATCTGACCTTAATGGTTGCGAACTTTATTCTCCATTAATAAAAAACTCGTTCTTAATATCTCAAAGATAATAAAGAAAATATTTCAAGACACATCTTATGGTCTAGAGTATATCAAAATATTTCATAAAAATTACGATTAAATTGATATCTCTTATCGCACTTAATATAGTATTCATTATGCCATCATCATATGATGCATAAGATTGACTAGACATTCTAATCAATTTCTCTTTCGATAAAGGAATCATCCTTTACGAAAGATGAATATTATATACAATAGACATATTAATTGTCAAACAGTTATACTATCTGTCACACAAATAGTCATTGTGTCCCTTATTAGATCATATCTAATGTACGACTAATGAGAGCATCTCACAAGTCTCTAAGTTTTATATCATATATGAAACTTTATATCAAATATAACAGAGACCACTCCCACTGCTTTCAAGGAGAAAATAAGACTCAGGGAAACCTTTTACCTCATAAACATCTCATTATTACCTTAATAATGATAATTTCATTATGATGTAAATCACTAGAAAGAAATTTGTACGCTCCCACTAACCCTTATATCCCATATGTATTCTCTATGCTTTGATAAAATCAGACAATCTGATTGATATCAAACTTAGAAAACACATATTTCTAGAAAGCTCATCTGAGTCTACAATAGGCTCTATAAACTAATATATCAAATTATAATCTTAGCAGAATACAAACTCCAGGGTCATTCCAAAACGAACTCTTGAAACTAAGAAATCACAACGGATCTCTTATCCGAAGAAACCATTCAAAAACGCCACTTTGCATTCCTAGCTAAAATACACAATTTAATATCAACATTAACTAACAGATCTTTAATTGTTCAATTGGTGTGACTAGAGACAAGTTTCCTCAGAATCTACAATAGATTACTGAGTATAACTTTTCTCACTGTCGTACTATAAAGGTCAAACCTTTAATAAGCTCACTTTGCTTTTGCTGCGTAAACCATTTCCACATTTTACGAACAATTCATAATGAAAGCTCAATGAAGTTCCAAACTTGATCATAGTAAGCTATGAACAATCTTAGATCTATGGTCTAATGCTAATTTCCGAAATCGATATCAAATATCGTTCCCACTATAAGTTATATAATAACTTTATTCGATAAGAAAATAACAGAACCATTAAGTATCAAATACTTTGCAACTTATTCTGACACCCTATTGAATTTATATGGAAGAAATTAAATGGTATTTTCATCTTATTAATTATGTAGTTCCATTTATAGTTTATCACTTTCACATTTGACTTCAATAAGTCAAGTCTTTTCTATAATGGTCAACATCCGATGTTACACACTAGGTAATAAAATAATTTTAATACTCGAAATTATAGAAAGGATATTCTATCAAATAGAATACAATATTCTATTAAATAGAATAAATGATAAACTTCTACTCGTACCTCCTAGGCGTAAGTACTTTCAATTATATAACCATTATACAAAAGAAAGATTCAAATCTTAAACATTTCAAGATTCGAATACTCTACTTGTACATATCATATACGTAACTGTAGAAACTAATGGAACCTTAATTAAATGGATGGATAAGTATTTCTGGAGCATATCCCCAAGAGTATTGAAACTAATTCGGTAACACTCAATATCAAGCGAATCAAATCATATAAGATTCGATTTCTCCCACTAACCAATTCCATTACGATGGAATCGTAGAAGAATCATATTGAGTAAGAATCATATTCATTCAATAAATTTAGAACTAATTACCATAAATTCATATGTTTGATCATATCAAACATCTTTGAAAAATTCAAAGATTCACGATGAATCTTAAAGATACAGTTTTCAAAACTTCAGATAGAATATCTTTGAACTAGTCAAAGTATTCTATCTGCGTTTCATCAGAAACACGTAACTAAGTCACGACGATTCATTGGCTAAGTTACGAAGTAAAGAAAACTACCTTAAGAAATTTACAACTCATTAAAGTAGATACATCCAATATATCAGTTTAATAAATTTTCTGGTCTAATGACAATCATTGGTTAAATGAGATTTAATCACCTTCCCGAATATAATATTCATTAAATGGATAAGGATATGTGGTGTGATCTCGTATCAGACCATCCTTTACCATATGGAATAAGCATCTAATACTTAAGTGATAAAATCTCATAAAATATTATTCTAAGTTATTTACTTAACCGAATATTTTCCTTAATGTTTATCTATTCGTCAATGAAACTACTAGTCGTTTTAAAATATGTAACAACTGTTTACAGAGAACAAGTAACTATTAAATAGTCGTAAGTTCTAATATCAAATATCAAAAAAATCATTCAACAATATTTTAAATAACTAGACGGGAGATCTGGTATCCAATACTTATAGTTGCCGTATTGTGAAAATCGACATTTTCTATACACAACTATACACATATTCTTTCTTTAGCTTTACTATTTACCTTCAACTATTTATAACATTTGTAAATAATTGAATAGCAAACAATGTCTGACACGTGACCTCTAAATGTCACTAAAGCCAATAAACGTCATTATCAGATAAACAAATACCTAATGATGTTTTCTTAATGCCAGTGAAGAATCTCAAGACATGAACCAATTCATGTCAATCTTCACTGTATAAGAAACTATTCTCTCTAGAATGATTATATCATAGTCTATTCTAAACTAGAATCTATTCTAGAAATCTGCAACCATAAGTAAAGTCAGAAAACATATATAAAATATGCATGCAGTGGATAAAAGTTTAATTCTATCTAAATAATAGAATAAGGAAAAAACATAAGCGACAATTTTCATAATATTACACACTGCCTTAATTATGGATTTTTAACTCAGCAGTGTCTCCCACTACTTTACGTAATACCGTAGTCCCCAACGGAAAATGAGATTTCAATAATTAAATCGAATTCCATAATGGGAAGTGGACCCCATGAATATATTCCGGCTCACAGCTTTTGCACGTACTCGCCTACATATATTCACGGGTAGACAACTCATTGTCCATCACACTCACTGTGACTCCTGATTTTGTCCTGACAGTTTTTCGTTGTGACAGTTTTTGCACATTCACCGGAGGCGTATCAATGTTTCACTTGTCAATGATAAATTCAAGCTACCGATGTAGTCCTGACAGCTTTGGCACGTTTAGGATTTCCACTTTCACTTGAATTTGTCTCTTATCATATAAGTTCTACCGGCGCAAATGAACTACCTTCAACTATAACTGCATAGCTTTGACACGATACAGCTATAGCATCATGAAAACATTCACATCCGTATTGACAAGGCGGACGAGGAAACAAGTATTCCTAATACTAGTCACTTATATAACCTTATTTAACGGGGATTTTCCTAAAAGATGTAATTCATTTTATTTAATCGAATTAAATAAATAAATGCATGTTAAAAGTAAAGATTAGATTAAATATAAAATTTAAAGGGCTAATCATATCATGGGTTCAGAATCAGACTCGCTCTGATATCATTTTGTTGGGGTTTTATCAAGGTGGCGCAGCGGAAGAAGCGCGGTTTGGGCGAAATCGTATTTTAAAATTTTTAAACTTACGAATAAATTATTCAATATCCAATATTAATAATTCATTCATATTTCACCTAAATATATTTATTCGATATCATATAACGACATAAATAATTTAGAAACTCCGCGAAATTTTTACGAAAATATTTTTCTGTAAAATAGCATAAAACACGTTTATGACCGAACGGACCGACCAATGCACATGGGGACTGCCCAGGTTAGCCCAAAAATATTTGAATAGTTTGTGGGCTGCCTGAACAGTGACTAGTTCACTGTTTGGGCAGGCGTTACCCGGTAACGCCGTTTTTTCGCCATTTTCGTGTATTTTCATTCCGAAACAAATTCCAGTAATTATTATTCTTGGGCAATTAAAATAAACTAATTTATTCTAATTACTCAATAAATAAAAACTGAATTTTTATTCAAAAATCAAATTTTTCTCTATTTACCGTGAGATCCCAAAACTTTGCATTTTGATCATTTTAGTCCTAATTTGTTCAGATTTTCTCAAATTGCCGAGGGCACCCTACATTTTCCAGATTTTGCATTTTGGTCCAAATTTGTTCAAAACAACATTAGATGATATTCAATCAACACCAAATTAAATGTACATCATATATACATCATTATACAACACATATATGAAAAGCCCAAATTTTGGTTTAGGTTAAGAACCCTAATTTCTCAAATTAGTCCAATTAACCAAAATTAACCAAAATTAACCAAATCCAATACTTTAATTTAATCTCTACAACACCAACAAGTCTCACCACTTTGAACAACTCAAGAACAATTCGAGGTCATCAAAGAGTGGCCTAACAACTCTAGAATGGCAACAAGATCATCAAATGATCAAAACTGTGCTTATACACCATTTATAAGCATACTTTGTTAAACACACATGCATACATCTTTCATTCATGCTTCCAACCATCATAACACAAACATAATATAGTAGAAAAACTTGAGAACAACATATGTTGTAGCCAAGAACAAAAGAAATAATTTTTCTTCTAATAGGAAGTTGAAAATACTTACTAAAATTCAAGTTCTTCCTTGGTTAACTTATTGGCTTCAAACTTTTTCTCTCAACTCTCTTTTGTTGTGTTCTATTTGGAGACTTCAAAAGTGAAGAAAAATGAAAAACAAAACCTTTATATAATAGGGTTAAGGGCCGAAATTTAATGGAAAAATAAAACAATTTTTTTTTTCAATTTTTCCAAACAAACATCTAAGAAGATATTTTGCTTTTTAACAATTAAAGAAGCAAAGATCATTTTGATAATCATTTCAATTAATGTAAAAGTCAAACTTATACACTTTAATAATTTTCTTTAATAAATATCAACTTAGATATTTTATATTTTTAATTACTTTAATTATTTAACAATTAAATAATTATTTAAATATAAATATCTCAAATATATGTATTATATTTACTTTAAATATCTCAAATACATATATTAATGATATATGTCAAATATCACAATTTTACATTTAATTAATGTGTATTTAATAAAATCAAATATTAAATACAAATATACATTAATTAGGAAATGACCAAAAAGCCTTATATGCATGTATCTTTCGTTTAACTGTTAAACGATTCATAAATAATCAGTATTATTCATAAAAGTTTTCCTAGTGCTCTATGAGTATATTTCATTAGTGAGACTATCTAAGTTCAGACATATCCGTCACAAAATCTAATTTCGTCTCCACATTTTACCCACCAGTAAATTATGACGACCACAGATAAACGCGCTGACTATACATGTCAAAGTCATCGCATACGTATAATCCCTCCGTCACAAGTATTCAGATTATTCCAGAGATATAGAAATTAACGTCAAATCTCTATAGGTATAATCTCGTCGACGATTCTATTAGAAATCTTATAAAAATACTTAGAACTCACTTCTACAGTATACCACAGATCCATGGATTTAACGGATTGTTAATCCCATAATGAATACCTACGCTCTATAACAAAACTGACGGATCCTATCTTGATACACACAAGATATCATGAGCATGAGTCCACACCCAACGAACATGCGGAGGTATGATCTTAATAGATCGGTGACGTGACTGCTATCTAAGTGTGGAGGATAACTCATATATCCACAGTGGTATCTCAAGTCAAAGAATCACTATGCTACTCAACCCGAGAAGATTTCTATTGACGTTGGTGTACCCTATATTAGGAAATCTTCGGTGAGTCATTCATTGTTTATCAAATAAACACCTACACGTCTATACGAGTCTCTCGAGACTCATGGTTCATTGGGATAAACCATCGGACCAAGTCACGATATACGACATATACTGATTTCAGCGGATTTTACTAACCGACCCGTGTTAGTAAATATTGACCAGGAACTTTATTTGATAATATATATCTAGTGTGACACTTCCCAATGTCAATTACAAGTTATGTTATAATTGCGCACTACGTTATATGTTATCGGGTTTTTGTCAAATATATATAAATCACTAAATATGATTTAGTTTCAATCTAATGAATTAGATCGAATATATATAATAAAAGACAAGAGGTGCTACCATAAATAAGTAATATTATGGAAAAAGTTATTGCTCGTATTCATGAATCAAACATAAATACGATCCGGATTGGCGCTCCGAGCACCAACCCTAACACATGAGAGCCCTTATTATATGACATTGGTTTCAAGTCCATGCCCGTAGTACGAGAGGCATTTCCCATGACATGGTCATCACCGACGTTTTTAGCATTTTCAACTGAATTTGGATGACTAAGTGGTGTCATTTGAGCATCCGACTATCATTAATTAGGAGTTCATGCGATAGAGGAGCCTCTATTGCACAGATGCATGAGATGTTTTCATAACCGGTATAACAAAATGACTTATATATTTTTATGAAAAAAATTGATTGTGATTCATTCATCTAATTCTTTCATTTATCTATATGATAGGTCGACGTGCTACGTAGAACCAGCCTTCACAGGTTGATGCCCCTCTTACTCCTCCTCATCTTCCTCCAGTAGACTTAGATGGCGCGGACCCATCTCATGCTTATCTTTCTGTCGCTGGTGATCCATTAGTCACTTTCTTATGTGACAAGGTTATTTCGATAGAGAGGCTTAGATGAGGATCGATGAGCGGCAGAAGAGTATCGAGGATCACCAGAAGGGAATGGAGCATACATTAGATGAGGATGGTAGCTGAGAGGGATCCTGAGTCTGATAATGTACTTAACGAAATTAACTTTGATAATTTGTAGTTTATCTTTTTATTTTGATGTAAAGTTAACTGTTTTTGTTTATAGATATGATTTTTACATATAAGTCTGAAAACCTAAAAAAAATTCAATTCATATATTGTATAGAAAAAAACGACGACGTGAATAATCAGAGAAAACAAAATAACGTGAAGAATCAAATAAAATGATAATTAAATTTCTTTAACAAAGTTAAAGTTGACTTGGATTTTGGCTAAGCGGAGTCATACATGAACGTCTATTATGTCCACATCCGCCACATCGACCACATATGACTTACACTGTTTGTTCGCCCAGTGAAGGTTTTCTATTTATTTTCGGCCGTCCCACTGAAACATGTTCATTTGGTGGCAATACATTCAAACCCACATTGAGAATCAAAATATTGTTAAAATTTTTTTTGAATGTTTGTTCAGTAAAATAAAATAATATTATACCTGATAACTCTTCTGGCAGGACCCAGTCCGATTTTATAGATATTTTTTCCAACTTTGGATATCCTAAGTAAAACTTCGGAGGTTCAAAGCCAAACTTTGGATTTTCGAAGTTTGAAATTAAAAAAATTAAAAAATGGAAAAATTTAAAACTTCGGATCTCCGAAATTTTAAATTAAAAAAAATTGAAATAAATTTAGAACTTCGCAGATTCGATAAAAACTTCGGAGAATTCAATTTCTTCGAAGTCTATTTCGGAAAATTTGGCTATTTTAGCAAACGCCAAAAGTTGTGGTTTATTTTGGCATATGATAAATTTTTTTTCACTAGTTTTACTAATTTCCCATTTGACAATTTATAATTTATAAAATCTAAACAAACAGATAAATGTAAAATACTTATCTTTATTTATTTTAACGTTTACATATTGTAAGCAGCTTTCAAGGCATAAACCCGAACAATAAGTATGTGAGTCTACAATTATATTATGTAATGAAATGATGTAAAATATGTTTAATATATTTTGGGAATTATTTTGGGATTTATTAATAAACTTCTTTTTAATTAATTTGCTTAATTAATAATCCAAAGGGTTAATTTCTTCTTTACTTTAGGCGTTTTGTATATCTTCAACTCATCACTATAACCTATTAAAATATCAACGTATCCTCATTTACCGTTCAAAAGATTATAGTAAACATGAGTTGCATTGATGAAATTCTTCGTCAAACCTTTGCCAATTCTTCGGTAAATGAGGGTGAATTAATGTTTAAATAGGTTGGGTGTGGGTTGAAAGTTGCTATAACTTCTAGTGGTAAAAGGGAATTAACCCTAATCTAAATAATATGTTTAAAAGATAATTATGTTTTTATTATTCATAGTTTAGACAAATTTTAGTTTAAACACAGTAAATTAAAGCAATATAAATTATGATGCACTTAAACGTAGAGAATTTGCCTTACGTTGGTAGAACGTCGCTAGAGCATTAACGCTAGTGTTTCGACACTCTACTAAACATCTACTTTAATATTAGCGTTAACGCTAACAAAATCATAATCTCATAACATAAGTTTATTTTTTGGCATTAACTTATATTCTAACATTTGTTCCTTAATTTATAAATTAACTTATACTCTTTGACAATACTCTCCCCAAAAATCTTATCATAAGTACACACTAACTCATCACATTACCAAGATGTTTATTAAGTTGCTAAAAGTACATGTAATCGTGAACAAAATGTCTACAAAGCACCGCTATAAAGCATTAACACACCCGAAATAACTTCATATTTATCAAGTTTCTTTACCATTCTTGTGATCTTATGATCTTCCCATGGTCTATAGCTTTGGTGTAAACAATTTAGTAAACGTAGCCCTTGACAAACATTCCTTGCTTGGCCTCATCTGACTCTCCCTCACCGGTGTACTTGCCAAGCTGAGCAAGTGAGTTGGCCTTGGCACGGACAAGCAGAGTGTCCTGAGCCTCCTTTACACTCTCTGGCCTGCCGCCCCATGTCTTCAGGCAGGTGTTTTGGAGAGCTCTGGCATAAGAGAATGACACATGCCATGGGTTGGGACCTTGGTTCATGGCGTTCAAGTTGAGGGTCGCCTCAACCTCAGATTGCCCACCAGACAAGAACTGCAAAATACGATAAGTTTCAATGCATCAGTCAATGAGTTTGCAAAAACATTTTGATTAGAATTGGGAAACTGAAGGGTTTTGTTTAAGAAACTTACCATGATTCCAGGGACAGCTGGGGGGATTCTCCTGTGGAGGAGCTTGAGGGTGTAGTCAGCAACCTGCTGTGGTGTGGCTTTGTCCTTGCATTCAGCACCAGGAGTGACCATGCTAGGCTTGAGGAGAATACCCTCAAACATGACATTGTTCTCAGCAAGGTAGAAGAAAACTTCGGCCCAAACCTTCTGAGCTACTTCGAAAGTCCTGTCAATGCCATGTTCACCATCAAGCAAGATTTCTGGCTCCACAATTGGGACCAATCCGTTGTCCTACAAGCTCCAAGTATCAAAATTTTATCAATGATCAGAAAAAAAAAAATAGTTGGGTAAACAAGTTGTAGTTGAGATATCTTACTTGTGCAATGGCAGCATAGCGGGCGAGACCCCAGGATGCTT
Source organism: Zanthoxylum bungeanum (assembly GCA_019454045.1). Lineage (NCBI taxonomy): Eukaryota > Viridiplantae > Streptophyta > Magnoliopsida > Sapindales > Rutaceae > Zanthoxylum > Zanthoxylum bungeanum. The sequence goes on along the minus strand of SKCR01033367.1, from coordinate 3,911 downwards.
CCTTGACTGCCAAGGCAGATGGACCATTGGGAATGCTCACAACGGTACGCCTAATCAATCAAATTAAATCAATATTTTATATATTACATTTGAAACCAATTTGAATACATAGTTAATTTTTCTCAGATTGAGTAATAGATATATATATATATACACACATACCATTTGGCAAAACGAGCTCCCTGTTGGTAGTAAGCAGCTGTGCGAGAAGCAAGGCCATCAAGACCCTGGCACCATGACTCATCGTTGGAACCAGCAAGGGGAACCAAACCCTGTTATATTCATTGTCAAAACACAAGTTGGAATATCATTCTTGTCACAATAACACAATAGAATGCATGAATTTAATAACAATATCTAAGGTAATTATCTTAATTACCTTGTCGACTTTGATACCAGGGACAATGTTTTGCTCAACAAGAACATCAACCATCTTCCTACCATCAGTGGTTGATTGGTAGAGAGTCTCCTCAAAGAGGATGGCACCAGAGATATACTGACCAAGACCAGGGGCTGTGACTAGGAGGGTACGGTATGCCTGGCGGTTAGCCTCAGTGTTCTCTAGCCCAATTGAGGCAAGACGCTTTCCACAGGTTGCATTTGACTCATCCATGGCCAAAATTCCACGCCCTGGTGATGCAATTGTTTTCTATTCCCCCAACAAAATGCACTTAATTAGTATTTCAAGTTGCTAACACTACACAACTAGTTGATAGCCAAGAAAAACGATCTGATTTGAAATTGCAGCTATATTTTACATCATGACACAAGCTATAATTTTCTCAACACTCAAGATAGGGAAAAAGATTAATGTTATCTTAGAATTTGAGGGTTTCCCCCCTAATTTATTGCTCATTCTTTTCATATATGGTTGCAAAAAAAAAAAAAAAAAAAAAAAAAAAAAAGATCATGTGGGCACTATTATGTTGCATTAGTTTGTACAATAAGTTTCTGGCTCTAACATTATTCGTTAATGTGACAAGCATGCAAAGGTATTTTTACAGCTTTTGGTGTCACTAACAACTTAGATTATATTTTGAAAAGGTTGTTGGTAAAAGTGCGAGCTACTTTTAATTTGTAATAACTGTCTAAGAACCTTATCATAAAACTAGAAGTAGTTTAAACTTTTGCCATAAATTACAACATATTCATGGATTAATCTATCAATCAATCAATCAATCAAAAACATGAAACATACTGCGGTCTTGACAAGCTCATCAGCATAAGAACCAGCACGGATGGTTAGGGTAGAGGGGCCGTTGGGGAGGCTGCGGACGGAGACAGCAGATTGGCGGATGGCCTGGCCCTTGACCCACTCAGACTTGTCAAGAACAGGGGATGACTTGAGCAAAGATGCAGAGGCTGAGGCCATTTTTTGCTTCTTTGTTTCTTGTTCTGTTCAGAGGCCTTAGTTAGCTTCAGCTACTTGTATAATCTTATCTTCACTGCTTTTTTGTGCCTCTTTACCACATGCATATCACTTCACTGTATTTATAATTGTTCAGTGAATCATGGGATGTCTCATTTGAGGCTGTCATGAATCAACGAATGAGAGTTCGCCATGTGGGTGATAATTTTTTACTTACTTGGCACCATGCATGCGTGATTGAAATGGATGGTTTCATACCAACCTTGTTGTAGAATGAAAAAATTATGGGCAATTTGGTTTGAAAAAGCCATGATATTTCTGCTAGTGTTAGTAGATATAGACGAATGTGTCAAGTTCAGTCCTAGTAAAGAGTATTGGGAGATTCATATGGAAAGATAAGTGTGAGGCTATGATGTAATATAACCTCTCTTCTTTGTTTCTGGCTCATTTTAATTAACGGCCGTGGTTGATTAGAGACTTGATGAGCTTGTTAACGGCAGAGAAATTGACAAAGCAGCTGTTCCATATGATGGCTGGAGATTTTCCATTCCACATAGACTATAATCTGGACAAATCATGAAGTGGGTCCATTTTAAAATCGCACAACTAGCACTTGAGTGTGGTTTAGATTCGTTTGTATTCTCTTAACTAGTAATTCACTTTGTTTGTTGCCTTTCGTTCTTAGTTGTTTAATATTAGGACAATACTCTATTTGCTTAGTTAAATATCCCTCTCATTTTTGTTTTATCTTCCTTTTTTATTTTTCTTTGATTTCAGGCATCGTGAACGACCAACAGACTGAACTACTGGGCGTAGCAGCGCCAATTCCAATTTGGGACAGGATGATACCAATAGTAGATGGACTCATATAATGTATCGTCCCACCACTCATTCAAGCCAATGCATGCGATATCAAGACTTATATCCATATGGTACAACAATCAATGCAATTTGGGGGTGGTCCGAATGATGATCCGAATGCGCACGTACGCAGCTTCCTAGAAGTCTGCAGCACATTCAACTTCAACAGAGGGGCAGAAGAAGCAGTTTTCCTTCGTGTGATCCCGTACTCCTTAAATGATAAAGTTGAGAGATGGCTCAAGTCACTACCAGCAGGGTCTATCTCTACATGGACAGACTTGGCCACCAAGTTCCTCGCCAAATATTTTTCTCCCGTTAGAACAATAAAGATGTGTAATGACATCACGCCATTCACACAATATGATTCAGAGTCCTAATACAAGGCATGAGAGAGGCACAAAGACATGCCACACAAATGTCCACATCACGAGATCACAAAATGACTGCAAGTTCAGACCTTCTACAATGGGCTCTCTGGCATGATGAAGACCATGGTAGATCCAGTTGCTAGGGGCGCGCTAATGGCTAAAGATGAGAATATAGCTTGGGACCTATTAGAAGAGATGACCAATAATAATTTGTTATGGCCAACAGAAAGAAGTATGCATCAACGATTAGTAAGAGTCCATGAGGTCAGGTCAAACACAGATATGAATGCCCACATAGAATGAATCTATAAGTGACTTGAAGTGTTAAGCATACAGGCTGTGAAAAGCGCAAGAGCTACAAGTGTAGGATGTGGGGGGGACAGAATGTAGAGCCATACGCTCAGTACGATGAATCTGTTAATTATGTCAAAAACTACAACAGAAAAGGCCATAATCCATACTCCAACAGCTACAACCTTGGGTGAAAGAACAACCAAATGACAGGTCCATCAGACAGATCACAGTTCCAACAGCAGAATGGTGATGCCACACAAGAAAGCAAATCATCCATGGAGGAAGTACTGAGATAGATAGTTGAGCAGAACATAGAAAACGTAAAAAACACTGCTAGATTGGAAGGGTTGGTACAAAATCAAACAGCCTCACTTCGTATACTGGAAAATAAAACCAGACAACTAACCATTAATCAAAGCTATAGGCCACAGAGAGCGATCCTTATTAACACAGAAGCCAACCCTAGAAGAAAGGGGAAGGAATTCTGCAATGCCATCAAAATTAGCCATGAGGAAGCATAAATAGTCGAGCCATCCAAAACCTACATCCCAATTAAACAAAAACCCAAAAGAAGTTTGTTGCACTATAAACCGAAGTCTTTATTCATGACTAGGCTAATGTCGAAGAAATAATCGGATGAATACACATGGTAGCAGACAAAGAGAAGCGTGACTTCACAAGTGGGCAGAGTTATCAAGGAAGAACAACTTATAGAGGTCTGTAGTGTAATACTACAGAGAACAACCGTAATTAAATACTAGGATCCAAATATATTTATAATAGACTACACTATTACGTATTTGGTTCCAAAGCACTATGTGACTTAGGGTCAGGAATCAATTTAATATCGCTACTTATGGCGAAGAGATTGGGGTATCATAAGCTAAAACCAACCCTCATATCCCTGCAGTTTGCTGACAATACCATAAAAATGCCCAAAGGGAAGATAGAATATGTGATGGTGAAGGTATGAGATTTTGAACTTCCAAAAACTTCACCGTTCTGGATATGAAGGAAGA